>JASCZW010002104.1:0-95576 GCA_034211315.2 Aedes japonicus
GTTTAACGTAGTCTACGTCAACCGGTCGTGTCTTGTACACAACCCCACTGATTTTTTGAGCGTATTAGTAGAACGATTGTGATTGGGAAACTAGGAGAATTTAAAATTCAAATGAAGTGTTAAATTTTAAATGTTTAATTAGTTGTAAAAAACACTCCATCGTCTACCGGCATACCAAGCAGACGTATTCATTCAATTGTCCCATTAGGTTCACTATCCAAAAGGCCTAGTTCAATGTAGTAAACACCAACTTATTAAATGGCCAGGATCTCTAAAACTCTAGGCGCCACATAATGAGGTCTTGATCTACTGAACAATTTGACTGAAGGTAGTAACATTCTACATGCTCAGTATAACGGGATATTCAATGTTGGAATCAATTTGGCCAAATGCATTAAGCTACGGGTTTCCATTGGTAAGGTTTGTCTCTGGATGAATCCGCATTACTCGAAACCGCACTATCAGAAAGTTTCTTTACGTTTGTTGAATTTCAAATTTCGTTAGCGGATGGGCCCCAAGAGATTAGTTCCAGAACTGATTTTAATGAGACCGTTTTTCAGCACCAATATTTCAATAACTTTGCCTATTTAACCCACAAAAAAATAACAACCAAAAATCCAACTATGAGTACCTCGAAAGCTGGACCAAACGACCATATTTTACGACCAAATGTACAGCCATATTTACGGCATCGATGCCATGTTTGTGTAGGTGGAAAACTCGACAGACGATTTTCCACACTCGTAAAGCTTTCCTCCCCTCTAGAGAGGAGTAAAACATGGACCTTGGTACTCAAAATTATTGATGTGTCGTAAATCACATCATGCGGCACGGTATCGTCCTTGGCATCGTCAATCTCGTCGGTTCAATCTCAGACATGGCGAGATTCGTCCTTGTTGTCGTTTCCATCGCGATAATCGACGGAGTAGCTGCCGGGGGGGAAAGCCGTAACCAAGAAGTTCAATTTTCCGGTAGCTTGAGTAGTGGGGAAAGCTCTTCTGATTCAAACATTGGCGTCAGTTCCCTGATGGGGCATAAATTTAGGATGTTGCTTGACTTTGGATTTCGTTCGATTGTTCCTGTCGAGACGGAGTTCGATGGGTGTTTTACGCGAGCGAACGGGCTAGTGGAAGATTAATGTGTGATGGTTTTTGTTGTAATTGAAGATGAATTATTAAATTTATATTGGACGGCAAATCAAGTTGTTTATACTTATCACAAAGGAAAGGAAAAACTGTCTAATCAGAGAAGATGGTCACAATTGTGGATGCTATCAAATACCTGTCGCATTGTTATTGAGACAATATTCAACATAATTTGCACTTGACGCCAATATCTCCAAGATTTTGGTCAGTTTCTGACCAATATATGTATTTCTCTTTGGAAACCTCTTTCAAATTGTGGTGAACCTAAAATATAGTCGATAAAGAGAATCAACGAAATGCTCTAAGTTTATTTCTCCAAACAGCTGTTCCGTTTTCCATTCAAAACTTTCTCAACCCACGTCAGTTGCTGCTCTTCGTCAAAACCCTGCTTCACTTCCAATCTCCCTCCTCCCGGACTCACTTTCTGCGATGAATCCAACTGTGTACTATTGGCCTAGTTTTCTTCCAATCTGCGTCGTCGGTTGCCACCAAATTCGGGTGAAAAATTACCACGATTACACTTTAAAACTTCCATTCCCCCCAACCGGTTCCCTCGCAGAGCAAGACGAATGAATAAATAAATTTCCTTGCGCCTAAGGTTCCAAAGGGAAAAGTTTTCTCCCCCTGGTTCCGAAGAGAAGGCTGCCAACACCAGCAACTGCGGCAGTCCAACCTTTACCGTATTGCTGTAAACAAGAAATCCGTAGGTTTACTTCCTGAAACGTCGGAAAGCGGTGCATCTGAATCGGTCCGAGGACCAAATTGAACTAACAGGATGCTGTCTGTTGATGAACCAACGAGGTCCACCCAGCCCCGCTGATGTAGGGGGTGTAATGCGGTGTGACGGTGAGAGAACAGACACTCACTCTCGAATGAAAAATGTGGTGAGTTCTGAGGTTGAATTACCCATTCTTATCGCAGTAGGCGGAAAATAAACGGATTCGAGTTTCTGTGTGGGTGAAGGTGAGATGTTTTGTTTTGTCTGCTGTTTGTGATGCTGTGGGTTGTTGCTTGAAGGAAGACCGGTTCCATACTTTTCGAATAGCTAAAAAACCGCGGAGGAGAGTAAGGCCGAGGAAAGTTTCTATTATTTGTTGTGCATGTGGAATTGGTCACTGTATGGGTGAGTTCCTTCGAGGCAAACTTTTTCTTTGTCATACTGACATGTTAAGCTCTTTGCTTGTCGCCTTCAGTCGCTTAGGAACTTCAAGCTATTCATTTCATACCTCTCACCGATTACGCGTGTTTACATTCCACATCACCACTAGATTCCTCTATGACAAAATATGACAGATTTATGCCATTCACTAGCTGAACCCCGTGCGAGCTTTGCAACGCATGCGACTAAATAAATGAAAAATTAATAGAGCTGGCGCGTTTATGGTTTTTGTTCTGAATGAATCTGGTTAAAATGTTTTTTGTTTGCTTGGGTGTGTGTTATTTATTTAAAAAACAAAGGTTTGTGTTATTAATTTAACCCTTGGACCAGTAGTTTCTACCGGTTTTGCTTTCTGCGTAGAAGAATTGCAAAGACAAACGAAGTCAGTTTGTACGAAATTTTCACTTGCATAACCTAAGTTTAACTTTTTGTGCATAATGTAGCACTGAGAGTAACTAGACCAATTTTTGACTAAAAAGGGGTTCAAACTTCTATCAGAATATGCTTCTTACCCGAGAAATACACATTTTGTGTTTTAGTTCCATGAATAATGTTCATGTTTGGTTCAAATGTCTGTTTCATTGGTTTGAGATCCCTCCTTCCCCCTCTCCAGAGGGAAGGCGTCTTGAACCACCTACGAAAAAAATCCATGAGAGCCCACCCCTTCCAGAGAGAGGAGGAGTCTCAAACCTCCATAAAAACATTTCTTGGTTCCGGAAACTCCCACATGCCAGATTTGGTTCCATTTGCATGATTAGTTCTCGAGTTATGCAGACATTTGGGTTTCATTGGTGTGAGAGCACCCCTTCCAGATGCGGGAGGGGTCTCGAACCATCATAAGAGCCTTCCTCGACTCTAAAAATCCCTGCATAAAAATAGTCGTACCTGTTGGGATAATTCTCAAATTCGTGTTTCATTTGCATGGGAGCCCCCCTTTCTAAAGGCGGGAGGGGTGTCAAACTATCATAAGATCCTTTTCCGGACCCAAAAACCCCTGTATACAAATTTGCATAGCGGTAGGGATAGTTCTCATGTTTGGTTGAAATTTGTGTTTCATTTGTATGAGAGCCCTCATTTTTAGAGGGAGGAGGGGCTTTGAGCCATCATAGAAACATTTCATGCCTTAAAAAACTCGTCCATTCCAAATTTGGTTCAATTTGCTTTATAAGTTCTCGAGTTATGCAGGAATTTGTGTTCCATTTGTTTGAGAGCCCCCCCCCCCTCTTCCTCCTCATATGGCGGAAGAGTCTCAAATCCCCATAGAAACATTTCCCTCCTTCAAAAATTTCCACATGCCAAATTTGGTTCCATTTCCATGATAAGTTCTCGAGTTATGCAAGGATTTGCGTTTCATATGTATGGGATTCAGAGGAGGGGTCTCAAATCAACATAGAAACATTTTTTGTCTTCAAAAACCACCACATACTAGATTTGGTTCCATTTGCTTGATTAGTTCTCGAGTCATGCAGAATATTGTATTTCATTTGTATGGGAGCCCCCCCCCCCTTTAGGATGGGGAGGGGTCTTAAATCAACATAGAAACATTTTTTGTCTTCAAAAACCACCACTTGCTAAATTTCGTTCCGTTTGCTTGATTAGTTCCGGAGTTATGCAGAATATTGTTTTATTTGTATGGGAGTCCTCCTCTTTTAGGACGGAGAGGGTTCCTTAGTAACCATAGAAACCTTTCTTGCCTTCAAAAACTCATATATGCTAAATTTGGTTTCTTTTGTTTGATAAGGTCTTGAGTTATGTAGAAATGAGAGTTTCATTTGTATGGGAGCCCCCCTTTCCAGTGAAGGGAGGGGTCTCAAACCATCATAAGAACCTTTCCCGGTCCCAAGAACCCCTGCATACAAACTTTCACACCGATCGGTTCAGTAGTTTTCCAGTCTATTAGGGACAGACAGACAAACAGAAATCCATTTTTATATATATAGATATTCCATTGAACTCAGTTCGAAGAGTATGCAAAATGACTGTGTGTGTGCGCGTCAGTGTCAAACAATCCTTTTTCATAGATTTACAATCGAATATATTGTTACCATACAATAGAATCTATAGTATGTAGGATAACTAGTATTGTTCACAACGATAAGATGACAATAGGAGTTATTGGTACCATAATAGAATCTAATGTAAATTGAGATAGCGACTATGGAAAAAGGGGTTGTTATGTATCTTAACTATAGAAAATATCATTATTTTCCGAACAAATGTGCGCCAATTACCATTAATTGTATTGTTTCACAATTGTTGAAAAACCTTAGCATATGGAGTGAATCGTAGATCTATTATTGCAGATTGCTTGAATTTGCAGTGCACTTCAGGCGTCACACTATTTTTCTGTGCAATCCTGGTTGCCGAATTGATGTTGATAAAATCTTTAATAAATAAATGTTTTCGACCATATTTGTTGAATTTCCCGTGTACTGGCAACCTTGTTCATATTTCTGATGCCAATAAGAAGAACAAGAAGAAGAATAAGTAGCAAATCAACAACAACTGCAGCAACTGCAGTTTTGTTGTTTGGATCTTTTTCAGGTGAATTTGTGTGAACTTTAGCTTGATATTTCTTCTAATATTCATGATTCTATCATCTTTTAGCATGATGGAGGATGGAGAAGGCGACACCAGTAGTACCTGTAAGGATTAGATGCATCAAAACGATGGTAAGAATGCTGAGAAATACATAATTGAAGCGCTTGACAACGTTCCCGTGGTTCTTCCTCTAGATGACAATGACGAGACAGATGGTCCTAGCCTCAATGACGACGTGAATGATGAGCAGGCGAATCACGATGCTGAGCGCAGTCGAAAAAGCAACTTCCCAAGCAACACCAAGTCATCATAATTAGTTGCAACAACTTGATTGTGACCTAATTGAGTCACATTGAAGTAAATTTTACTGGATTGCAACAAGTGTGCTACTAGGGTTGCCTCTATGCGCCTCCTTCTTCGAGTGTCGTTTTGTTGGCGAAACGTTCGGCAGCCTCATAGCATCGCAAACTATTTCAGGTGATTCAGTCGAGGAAATATTACAGGATGTATGGAATATTATCAAACCCATGATCTATGTCATGGAGAAAGGAAACCAAGTACCAACATGGGGTGAAAGCGACACAACCTACGACGATATGGGAAAATTCCTTTATATGCAAAACCATCAAAATCGAACACGTGTCAATATCAGCCAGATTAGTAGTAAGCTTCTCATTAACTGGTGTGGAAAAGACATTCGAGTTCATGTCCATATTTATTCTACGGCTGTATCATGCAAACATCTTTGGGATTTGGTAGGCAAGCAGTTGGTGAAATTTCAGCAAACTGACCGAGCAGGTGCACCCAGTAACCAATCCCTGTCTCAACTGGCAGATGAGCTTCAAGAACTTCATGGCAAATAATTCACTGGAGATGCAAGCTCGTAGAAACTATGGGCAAACTACATCCACTCCACTCACGCGCATGAACGAGAGCGAAAGAAGACTGAGCTACCTCCACTTTCCATAATAAAATTTTTTCGGTCTTTTCCTACTTCGGAAGCTGTACAGCTGGAATGTTCTCGCTACGGATTGTCTGTAGCTAGTACCATCAGAAATAGCTGGGACAGAGATTTGACACCATCAGCGCACTGCGAACACGATCTTCCATCAACTCAAGCTAGTTTCAGCGTTCCTGGAGTCTCACAGACCAGAAGAAAACGAAATAAGTCGTTCTCTTGCAGATGACATTTTGGACATGTTTGATGTGGATCACATGTAACAGTGAAAATCCTATCTATGATGATTTTTGTATTTGAAGGGCTGTATTCCAGTAAAGATAAGTAAAGTAAATTTATTGATTATTTTGTTTCAAATTCAAACAAAATTCTCTTATTCGTTACGAACCTGATTCTTGTTTTGGGTCATTTCAAACGACGGATCAAAAACCCCGCCTGGTAAATAGCCACAATGTTAATGAATTTTACTATAATCATAGTTTTCAAGTGCCATGAATGTTTCAAGAGCTAATAATGAAAGTTTTTCGTTCTTGTTTCCAACATAAGCTTTTCTAATTCACGATTTTGTCATTCCAAATATCAATTCCACGGGATTTAAGAATGGGCAATACGGTGGCAAAAACACTGGGAGAATACCAATTGAGCGTAGATAAAGAATTATATTGGGGTCACAGTGGATCCGTGTTCCATCAATAATCCACACATGAATTGTGCACAATTTCTGTCTGCCAATTGGTGAGATGTTATATAAATTCAAATTAAACAAATTCTCCTAAAATTTAATTGGAAATGGACGAATTGGAAGTAGTCCGCATCAGAATTGAAATTTTCTCGGTCTTTTCGCGAAACAGGTTATTTCTGCCGTGCACGTTGTGCTTTAGATAAGGATGGCAACCAAGAATTTCACACACACACACACACACACACACACACACTCAATCACATTATTTGGATTTTCGTCATGGCAAAAGCCTACATAGCAATCAGCATCGCCTGCTGTATTCCATCACAGAGAACAGACTTTGATGTCCATATACCTTTTCTTAATGAACGTGTAAAGAGTTAATAGTGGCAGCAGGTAAAAAAACAAGTGCAGAGAAAACAAACAAAACTTTTCAGGTAATGTGCTAGGCTTTTATTGATAAACATTTACATGACATTTTTTCGCACAACTGCAGCGCCAGCTACCAGGAGCATAACGGGACACGACTTGAATTGTCGGTTTGAAGTTTTACACAAGTGGCAGACCGAGGATGAACGTCTGATCTCTGTGATTCCATGCGATGGCTCGATGCTAAGCTCCAGTACTGCGACACTAATGAATGCTGCATATGAGACCCTTCCTTTGCTAACATTTGAAATCTGTGATAGGAATGTACTGTGCATTTAGTAGAAGAAGTGCTTGCAAAATAAAATTATAAGACATCCCTTTAATTTTCGCTAGTTTCAATAGTTTAAAAGTGTTAATGATAATGGTTGATAATTGAATTGATACGCGATTGATGTAAACATCCTGAAAATCTATTGAGCATTTATCATGTTATAAGCGTTTAATTTGTAACGATATTTCGTGACGGTCGCTTAGTTTTAGATTTTCAATTGACATGCTATCCTTGCAGAAAGACGTAGTCTACGTCAAAAATTTTAAGTGGAGTTGGAGTTCAAAGTATGAATTGAAATTGAGAACTAAACAGATTGAGATGAAGATAATGGAAGCAAATAGCAAACAGTGATAGCGAATAGCGAATAGGGATTAGAGAGTAGCGAAACTGAACTGCAAATTTCAATTTAAATTGAATTAATGTTGAAATTGAATTGAAATTGAAATTGAAATTGAAATGGTAATTGAAACTAAAGTTGATTTTATTCATTGCTTACTACCAAGGAGCGACTCTGCTTAGAACAGTGTGCCAGGCACGCCATAGTAGAAGATCTTACACCTCAATAGAACACGTGCGACACTAAATTTTTACTTTTCAATGATATAACCCTGCAGCCCTGAAGAATTGACGTCCAGTTGCTTGCTCAGCTAACCAGGAGATTGAAGAGAACATGCGGATCATGGCTGAGTACCACAATATTCCTCTAATTGGTCGCAGTGATTCTCACGGCTCTACAAAAAAAAATAGCTGAGAGCCTCCGTGAAGAAGTTGACATTCTCGATAAAGATTTTGTTGATTGTTAACCGTTGACCTAAATGAAAGAAAGGATGTAATGTCAATCATGCATGCCATTTGTTTTATTTTATTTCTAAGCAAAGGTTTCTATTAACGTATGTAGCTTAAATAGAAATCACTCGTTGCTCACTTTATACCTTCTCGTTGGCTATTCTACTAATTTCGAAGCTAGTAGAATTTTCTGCTGCACAAACCAAAGCAAAACCAAACAGTCGCCTGGTTGCCAGGCGTAACCAAAACATAACGATTGGACTGTAAAATTACCGTGAAATATGGGCACGTATTGGCACCGGAACATCAGGGTTTAAAGTAACGTTAAGAGGAACACTAGAAACGATGGGCACAAGAGATATGGTGCTGAGGGACTCAGCCCTTGTTACTTGTGCTGGTCCAACTATTAGGACCGACCTGCGATACGATATTTCTCCATCAATCTCGGTTGGGGCTGTTTGTGTCCCGGCTCGAAATCGAAGCAAACACGATTTTTGTGGAGATTGTTGCCCGGCATTCTTACAACATGTTCCACCCGTTGAACTCTTCCAGCTTTTGGCGACTTTTCTGGACTTATTGTGTTTGTCATAGAGCCGCGCCAGCTCGTGGTTCATCCTTCCCTCCATACACCGTTTTTATATACACCGCCAAAAAAGATAGTTCGTAGCACGCGTCGTTCTAAAACGCCAAGTGCTTGCAGCTCCACCTCTTTGAACATTGTTCACGTCTGATGCCCGTTGTGCACTACCGTTATTTATCAGCTTACTAGACCTCGAAAGTCATCTCCGTCGATTGGTCACAGTTCTGCCTATTATATGCATGAAATTTCAAATCAACAAACTAGCGTCATTTTGAAGCGACCATTGGTAGAGATCAATCTGGTTATATATATATTTTAAAAATAAAATCAGGTTTTCTTCAAATAAGACTAAATATATATACCTGGTTTGGAAATATACATTTTGCAATTCTGGAAGTGGGTTGCAGTACCGTTGTCCAAATGATGTTGATAATGTTTACATGCGGGGTTTGTTCCACCTGAAAGTAACCTCGGAATATGCGTGACTCTCCATAAATTCTGAAGGGTTGCTGGTCTGCAGTACAGTAGCTATCGCCTACCCCAGCTCCCGGGATTGTAGTGGGTTTCAATGGTCACTGAAGGATTGTTGAAAATAGATGTCTTCCCTAATACCAATTACCGGCGGCTGAATGCCTACAGCAGCTCATTATTGGTTGCAGAAACTTGGCTGTGACTTAATTGAAGTCACACTGAAGTAACTTTGACTGATTTATAACAAGTGTGCTACAAGGATGCGGTGTTCGACTGCACACATACAAATATACTAGTTTTTCATGCTTCTTGCATATATTTTTGTACTCTTACGCTTGTTCGAGAGACCTTTCTGACGGTGTTTATCTATAAGAAGCTCAGATATCTACGGAAATTTGATCCTATCTTAACAGGTTTTAACGCGCATCAGTAATGAAAAAACCGATAAAAAACAAATTGTTTTGAAGTTTCCATGCAGTAAAAGGGGAAAAGAAACTATTCGCTCGCAAAGTACGGTGATGTCTAATTGTGTTCTTATTACTGCTTACTTTGTTTTGTTCAGGTAAAAAATAGTCATCTGTTAAAATTATCAATATATATGTGATGTTGAGCTGTAACAAAACAAAGTCCGTTGCGTAAGTGGGGAAAACACTATAATTTATTTAGATATGTCATATTCATATATGTGATATTAGGGAACATATTTTTGAGTTAAATGTTAAGAGAGTGGACTCGTTCTCTTTATTCTTTTTAGTATTGAACATAATTATTTTTAAACTACCTGAAATGAGTAATCGAGCAAACGAGTCATACTCATACGTAATGCGCCGTTCCATCCCTGTTCATGACCAAAGATCCTAGTAAGGAGCTAGGAGAGAAATTGAGACCTACAGTGGCAGATTAACCCAAAAGCGTAAGCCAAAATTTTCCTCTCTTTTCATCCCCTGCTAAAAAACAAACAAGAATGATAATTATTAAGGAATGGTTGATTTGAAACCACAAAATCCCCTGTGGAGAAATTGCACATTCAGTTCATCAAATGATTTATCAAACTCAAAATGAACATAATATACAATTGAGGGATTTCTGAAATGTGCTGGGGAAATAACCACTATTTGATGTAAAGCCGCTTTGTGGTTAATTATAAAAATGGTAATGCAGTTTGAAGGACTGACATCAAAATGACTTTCGAAGGATAGCAAAGCAGTAAAAAATATATTTAAAAAAAAAAGTATATGTTTAGGTAACTATGAATCCCAGGAGATATTTATGATATTTATTTTTTATATATATAATAAACCAACAATAGATAACACAGAAAAAACCTCACCCCACATCACGCAGCTCGTTGTAACCCTCGCACAGTGGTCGGAAAAGCCTTTTTCAGGGCGAAATTAATAACTCCTAAGCGTTACGTTTCCGAATCATGATGTCTTCTACAATGTTGTATATGAACCAAATTCTCCATCTTGTGGTGATAATTTGGTAAAGATCAAACTTTACCGATAAGGCGGCGCTGTTCTAACTTTTTGAACGAAACACAATAGAGAAGGGTTATGTCATCAACAAGTTTGTAGGAAATATAATTTCAAGCAACTTTTGTTTCAGACACCATTTTCTATCTTCATTCGACCATGATAGAGCTATTTTTCTGCTTTATATCAAGTGTCTATTAAAAACAGGTTTTTTTCATTATAACTTTTTGTTTCTCGTTTAGGATTAAGTAATCTTCACTCAAAATATATAAACCAATATAGCGCACATTTTTGCTGAACAAAGTTTTTTTTAATACCTTGTGATTCAAAAGTTACGAGTAATTTTAGCTAAAAAAAAAATGCGTTTTTCTTTTCGCCCTTTTGATTGTTCGAGAAAGAATAAGCCAAAAAATCATCAAATTCTTGTTTTAATGGGTATTAGGAGGAACATAATGCTATAATGACCAGGTACTTCTGGGGAACACAAGCGGGGACTGCTTAAATTCGGCCATTTTTTCGTTAAAATTACCTAACTTTTTAAGCAATAAAATATGTATACACTTAGTTCAGCAAACTTGTGTCATGTTTTCTCTACACTTTGTCAAAAGATAATGTTTTCCTAAAATTGAAACTAAAGAAAGTTAGAATAAAAAAACTGATTTTTTAGGGACACCCCTAATGTACTCCACAAAATAGCTTCCGAACTATAGCAGTGCACAAGTACCAGACGCTTCAGTCGTGAATAGACAGCATGAAGCGTGTTATATTAGCTATGATAAGATATCCTAGGGGCACTCGTAAATGAAAATAAACACCAGTTTTATAGAATTGCATTGAAGTTTGCCGTGCTTCACACCAATGGAAATACTTATTCTTTCAAAACTGAATGCTGTACAGCAACGAAAACAAAGCCAATATAACACGCTGTGCTGATGTTCACGACTGAAGCGTCTGGCCCTTGTGCACTGCTTTAGTTCAGAGCTATTTTGCTGGAGTACATTAGGGTGTCTAAAATCAGTTTTTTTATTCTAACTTTTAGTTCAATTCTTAGGAGGAAAAATTATCTTACGACAAAGTGTAGAAAAAAATATGACACAAGTTTTGCTGAACTAAGTGTATAAGTATATTTTTGTTCAAAAGTTAAGTGAATTTTAACGAAAAAATGGCCGATTTTAAGCAGTCCCCGCTTGTGTTCCCCAAGTACCCGGGCTCATTTGTATAGCATTATGTTCATAATACCCATTAAAACAAGAATTTGATGATTTTTGGCTTATTCTCGCCTGAACAATCATAAGGGCGAAAAGAAAAAACGCATTTTTTAGCAAAAATTACTCGTAACTTTTTGAATCACAAGCAGCATTAAAAAAATTTGTTAGAGCAAAAAATGTGCGCTATATTGGGTTTATATATTTCGGTGACGATTACTTAATCCCTAAAAATGAGAAACAAAAAGCAGTTGTAATGAAAAAACTCGTTTTTAATAGACACTCTGATATAAAGCAGAAAAAAAATAGCTCTATCATGGTCGAATGAAGAGATAGAAAATGGTGTCTGAAACAAAGTTGCTTGAAATTATATTTCCTACAAACTTGCTGATGACATAACCTTCTTATTGTGTTTCGTTCAAAAGTTAGCAACAGCGCCGCCCTATCGGTAAAGTTTGGAACTACCAAATTATCACCACAAGATGGACAACTTGTTCATATACAACATTGTAGAAGACACTACGATTCGGAAACGTAACCTTAGGAGTTATTAATTTCGCCCTGGAAAAAGGCTTTTCCGACCACTGTGCCTTCGTGGGGAAATTATTATGAATTTCTAGGTTGATATGATTGGATTTCATTTTAAAAGCTGGTTCCATAACTTCATTAAAATCGTGTGGCTTTCGACTAACGATCGCATCGACGGTTTGTGGCAGTTGGACGGAGGTGAAATTCAGTGCACACAGTACGGTTTAATTGCATATCGAAAGCCGTACCTTTTTTATCGAGTGAAATTCAATTTAAAACGGCATCACCACCGGTATCACATTGCCCCAAACCGGAGTATTGTGGTATTGTTAGTGGGTGCGTGCACTGAGTTAGTCGAGTTTAATAGTTTTTATGATGAAATCAAACGATGGATAATGGAATGGGTGGATGTAAAATTTGTTCACAACTAATTTTATTCCAATTCTTCGTTCGATATCGGAGCTAACTTCAATCTATCGAAAAATGCCAACCACTTTTAGAACTCACCAGCGCTGATGCCGTTTATCACATTTCAGTCCCATTGTTCGGGGCAATTTGTGAAGGAAAGCATCGCGTTGAGAACCTAGATCCTACAAACAGATGTGGAATTTCCCAGGTGGTCCACCAAATTGATGGCATTTCAAGTTGTTGTTGTTGTTGTTGTTTTTGTTTTTGCACCTTTTCGAAGACTTTTCCAGCTGTTAGCTGTGTGCTTTGAAATGGGTAATAACTTTCAACCAGGTGGAATGTGCTATTGACGAGCACAGTGGGACGTAATCGAATGGATGTCGAATTGTGACCGACAAACATTATGGCAATTACAGCAACGGTGGTTCGGTAAAGTGACCGGTCTCAGTATTACAACGAAACTTTTTGTATTTAATGATGACGAAATGTCACCCAAATACATAGTGATTCGTGTGATTCGGAAAACCCTTCGTGGTTGATTTACAGTGGCAGGTAGGAGTTCTCTGAACCGCCAGCTCGAGGGATCGGTTGGTAATGCAGACGATTAACATTTTGGAGAACGAATTGAATTCCAAATAGCAGCATGATGAATGGTTTCATTTAGTAGTGCATGTGTGTTGCTTGTGCAAGAAAAAAAAGTTGTCGCTGATGACGTTGAACTTATATTATGAAAATCTAAAAGTTGGCTAGAAATATCTTTTACATGCGCCTAGAAGATGCAAGTACATTGCATCTTTATTTTCGTTTAGCAACTTCAGCGATCAGCTGCAAGGTAAACAACACTATTTTTCGTCTTCATCGCCGTATTTACGTTTGCATTAAAATAATGGACTTTTTTTTTCGGATGGTGATAATAAAGAAGCTGCTTACTTGCAAAATAATTGCGATTGGACGCCTTCCGGCAGATAACAGGAACATTTGCCATGCCGGATGAGAAACATGCGTGTAGGCATGTTTTTGAGTTATTTCTTTGTTTTATTTATCCATTCCCTCCTCAGTTTTCACGACAAAATTGTTGGGTAGATCCTACGCTTCAGTTGGCCCAGAAATTCTCAATGGGACGCACTGATTCAATTGATTCAGCCACTTCATCTACTCCAACGATGGCTTCGAGTAGTGGGGCTGACGCCAGATCCGGTCAGAAAACCGCGTCTTTGCCTCTTTGGTATTTCTTGATGAATGACGCAGCCTCCGGCAGGCATTTCGTACTGTAAATTTTCCTCGGTCATGGTCAGGTCCGGAGTGAAAGAAGAGCGCTTTGACATCCCTTCTCACAGATTGTCAGCCATAGCAGCACCTTCTGGGATATTGGTGTGTGAAATGAACTTCACCTTGAGCTCACCTTCGTGCGTGAAGTAAAATACGAAGTGCCCTGCCAGTCGTTGCCATCCAGGGTGAGATAGGGTCTCTTCCGACCATCACACTATCACCACCGCTACGTCGCGATTCGCCGAGAAAATCGAGTTGACCATCTTTTTCAGCAACTACCGCTGCGTCATTGCCTGCAGCCCCGAAACCAATGGACGCGACTTCCGCTTCCTGACATGTGTGTTCATGTTCGCCAGGTACTTTTTCACTGTTTGGCCGGTTGAACCGACCTCCCGGCCCAGCTCACGCAGCGATGTATCCACCCTTCCCGCGGTCTTCCTCTTCAGTATCCTTTGGAGCTTCTTGTCGCTCAGGGTCGTCGCCGTCCGGAATCGGGCTTCTTCGATGTTCTGATTGTTGTGTAATAGTGCCAAGATGTTTTAGATGCCGAACGAGCGTATCCGACGTCCACAAACTGCCGCACGATGCCCGTTTTCGTTGAGGCGGGGTGCCGTTCTTTGAACGCGCACACTTCTGAACGGAGTTGCTTCACTGTTTTTGCCATCACGGTTTGAGTTCGGCTGATAGAGCTGTCAAATTTTGTCTGTTGACTCATGGGTTACTATGATTGATGCTGCATGGGCAGTTTTTTCAATGCGGGTGAAAGTAAACCCATGAAAAATCAGCAATTTTTGTCCATTTTTTAATGCAAACGAGCAGTGCGTCAGTATCCGTGATATACACTAACTGGTAAGAAATCGTTCATCGTCAGTTGTAGAGTCCCTAGAAATAGGGACTCTAGTCAGTTGAACTATAAGGTTCGCACAACATTAGTAAACCACGCGGCTAATGTGAGACATACTAGTGTGAGACCATTGCATTGTGTAAGTGACTTCCATCCCTCATTGTTACACTCATGTCATCGATTCCACAGCACACTGGGCCAGAATGAAAAATTAGTAGGAATAAATTATTTTCACTATGAAGATGCAATTTTAGAACAAAACTGTCTCCAGCAAAGTTGCAATTTATAATTAGGGCTTTAATTTGAAATCAGTTTCAGTTAGGGTAGTCCTAGAATATATTTAAATAAAAATTCTATCTTTCTCATTTCTTGATATAAAGCAATACTGTTTAGGACAAAGTTGTTCCTTATTGAATTTAAAGCAACTTTGCTGCAAAAACCATAGTCGGTAGTTCTTTTGTGTCAATAGTTATGATCATTTTTATGCTTAAAGGGTGTATTCGATAAAAATGGCACGCAGAAAATCTTCTGTAACTTTTGAATCGTATGAGTAAAAAACCTAGAAATGTGAGTAGATTTTATCCATTGTGTATTTTTGACATCTGCCAAGTTTCATAGTTATACATTCAGTAGTTCCAGTCATGTCGTCGAAACAAGAAATTGTCCGTGAGAAAATGTTGTGCACTCACAATCAAAATCCAGGGGCGTCCCACCGGTGGATTGCTAAAAGGCTTGGAATTGCAAATACAACTGTGTCTCGTGTAATAAGAACCTTCAAGGAGCGTCTGAGTGTCCAAAGGAAGGAAGGGAGTGGTCGTAAAAGTGGTCCAATGGACAGTAAAATGGCCAGGAAAGTCGTACAACAATTCAAGAACCGTCCAAACATGTCAATTCGAGATGTCGCTAAAAGTCTAAGGTGTCAGTCGGTTTTGTGCAGAAAACCATGAAGCGTGCTGGGTTACATGTTTACAAAGTGCAAAAAGCCCCAAACCGGAATGAAAAACAAAACATCACTGCGAAAACCCGCGCCCGGAAACTTTACACGAAGCTGCTCACCAAATCCGGTTGCATCGTGATGGATGACGAAACATACGTCAAGGCCGACTTCCGTCAACTTCCTGGGCAAGAATATTTCGTTGCCAAGTCGAAGTTCGATGTTCCGGAGGATGTTCGAAAGAAGAAACTATCGAAATTTGCAAAGAAGTTTCTAATCTGGCAGGCGATTTGCGGATGTGGTGAAATAAGTGCTCCCTTCATCACTTCCGGAACAATAAACGGTGCGATTTACACGGAAGAGTGCCTTAAGAAGCGTCTCTTGCCATTCATTAAGAAGCACAAAGGATCAACTCTGTTTTGGCCTGATCTAGCATCCTGCCACTACGCTCGAAACGTATTGGAGTGGTACCGAGCCAACGGAGTCAATTTTTGTGCCAAAGGATATGAACCCACCAAATTCACCGGAACTTCATCCAATTGAAAAATTCTGGGCAATTATGAAAACGGAACTTCGCAAACATCCCAAAACTATAAAAACAGAGCTAGAATTGAAGAAAATTTGGGTAAAAACAAAAAAAAAACACTGGGAAAATCGGTTGTACAAAAATTTGATGGGTGGAGTGAAAAGGAAGGTGCGGGCATTCGGGATGGGAGACGAAATTGAATAAAACAAATGTTGTAAATCAAAACTCATTAGTAGTTCTTCATTCCCTGAAAATTTCAAGAAAATCCGATAATCAGTTTAATTTTGATGAGTATATATGTGTGTGTCATTTTTATCGAATACACCCTTTAAGAGTAGGGTGGCCCAGAAAAAAATAGTATTTTACGCCTAACTTTTTCATTTTGAATTTTATGAAAATGGTGTGTTTAACAATGTTTTACCATATGGTGATTTACTCGTCATTGTCATCAACATTTAAGAAAAAATCAAGAGTTTTATTTTAAAAAGGACATACATGCATAGTACCATTTAACCCCAAATTCTTCTAAATTCACCTGAACATTTATATACAAAAGAGACCTCTTATCTTAACCATTCATATGCAATCGTATTTGTATCCCCGGTTTTACCCCTTTAAAAAAAATGTAATTTGAAAAAGTTGTAATTTTTGGACTAAAATCACGATATCTTTTGAACAGATGCATAAAATTACGTTTTTTCTTCATCAAAATCATCATTTAAACAAGTTGTAAAAATTTCACTCATATTTATGATTTTTGTGCTAACGTAAGAACAGCATTACACTCAACGGAAACGCGACGCGAGTGCGGACACAACACTTATAGTTCTTACAAACGAAAAAGGACTTCAAAATTTACCTTTTATCCGACCGGTTTCGAGCATGATGCAGCTCCTCGTCAGTTATCAACGGACGTTTGTTCATGTTCCACTCAAGCGGACGGTAAATTTTCGGCGGGTTTGACCAATGTACACCGCCGGGCAATCTTTACACGGGATTTCATAAATACCCGACATTTCGTCCTTCGGAACCTTATCTTTGAGGGCACATAGAATGTCTTTCAGCGTGTTGTTGCTTTTGTAGACCGCCTGAAAACCATGATCCTTCATAATGTTCTGAATGGCGTTAGTAACCTTAGGGTAGAACGGTAGGCCCAATGAGTCAAGTGTAGCAGCACACTCTACCGGATCAGATCACAGAATAGATTGGGATCATGCGAAAAATAAAAAGTGCGTGAGAAAGGTTTCCCACCTGAATGCCTGGGAATCCATGTATATCGCCACCGCTGAGCAGCCGCTGATGAACGAGGACGAAGCTCCTATAGCTTCGTCTCTTTTCTACTTGACGAAACGGCAAATCAAATAGATCCAACCCAACAAACACACCCCCCTCCCACCTATTCGACGTGTACTGTGCTAAGTACGAAGCAATTTTACTTTTGTGTCATCAGTTGGACATCTCCCCGTCGATGAGCTGCATCATGCTCGAAACCGGTCGGATAAAAAGGTAAATTTTGAAGTCCTTTTTCGTTTGTAAGAACTATAAGTGTTGTGTCCGTACTCGCGTCGCGTTTCCGTTGAGTGTAAAAATTTTTTTGAACACACCGTTTTCATAAAATTTAAAATGAAAAAGTTTGGCGAAAAATACCATTTTTTTTCAGGGCCACCCTACTCTTAAGCATAAAAATGATCATAACTATTGACACAAAAGACCTACGACTATGGTTTTTGCAGCAAAGTTGTTTAAATTTAATAAGGAACAACTTTGTCCAACACAGTATTGCAAGAAATGAGAAAGAAATATTTTTATTTCAATATATTCAAGGACCACCCTAACTGAAACTGTTTTCAAATTAAAGCCCTAATTATAAACTGCAACTTTGCTGAAGACAGTTTTGTTCTAAAGTTGCATCTTCATGGTGAAAATAATTTATTCCAGCTAATTTTTCATTCTGGCTCAGTGCGTACAGGTGGCGCCATCTGTTTGTCAAATATTGTACTATCTCGTCAGATAGAGTATCTTCACAAGCTACACGCAGAAAAAATCGTCAAAATAAACATATGTGAAGGTTCAAAGCAACACTAATCTGTTCTGATGTGTAACGCTTGCAGTCAAAAGAAGGACAGTGCGCGATTCAGAAATGTCATGCTTTCAACAAATACCACCGTATTTCAAAACTTTGACGAACTGAAGCATAAGATCAGCTGCAGCGTGTTGGATACGGCTTGAAATTCGCACGTACTTCACGGAACTGATCGAGGCTGTACCGAAAACTCCAGTTTATGTTCCTAGTCTCACGTTTTTCAGGACCTCTAAGAAGAAGCGTGAGAACGACGGGACATATGAACCGACTCCTTCCTGGAACTGACTGTTTAGGACAATTAGTGCCACAGTGCCAGATAGGCATGTTTTGGTTGTATTAGTCCGAGATATCCGTTGAAGATCCTGATGGCTGTGTTACAGAGTTAGTATCACAACGGTTAAGCTCCAGTTATTTGAAAATCGTGAAGTTGGTTACGAGAGGAAAAGGTGCGTTATTCGAACTTTGGATCATACAAAGTAGGGTCTACACAACTGAAGGAGAAGGGTTTGCAGGATTCCACTTGACGCAGTGAGATCTCGTTCAGAGAATTTAAGGAAAGGAGCATTCCGAGAAAGGTTTTTTTTTAGAATCCAGGCGTCCTAACAATACCCAATACATGATCCAACATCCCAAATAATTCGACCGATGCAGAGAGGACCGTCATTATGGATCAATAACGATGAATGAAACTGCTCACAATACCTCGACTTGTCCCAAATCCGCAAATTAAACCTACCTGCAATATTTCACGGTTTATTATCAAAATGTTAGAGGCATCCGTACTAAAACTAACGAACTGAAGCTTTCTGCCTGTAAATACGAAGTTATTATGCTCACGGAGACGTGGCTTTGTTCTGATATCGTTAGCTCAGAGTTTGCTGCCAGCTACTCGATATTTCGGTGTGATCGCAGTGCAGCTTCTAGCAACCTTCAGCTATTTGATGTTCTATAGTTTGAATTGGTTAGGACTAGGGTTCTGATGCATGGTCAATATCGGAGTCATTGTTTGTTTTGTTTGCAATGAATTCGGTTTTGACTGATAAGGGCGCGCCTTTGAAGAGTGCTCTCACTCTTCAAAGGGTTTAAATAGCGGAAACTTTCAATAGAACTTAATTCATTGCCAACAACAAACAATGACAACTATAACAACACCGGATACTTCATCATTTCTCAAAGTGATGAAGTAACTCGACATGCACTAAACAAGGGATACGGGATATACTACAATAGTTCAAATTACTGGTCGCAGTGGTTTAAGTCCCGAACAGAGGAAAAAAAACTTTCAGCGAGGGGGTGGAGTTTTAATTGCAGTTCAAGCAAACCTCAACCCAAACCTAGTATTGAGCAAATCGCTGTGCGCATCAAACTAGACAAGACGATGATCTTTTTGTGTGGAGTCTATCTTCGACCAAACTCGTCTACGGAATTGAACTCAGCGCATTTCGCAGCAGTCCAGCAAATCAGTGAAAATGCGTCGGATTTTGGTAGTATTGTCATCGTTTGGAGATTATAATCTACATCAGTTGATAAGGACCTACGATGAAGTGATCAACAGCTTCCGGCCGTCCAATGCATCGACTGAGCCGGAAATCACTTTGGTTGAATCGATAGTTGCCTCCGGACTACATCAGCTCAACAGCCTGCTAAACTCGAATGGGCGTCCACTTGACTTGGCTTTTGTTTCGACGTTGCCACTTTCCGAAACTGAATAAACATTGAAAACATTACGCCAATTGCCAGGACGCTGCATTTCGAAGCTATATCAGAAGTTTGGCACAGACCGCGAAGCAGAAGCCGTCATCTTGTTGGTCGTATATTCGAAGCCTTAAGCAGTTCAACCGGTTATCTACCGACATGAATTCTGAGGAAACTTCGCTGACTCACGTCACGTGATAGCTTAACTGTTTGCCGATTTATTCGAAAATTACGCAGTCAAATGTCGCAAACTTGTTCTCCTGACAGCCTTAGATCCTTCCTTGCTTTGAATTTGAATTATCCTGCTCTAGTTGTGTGCCAACATGAAGTTTTGTCAGCCCTGTAAAAATTGGATGTGTCGCAAAAAATACGGATAAAATTATTCGTCACGGTTTCGAAGGAATTCTCGAATTTTTCCTGTAACACGGCTCATTAGGCGGCGCACACCTTCTTCGTCCATCGTTTTAGCTATCTTATTCCACCAGGTCTTCATCTGATTGATGTCTTTGACAACCTTTCCCTTTGCTTTAAGTCTCCTCTTCATGATTGCCCAGTATTTCTCAATAGGGCGGAACTGGGGGCAGTTGGTGGGTTAAGGTTTTTCGGAACAACCTGACCCCTTTCTCTGCATACCATTCTTGAACGACTTGGCTGTAATGACAGCTTGCCAAATCTGACCAAAACATTACGGATGGTCGTGGATCGAATGAACGGATCAATTCGATTTTGGAAACACTCTTTGGTATAGTTCCGACGTCATTGTCTTATTTGTAACGAAAACTTTCGTTTTTTTTCCACAGCTGCAAATGCCCTGCCAAATCATGAATTTTCGTGCAAATTTGTCGGTAAAAACAAATTTAAATTTGGCTGGAACATCCCCCCGAGCCGTTGCCAAGTAAAATTTTTGACCTGAGATTTGCCCGAAGTCAGCCTTGACATAGGTTTCATCGTCCATCAGAAGACACCCGTCGAACTTGGTCAGCACCTGGTCGTATAGCTTCCGGAGCACGGATTTTGGCCACACTATTCTGTTTTATGGTCCAATTTGGCTGTTTGCTAGCTCGATACGACTTGATTCCTTCCCGGAGTCGAGTTCTCCTCACGGTACTATGGGCAGCACCGAATTTTCGCAAATCACGGTCCGACAGATTGGGATTCCTCTTAATCGTCTTCAAAATCTTACCACGCAGTTTCCGGTCGACAGTTACACTCCGACGATTGGCTTGAGGCTTTCGAATCGTCGTCAATGTTTCCTTATACCGTTTGATAACGCGCCATACGGTATTTCTGGGCAATTTCAGCTGTTTAGCTAGCCTAGATGCAGACCACAATGGATTTTCCAAATAACTGTGCACATTTTTTTCCCTTCTTTCGGCTTCCATGTTGATTGTTTACAAAGTACAGTCGATTTACGGAATGTCAAAAATACATACGTGAAGCTGACAACATTTCCGACACGTGGGTGCCAAGAACTTCCAAATCCGTTCACCAGGAGCGCCACAATATGAGCAAAAGTTTGTTCCAATTCTAAATGAAGCAAGCCTTATTACAACTGAAGATCTTATGTTCTAAACTTCAGGACAGTTTGGATGACCTAGCATTTATTAAAATACTCCAGAATCTGTAGGATAATACCCTTAAATTTGTTTAAAGTTTCTTTCTAAACTTAACTTTGGGAAGTTTTCCTTTAACTTCGGCGAAGTTAGTTCCTGAACATTTCAAAAGTACCCCAATACTTCTGGTAAGCTTCTTTCAGTTCCTTGAAAGGTTTCTTCCAGAACTTCGCGAAGTTCTGATTCTGAAATTTTGAACCTCGGAAAAGTTCTCTGGGAAGTTTGAACTAAACTTTAAGGAAGTTTCGTCCGGAATTTCTGGGAAGACCTTTCCTGAAATTCAGAGAAGTTCTCTCCTGAACTGCTCAGTCGTATCGTCCAGAGCTTTGTGAAAGTTTGTTCCAGAATTTAGAGAAATTATTGCTAGTGCCCTTCTTGGTTTTTGCAGTAGCATCGCATTTTGGCAGTCAATGAGATTTTTTTTCACCCCACCTTATGTGTTCAGGAAGATGAAATAAATTATTTCTTCTCTTATCACAAACTGAACCAGTTTATTTAACGGTTACAACTTCAACAACCTTGGTTGGCAGTATAAATGGAGTAAAGGAGATTTTGGGCGATGGCTGCATTCTATCACTCCTAAGGTGTCTAAGAAATGTTGGTTCAGGGGATTGGATGTGGGTCGAGACTTCATTCGTGTCATGTCTCGCCTCATGTCCAATCATTATTCTTTGAACGCTTATTTATACCGGGTTGGGCTGAGCGACAGCAATCTCTGTAAGTGTGGACAAGACTATCAGGACGCATATCACGTTATTTGGTCTTGTGCTGAGCATCGTGGAGTCAGATCTAAGCTTTATGATTCCCTTCGGGCTCGAGGTAGACAACCCAATGTACCGATTCGTGACATTTTGGCTGCTCGCGATCTGGAGTTTATGAAACTCATTTATGTGTTTTTGACTAACATTAGCCTTAGATTGTAGTTTGATTAACTTACTTGCTTAGGTTAGATTTTTGAGGAATGTGTGCGTCAGTGTGTGAGTGTGTATGTGTGAGTGATTTTTGTTTTTTTTAATTTAAAAACGTTCAGTTAAAAAATTGTAATTTGAAGTTCTAGATATAACAAAACCATTGTTCCTTATGCTTTGTTCAAAGTTTCCACCCCAATTTTCTCATCCTTAAAATTGTTATTCGTAATAACCTCTAAACGACCGCGAGTAATAGGTTCTATTCCCTTATTTTTGAAATATTGAAGCCATTTATTAGTTTCTACTTATATCAAGGAATCCTGTTCTCGAAACATTCACACTACGAGCCCTCATCAAGCATAGTGGGTCGCAACCGAGAGAAGATTTTGAGCCGCTGCTCTTAAGCATTTTCACAACTTGAGAATTCCATGAGCATGAGAATTACGATGAACGAGAACATATCACGCTTGAAACATCAGCCAAATTATGTCACGCTCCTGAATAGGAACACGATTATCATGAATATATCACTTTGCCAAAGATTAACTGGAAGGCTAATATTGCAGGCAAACGTATAATGTTGCTGGCAAAAAACCCATTAACAGCAATATTCCCCTCGCTTGAACAAATACGTGGAAAGCCTTACAACGGCAATGATCGAGGTTATGTTCCTGTTAAGGAACATGAATCCATGCATGGGACATTGCCAAAACGCCAGTAAAGGATAATAAATATCACGGAACGTGGTGCTCGCGCTTGCTAAGCTTCCCGGAAAGACGGCATGAATCATCACAAATCCAGTCGGAACTTTTCCTCTCATCAAAGAAAATGACACCATCTGTGTCTCAGGATTGTTGAGGTGAGTGTAAATACAATGTACATACAAACCATAAATTTCCACTCCAAAATAGCTACAGAAGTTTTCCAATCATTCTCAAATCGAATATAAAAAAACCTGCTAATATTTCAAGAAAACTCACGGAAAAGCGGAAAGACAAACATCCTGGTGTACATGATAAATGTCTGTCCTCCATCGAAGTTCATCATCATCCGGTTTGCATAAATTGTAGCAATGATGGCAAAATAGTTTTTCTGGATTATGAGTGGTCACCTTTTGCTGTCAATTTTTGAGCACTTTTTCATATCCAACAATCAATATGAAAGCGAATCAAATTTGAGCCCAGTTCTAAATAAATTCATTAATATCACAAATCCCTTCAAATGGAGATTGTTCTCCTCATTTATTTCTGTTTAAAATCACACGGGAATAAGAACACTAGCAGAATTTTGGCGTCGTCAGGCAGTTGCACTCCGAACGCGGTTGCGGCGGGAAGGGGTTCTTGTAGCACTCGGAAAAGGACGGAATCGGTGGATTTAGTTTGACACAGTTGCGAACCATTTTCTTCGGATCGCAGCTGGGTGGAATTTTGGCCTTCGAACAGCCGGGAACGGACGCTCTGGGACATAGTTCTTTCTTTACTTTGACACAATCCGGCGCTCCCAGGCTGGGAGCTGGCCTGGAACAGGACGGCCTGGTTGTGACCTGTCGTTTCTTTCGCTGGGGTACCTTCTGCTGCAGGGTGTCATCGCAGGAAAATTCTTTTGGCTTCGGTGGTTCCGGACAGGCACGCCAGGTTTTTGGGCTGGCCGCTTTCTCGCAAGTGGGTCGAGGTTCCTCCTTCGGTGGCGCCTGGGGGGATCGTTCACTGCAGACTTTCTGTTGGCAGTCTTTCTTGTTGCTGAAATCGGTCAATCCATTGTTTTTGCCTGATGAGGAGGATGAGCAGGGACGAGATTTCGCCAGCTTCCCGGTCGCTTCCAGATTTTTCACGGTCAAGACTCCTTTAGCTGCTTCACTGAGAATTTTGAACATCTTTGTATCGATGCTTCCCGGCTTCGGAAAGGTGAACTGTTCTGAAGGATGGGATGAAATAAATTTGATACAGCGTTGTCAGTTAACAATGGTTGCTTCGATTTTTGGGTTTTTTGGTTTTATTATGTGACCACATGAAACACGTTTGAGACAACAGAACAGAAGCAAACTGCTCGTGTAGGAGTTTTAACGATTCAGCGATAGCTATTTCATATGAATTCAAGATTCAACTTCCGTAAGGGTGATCAAACAAATTGCATTTTCATGGAATTAATCTCAAAGTTATGAACGAACTATAAAAAAATATGTCACTGAGCTACTAATGGAAGCTACATGTAGATATTGTCTAATAATAAATGATTTTTACATGAATGATCGCCTAGAAAAATAAATTCTACTTGACCCAAACGGAAGCAGAAAAAATAGATCTGAGTGAGCCTGCTTGTCGGAAAGAAAACAGTCAAACTTTCTTTTCCGTCCACATTGTGTTTGGGCCATAACAGCTCTTCAGGTTTGTATTGGTTTCGGATTTTGTGTTTCAAATGTGTTTTTACGTTTTCAGCTTGGGGATGTTCTGATTAAACGAATTAATTAACTACTAAGACTACAATTTAAAAATACGAGGGCTGGTTGAAGATCTCAAATAACCTGGAGGATGGTAACATGCCTTGATAGACTCACTGAAGCGATCTTCAAATGTTTTTATTTCGGTCTGAGAGGGCCCTTGGAATTTCTCGGTGGTGTTTTCGGGATCATCCCGAGGAACTTGAATACGCTATAGTTTCGGGGGGTGCGTTTTTGTGCAACTCTTGCAGACCGGCATGCCGTATACTCAATTGCAGGGAGTATGACTTTTGTTATAGATAGTAAGCATCTACTTCAGGGATAATGTTGATCTTCTGTTGATCAGTGGGTACATTCAATTCATTAAAACGTTACACGTTGTGACAATTTTGTCAACCTGCTCCCTGAAGCTCATCTTGCTGTCTAGAGTTACTCCTAGTAGACAGTTGTATAAACCATTCCACCGTTGTGTCGTTCAAACTGATTTAACAATCCTCAGCCGGAACAAGTCTGGGGGATTGTGAATGTGGGAATAAGATAACCTGGGTCTTTGCCGCGTTGAAACCAGTCTTCCAGTCAGTGAAGTATTCTGTCAGGACATGCTGACTTTGCTTTAGTTTCCCTACCATTTTGGACGACTGCAGTATCAATGGCAAACAACAACAAAGATCCATTTTCTGGGAGTGGTGGTAATTCCAAGTGTGAAGATGTTGAATAAAAGAGGACCTAATATGCTTCCCTGGGAGCCTGAACAAATGTATTTTTTTAAATTAATCGTTTATTTTTACAGGCTCAAACGAATCAACTTTACAGAGCCAAGTTTTCATGTTTTTATACATCATTTATCTTAAAACTAAAGTTATGGGAATAGAACCGATTACTCGCGGCCGTCTCGAGGTTAATAGGAATTATAAATTACGGATGGGAAAGAGGGTGGGAATTTAAAGTATGGTTTACATAACACATCAAATTTAAAAATTTACTGAACAAATAAATGATTAATAAAAAAAATGCTTCCCAGCGCAATGCTGGCGGAGGTAAAACTAGAAATGTCGTATTTGTAAGATAATTTTTAGTTATGCTCACTAGACAGATTGGACGATTGTTTCGTCGCACCTTGTATAAGCCTTTTCGACATCAAGAAGAGCCATGGTAGATGATGTTGATACAATGACAGCTTCGCTTTCATCAATGCCCAGAATGTTTCGATAGGGATTGGTGGATTCATCTCCTTTGGTACAAATACGACATTGTCCCTTTTGTACCAATCTAGTGCATATTTAAAGTAATGACAGGAAGAAAGTTCAGGCCAAAAGATTGTAGGCTTATTATGATGTTTGATCAAGGACAGCAACCGTGTTTGCAGACACTCCTTCAAGTAGATTTGACAATGGACGAGATATGCCACACCATTACCTTCTTGCCAAATTTTTCGGTGTAAATAGCTTTCGCTGGTTCAGGAACATCATTTCTGTTCGGCGAGGTATAAAATTGTGGTCCCG
Organism: Aedes japonicus; assembly: GCA_034211315.2. Lineage (NCBI taxonomy): Eukaryota > Metazoa > Arthropoda > Insecta > Diptera > Culicidae > Aedes > Aedes japonicus. Next base: position 26,450 of record JASCZW010002104.1, read on the forward strand.
GTAGAGTTTTATAATCACGTTCTATGTAGGTTTCATCGTCCATGAAAACATAGCCCGATTTTTTAGTCAGCAGTTTGTCTTCGGCTTTCAAGCCTCGGTTTCACAGATTCAGCCTATTTTGTGCCTATTTTGTGCTTCGGCCCATACTTGGCTATTTCGCCACATCTCGAACTTATGCTGAAGGATGACGCTTGAAATAGTCGCTTACCTTTCTGTCGATTGTAAGGTCAGCGGGACCCGGGTTTTCTACCCCGTCTCGTGGAATCTACGAAAGAGCACTTTTGTTGACTCTTCTGTAATGTGGTTTGAACTGCTCTGACGCTATCATTTTCTTCCTAACCCAAGTTTTTTGATCGAAAGACCACCGATGGTGCACCAATTGTGCATAATCCGTTATCTTTGCTCGGGAGAGAGATCACGTATGTTCAAAATTTAAAAAAATTGAAAAAAATGCCAACTTCACTATAAGTTTGATGTAAACAACAGGGCGAAGTCAAAACTTGGTTGAATACTGCACGAATTTTGAATTGATGGTTAATAATAAGTGTATTTATAACTAACAGAACAGTCTATATGTAGTAATTTATTTTTGCTGCTATTATTTTGGTGTCCGAAATTGAACGTGGACAGGCTTAAGTTGTGTGCGTATGCGTGTGTGTGTGTGTATGTGTGTGTGCGTGTGCGTGTGTGTGCGTGCGTGTGTGTGTATGTATGTATGTATGTGTGCGCGCGCGCGTGTGTGTGTGTGTGTGTGTGTGTGTGTGTGTGTGTGTGTGTGTGTGTGTGTGTGTGTGTGTGTGTGTGTGTGAGCAATCCAGCGCTCAACGTCCAGCGGTGTTTTTATGGAAGAAAAATGTTTGCAGTTTGCAGTTGAGTTCCAGTGATCCTTTTCAGAATGCCTGGTTACACACGTCCATTCCGAAGGCACTTTCACTTACAACCAGCCCCATATAGACACAATACAAACATTGAATGGAAATTAGTATTGTGTATACACTTCCATCATCAAGTCATATTGTTTTGACGATGGCACATTTTTAGTAGTACCGGTCAAATTTAGTTATAATCGGATAAATCTCACCGGAAATTGTTGCTGATGTTCAGTCTTCATTTGGACGACCACCTTGTGATGCTAAAGGATGCAATTTATGTCTCTGCAGGCGAAGCTCTGCGTTATTCGGCAAATATTTCCACATCATCCTTATCACGTGGAACAGCACGAATATATTTAGTACTTCGTGCACAAATGAAATACAATAAAAATCGCAGGTAAAAACACTTTCGAGTAGAAATGAAACTTGAAAATCACAATCACTGGGCAATGAGTGAAAAAAAAAGCTTCACAGCTCTCCCTCTGTAGACCACGTGATGAGTGCGTCTCAACGTGGACAGGCTTTAGTAGGTGGAGTAAAATAGGAGTAAGGAAAGACCAATGTAAGTAAAGAATAATATAATATATCAAATTTATAATGAAGTGAGGATATTAGTGGGAGCTTTTAACTTCCGAGAATTGACCATCGCGTGTTTCTTTTGTCTGCGTTCTCCGTTCCCCCCAACACTGACCGTTGAAACCGTTATTCAAATCGAAACGGAATTCCTACACTCAAAAAATAATTCACATAATCAGTGGAAAATATCCACTAGAAATTCACTTAACTTTCATGTGATCCAAGAAGTGAAAAATGCTTTGCAAAATCAAGTGAATCTTATGTGTCCAGTGAAAAGTAAATGATTAGTAAAGTAGAATTTCTTTTTCTATGTGATATTCATGTAAAAGTCACTAATTTTAGTATTGGAAAATATCTACTTGTGTTTCCGTAGTAGCTAAGTGAAGCATTTTTTCTTTTCCGTTTGGTATAGTTGTATTCGCTCAATTGTGTGAATTGTGATGCAACAACAAGTATTAGTGATGCGAATATTATAAGGTAAATGAGTAAACGGTGTCAGCTGTGTAAGTAGAGAGTTAGTGGATATGACAACCTGGTGAACACGAACAAACGGAAGCGTGCGCATATACTGCACGAAGGAAGGACATTCCGGGCAGTTGAGATTGGACCCTATCCGTGCACGCACATGATTTAGAGGACCAGCGTAAAAACCGGGATTAGCGGAAGGACGCTTAGAAGGATTGCGGTACGTAGAATGTACAGATGCTACAAATATCAACTACAATTTTCCGCCGCAAAATTTCACTCTCTACCGAAACTCAGATTTAAAATATTAAGTCGAGTTTATTAGTAATTAGTCAATTATTTGAAATTTGAGGCACATAGACTGCTCAGAAATCAACTCGTCAGATTTTTTGCGTGGTTATATTAATTTTAAAACCCCACAGCACACAAAAATCGGACTTTCAAAATGGCGAGCTACAACTTTAACGTTCAGTGAAAGCACACTATTTTCGCACTTTAACCCAATACAAGTTTGTTTCCGATTGGTTTACTCCCGGGCGTACTAGAACGTTCTGCACTTTTTATGAAAAACAGTACGTAAAACGATGCAAGAGCGGCAACTCGAGTCCAGTTTGGCGGGTCTTTTTCTCACGGCTCCACACAATTAAAACATTCATGAACATAAGCATGAGCATTATTTACCGCCCGAGGTTGCTATTCCGTTATTGCCAGATCAGCTGTTATTACACAGAGAACCAACAGATGGTGCTTGTGACAAGCATACATGTGTTGACGTGATACTCGCTTTGTTGCAAGTGGGATGTTGGATAAAGTTGTTGGGTTTGCAGCGGTACCCGTTTTGGTAAATGGTGTGCTGAATTAAACTGACGTCAGCAGTGAATAAGGTATTTTGGCACTGATTTAAACCAACAGTAAGGATGCTGTTAGAGTCACTCACGAGTGTGGGTGGTTTATTTAGTCAGAATACAAAAAGAAGTTAAAACATCGAGCTTGAGAATCGATAGGGATGCTGATGGGGCCACTCACAAATGTGGGTGGTTAATAGAAAAAGACCTTATGCAACAAAGCAGTAACACATGTATACTACCTGTTATCATCCTCCCTACAACCTTGAAGCAGATAACATTCCTTTATGATTACTTTTCGTAGTAAAAAAAATAATTACATGCACATAATAATAAGATGCAACTGTATACTACACAGATCTACCATTAGTTCATGAATGTACACTGGAATTTGAAGGTCGTGAAGTGATGAAAATAACACGATGCTGTAAAGAAACGCTAAACCATGTAAGAATTATAATGAAATGCAGCTATTTGCCTCTTCCGCCTCGGTGCAAGATGATTTAAATTCTGAAATGGCGAAAATTCCAAACTGATATCACAGAGAACAGACGTTCATCTTCGGTCTGCTAATTGTGTAAAACTTTAAACCGACATTTTAAATGTATGTCGTTATGCTTCTGGTAGGCGGCGATGCAGTTGTGCGAAAGCTGTCATGTAAATGTTTATCAATCAAAAGCCAAGCACATAACCTGAATTTTTTTGTTTGTTTTTCGCTGCACTTGCTTCTTACACGGCAGCCCATATTAAATTTTACACACGTTTTTAAAGAAAAGGTATATGGACATCAATGTCTGTTCTTTGTGGTGGTATTATGAAATAAAGTCTATCACCCAGCAGCCCTCCAGAACAGCAGAGAAAATTTAAGCAAACACCAATACGAAATAGAGGGTGTCCACGATGAAATTGCCACACTATGAAATTGCTCTAACTTTTTAACCGTTGGGTAGAATTTAATGAAAATTTGGGTGGATTTAGTTCATAGTGCATTATTTACATCCTGCAAGTTTTAAAGTCCTGTGATCAAAACTCGCGGAAATGGAGTCGAAAGAACAGCTCGTGCGTGATAAAATCTTGCGCATTCATCACGAGAACAAGGATCTCTCGCATCGTTCCATCGCTAAATCGCGCATCGTTCCATTGGGAATCGCGAATTCCACGGTGTCGCGAGTGATTAAGCGGTTCGAGGAACGGTTGACCACTGATCGGAAGCCCAGAAGTGAAGGAAAAAGTATTCCGTACAACACCAAAAATCACAACCGCGTAGTTGGGGCCTTCAACCGAAATCCGAACGCCTCCGTTCGGGATGTGGCTAAGAAGCTGCACCTAAGCCGAAGTTTTGTCCAGAAGGCCGAAGCTAAGGCTGGGCTTCGAACGTTCAAGGTACAAAAGGCCCCTAATCGCGACGAGAAGCAGAACAAGTCCGCCAAAACCCGTGTCAGGAAGTTGTACCTCAACATGCTGACGAAAGTTGAATGCTGCATCATGGACGACGAAACATATGTGAAGGCCGACTTCAAACAGATCCCCGGAAACCTGTTTTTCACGGCCAAGGATAAGTTCAGCGTTCCGGAGCATGTCCGCACTCAGAAGATGTCCAAATTTGCGAAGAAATTCCTGGTTTGGCAAGCCATCTGCACGTGCGGGAAGCGGAGTGCACTTTTCGTGACCCAGGACACGATGAACGGACAGGTGTACATAAAAGAGTGCCTCCAGAAGCGGCTGCTTCCTCTCCTGAAGGCCCACAACGTCCCAACAATCTTCTGGCCGGATTTGGCCTCATGCCACTACTCCAAGGACGTGCTGAAGTGGTATGCGGACAATAAGGTCAATTTCGTGCCGAAAATGTTCAACCCTCCCAACACTCCGGAGCTCCGCCCCATCGAGAAGTACTGGGCGATTATGAAGCAGCACCTTCTTAAACGACTTAAGGTAGTGAAGACAGTCGAGGAACTGAAGAAAGTATGGGTTTACATGCAAAAAACGGTTGATTCACAGGTTGTGCAGAATCTTATGGCCGGGGCTAAGGCCAAGGTGTGGGCATTTGCGTATGGACTGTAAATAAAATACGAGTAAAATAGTAAAATAAAGTTTATTAGTTATTTCTCAATCCCTGAAAATTTGATGGCAATCGGATGAAAACTCGAATTTTGCGAATCAATTTTGTGTGTGGCAATTTCATCGTGGACACCCTTTACACTATTGTTTCATATTTTTAAAGTGACACTGAAGCTTGAAGCATTCGCATAGATGACACAATTTTCCATAGTTTTTTTCCCCCTGTAACACTCTTTCCAGTTTTGTATTTTAAAATCAAAACATCTGCAAAACTTTGAGAAAGTACTCTTCAGAATTTCTCAGAAAATCTTCTTAAGTTGGTAGAAGTTTCTTCCTGAACTTCTGAGAAGTTCTTTTCTGAACTGCCGAAATAATCTCGCCTGAACTTCAGAGAGTATTGTCCTGAACTTCTGGGAAGTTTGTTCTTGAATTTCTGAGAAATTCCTGCTTGAACTACTAGAAAGATCCCCATATACTTCTGGAAAGTTTGTTCCTGATTTCATCAAAAGAATCCACCATAACTTTATAGATGTTGTGAACTTCGAGCAGTTCTCATTCTGAAATGCTGGAATGTTTGATTCGGAACTTTGGGGAACTCTCTGGCACTCCTGGGTAGTTCCAACTGAACTTTTGGTCTCTTCGCAACTTCTGAGATGTCCTCTTGTGAACTTCGGAGGAGTTCTTTACTGATTTTTTTTTTATGAAAAATTCCTTCTTGACCTTACAGGTAGTGCCCTCTCTGGTAGGTTTCTTCCTGAAATTCGGGGAAGTTTTTTCCTGAGCTTATTCTTTCCAAACTTCTGATTGGGCCGGATGGAACCAATCAGAAGTTTGGAAAGAATAAGCTCAGGAAAGGAAAGGACTGCAAGGAAAATTTTATTCCAAAACGTTTAGGAAAATTCAATTAAATTTGTTCTTCAAGTTTCTTCCTGGACTTCTGAGAAGTCCTCTTCTGAACTTTTCGCCAGAACTTTGATGAAATTTGATCCGGAAATATTGGGAAATTCGTGCTCAAATTAGAAGGAAATACATCCAATGCTCCTGGAAAGTTTCGTTTCTCCCTAAAGAATTTTGAGAAATCCTTATTCTGAAATGCAGAATGTTCTTCTCTGAGCTTTGGAAAAGCTGCCAAACACTTCTAGGAAGTTCCAACTAACATTTCGAGAAGTTTCTTCCGAAATTTTTGGGAAGTTATTACCTGAACTTGAGAAAAGTTCTTTCCTCAACTTCTATGACGCATCGTCCTGAGCATTTTTATTCCAGATTTTTCGAGAAATTATAGGTAGTACCCTTCTTGGTTAGCTGCCGTCTGAAAATTGAGGAAGATTTTTTTTTCATAACTTCTAGGAAGTTCAATCTTGAATTTCTGGGAAGAACTCCAAAACCACTAAAAAATTCCAAACTTCAGAGAAGTCCTCACCCCTCCACTTCTGTCTGAAGCTCTGATAAGTCCTCTCCTGATTCATGGGGAAGTTCTGTCTTGAAATTCTGGTAAGTATGATCTTGAACTTCGGTAATGAATTTTTGAAGGTTCTTCTTGCATGAACTGCTTGCTCCCAATACTTCTGAGAAGTTTCTACCTGACCATAGGCGATTTTTTTTCCGAGGAGCTCTAAGTTTATCAAATATGATTTGTATTGTTGTGAACCTTGATTTTCGTTGTGACTTAATAGCAAAGGACCAATATTACCAACGCTTTGACAGTAATTTTTCGCATGGGTTTGAACACGCGTGGGATTGAACACTACCATAAGTAGGGACTCCATGTTACCCTCAGAAAGGGCCTATACAATACTTATCTCCGGGCCCATTGTGTCTCCAAGTGACCCACCGTTTTCTTTTCTTTAAGGATTTCTAATTTAAATGATACCTACGATATTTTAAAACATTTCAACAAAACTTCTTATCGTATCTACTATACTGCGTACGTTTAAAATCCAAACTTCATAGAATACCTTCACTTAAAATTTAAAAAATATTTCAAATGTCTGTAAAAGTCTGCAACATAAATAAAATGTCTGCTAAATGTCTGCATCGTTAAAAAAGTCTGCAATAAAAATGAAAAGTCTGCAAATATGGCATCCCTGGTTTGCATGCACACACCACACAGAAACAAAAGCGTTCATGAAAATGAAAACGGACACGTTTTCATGATTTTTACCCAAAAAAGTGAACTAGTTCCCAATTACGTGATTCAGTTCACGGTGTATTTTTGCTTGTTCTCGAATTCATGACTGCAGTTCACGGATCCAGGCACGGATTTTTTTCCGTGCAGAATAAAATAACTGTTCCTTCGTCTCAGCATCTGTATCACTCAAAGTCAAGTTTATGATCACGTCTTCAGCGGTGTCGAAGGTTCGTGTGCACACGTCAAAGAAAAATGCGTCTTTCTTCATTCCACTGAATCAAAAACAAATTCGCTATCTTATTTCAGCTATCATCCTCTCCTAGTGTGCGTGCAGTGATTGTCTTCTTTTGCCTCTTTTATGTGTGTGTGTGTGTGTGTGTGTGTGTGTGTGTATGTGTGTGTGTGTATGTGTGTGTGTGCGTTACAAATAATGTCACATCGGTTTCTCAGCCATCTGTGAACCGATTTCAGTTCTGTTGACGGCAAATGGAAGCTACAACATTCCCATAGAACGCAATTGATTTTTTTTTCATTCGGACATTTCGTTACGAAGATATGAACGAAACAGTACTTGAAGGCCTATTATAATAGTAATCAAACAGTTTAGTCTCCGATTACATACTGAGCTATTTGTAGAACCGATTTTAGTTTTGTTGGTGCCAAATCAAAGCTATGATATCTCCAAACAACTGGTCAAAATTTCATTATGATTGGATAATTCTTCATGGAGATATGACCAAAACAATACCTGAGAGCAACATAATTGTGAGATGACAATATACTCGTTGCAGTGCAAAACCGAACAAGACCAATCACACCAATCGATGCCGCTTGCATTCTATTTGTGTCGTATCTGGAGCGTTGTATAGCACATACAGTATACTATACATTTGATTTCAGTGTTCGTGAGATCGTACGTGAAGATCTGAATACATAACCCCACTGATTTTTTCCGGATCTTCGCTTCCGGTCACCAGTCAGACGTTCTCCGAACCGTGGAATTAGCGATTCCCAACTTTTTTTTTCCGATATCACGATGCGACAGATCCTTATTCAAAAAGTACTAGTGCAAAACTTCGCACACGCACTGTTGTTTCGAAACCATTTTGAAAACTTTTGCACACCTGGTGAAATCACCTCATAGACATAGTAGACATAGTTTAATCTGTTAACAATAAACAGCAAACTATGTCTACGCAAAATTTCGAATATGACACAACTGATCAAAAGTTAGAGCAATTTGAGTGAGTGCGTATTTTAAACGGCAGACCTTTCAAAGCCCCCCGCTCAATAAGTGCGAAAGAATCGGAACACCAAAAAATCACCCCATCATCGCTTTCATTGTGCAACACTTAAAGTTGCGCTTTTTTACCGTTAAATTAACCACATTCTTCGCTGGCATCTGCCAAAGAGTATCAATGCTGGGGTGGTTTCCTTTCTTACTCTTCGACTGGAGAAGCTTCGTTAATGGATCCGGTGGGCTTGGACCAGTGTAGGCGTGAGAAAGTCTTGAAGATTACACCATGGCTAGTTTCATCAAGAAATGGTTTCGAACGGATACTGGTTGCCTTCCAGTTAAGCTCTGGTAATTATCAAGCCTTTCATCCTCCTTGAAGGCCTAGGGGCAAAGACGAAAAAATTTCATTACGCTGCGGAAGAAGACTATCAATAATCTCTTGCCCTTTTTGTTACTCTATTACAGTGGGGATAATGGTAGGTATGAATTTATGGAAGATGATTACATTTTATGTATTTGTAGGTGAGAACACAAGTAGGAACAATAGTTTCTTATTGAATTACGTTGGTGACAATTTTTACATTAAATAAACTCAACTCACGTCCTATAATACCTTAGGTATGAATGCAATTAGTAACAGTAAGTAAACATTTAGTTTGCCTTATCATCTTCAACAAAATACATTGGAAGAAATCTCTTTGCCTGTGACGATACATCCCAAGTAGCACACTACGATCATAATTAGTTGTAATAACTTGATTATGACTTAGCAAGTCATATTCATGTTATCTCAACTAAACTGCAACAAGTGTGCCACTAGGGATGTTTCTAGATATTTTGCATCTTCCCACAAGTCCTTTGAGCAGTGAGCAGTTTCATAATTGGTGATAAAAGCGGGTCTGCCCTTTTATTTCTTGCCGTAAATTCCGACAATTCCGTCCTTTGAAAAATTTATCCCTACAAATCATCTCTAATGAAAATCTACAAGACATGCTTCGATATTAGATCACATGTTGCTGCTGAAAGTAGCCCATTATGAGCATCTACAATTCTCGGTTGAAATTATATTTCCATGTAAAGCCCATCGTAAAAGGTAATTTCCTAGAAGTACCATATTGAGGCTTTGTACCCTTCCAGTGCCATTTTTACTTATGTTCTCTTTATTCTTTCATTTTTCGAACATGGGCCTCATACGCCTTGATTTATGAACAAGTCTGAAAAATCTCCGGGTAATGATAGCTTCACTCACTCCCGCACTAAACGCTGGTGCTTTGATGGCAGAGAATAACATCTGCTACATAATAGACGCATATTGAGTGAATTCCCTTGTATTGGTTCACTGACATTAAGAATGAAATTTTCATTTTTATCATCCCATTTTCTTTGATCCCAAAATTTCTCTACTCGAGGCAATTTTTGGGATCAAAGAAAAATGAGATATTTGCATGGTAAAAATGATAATTTCAATTTTAATATCAGTGAACCAATACAAGAGAATTCACTCAATATGCGTGTTTTAAGTAGCAGCTGCTATTTTAAACCAATCAGAAATCGAGTATCATATCGATCAAAAATTGACAGACGATATTTGAATAGAAGAAGCACGGGTATTATGTTTCTTTTATTGAAGGATTTAAGGACTGCAGGTCCATCTGTTACTTTTTGCTTATTAATTTCACCTAAAATCCCGTTTGTCGTTTTTGGACATACGGACAGTGTTTGCGTTACTTTTTTGTTCAGATGTTTCCGGTCCCGTTTGGATTATGGAAAGAGAAACTTGGGTCTGAGCTCACCTGTGAAAGTATCTGGGAAGGACACCGAAAAATGGTTCTAGTTTATCTTGCTGTCCTGTTAGTTTTTTGCTCACGCTCGAAGGACGTTAATCCCACTCCAGAAATGAGTGAAAATAATTGCTTGAATCAGCTGGGGGCCAGCTGGTGTATTCTTTTCATATTCGTGCTGTGTACTTTTGTATGTGTTAGCTAGCAAAGTTCCAATCAAACTGAAGGAAGCTTTTTCATGAATTTTCCAAAAGTAGAAATGTTTCTGTCTAAGAGTAGGAGAGACAGATTGACGTAGAGACACCTCAAATATCACAACTTGTTTCAATAGAGCACAAAAATCTCATTTGAAATTAATTAGGAATAGTTTTGTTCGGCTGAGCACCTCAAAATCATACTCAACTGCAACGGAAAAAGCTTTATTAATAGAGCCCTTTGAAAAAAGTAAATTCAAAAGCAATTATAAAATTATCCTACATACGGCCATATAATAAGGGTGATAATGTAATAATGGAGATATCAGTAATTAAAAAAAAAAGCATTTTACAGCTGAACAGAAATCTGGAGGCATTGGAGACGAATCCTGGAGACGTTGGAGCGAGTTGGCAATGGCCTCCCAACTGGCGCGATTGAACGCATTTCTCACATCCAGAGTGACTAAGGCTTGTTCGTGAAAAAATCTGGACACCCCTAAATACGTATATCTCTGGAAATACTTTATCAACGCGTGAAATATTTCGCAGACTGGTGAACGTATGTCTGTTCATTGTGTAAAATCATTTTTTGAGGATGCTACAAACTTTTAAATCGAAGATGGCGTCGAAAGAAGAGCAGGTGCGAAAAGTAAATGTGTGCGGTCGCAATGAAAATTCAAATCTGTCAGTAAGAAAACTTGCAAAAAAGCATGGTTTTCTTGCAAGCACTGTCCGTAACGTTCTTAAATCTTTCGATACACGTTTTTCAACAGCCAGGAAGGCTGGGAGCGGATCAAAAACGGATCTTAGTAACCACCAGAAGGATGCAAAGGTGAAGCAAATATTGCAGAAAAGACCAGATATTTCGGTACATACTGTAACTGGAAAAATTAAAATGTCCTCAACTTTACTGCACGCCTTCAAGCACCAGCAAGGTATGAAGTCGTTTGAGGTGAAAACTGTGACGGCTGAAACCCTAGTTGGCAAGTTGTATCGCGAATATTTGATGAAATTTTCCTACGTGATAATGGACGATGAAACGTATGTGCTTGAGGACTACAAGCAGCTTCCCGGAATGTCTTATTATACTGCCAAGCAACGGAAGGTCGTTGAGGAGCATATCAGGACGAAGAAAAAGGCCAAGTTTCCCAAAAAATATTTGGTTTGGCAGGCAATATGCAGCTGTGGTCGAGCAAGCCAAAGCATCATCACTACCGGAACGGTAAACAAGGAAATATACCGTGAAGAATGCCTAAAGAAGCGATTGTTACCATTTTCACGCAGCCATGACGCTCCTTCGTTATTCTGGCCTGATTTGGCATCTTGTCACGACGCCAAAGATGTTTTGGAATGGTATAAAGCGCATGGAGTCCGTGTTGTACCGAAAGAGGCGCATTCACCCAACTGCCCGGAGTTGCGACCTATCGAGCGGTATTGGGCTCTCGTGAAGAGAGAACTCTCTCAATATAAACAACAAACTACAACTATAGAAAAATATCGAAAATCTTGAACTTAAGCAGCTAAATCGGTTGCAGAGAAGTCTGTACAGACCCTAATGGCTGGAGTAAACTCACAAGTTCGTAGTTTCTTCACAGAGAACAGACGTTCATCTTCGGTCAGCTACTTGTGTAAAGCTTTAAACCGCTATTTCAAATGTATGTCGTTATGCTCCTGCTAGGCGGCGCTGCAGTTGTGTGATAACTGTCATGTAAATGTTTATCAATAAAAAGCCTAGCACATAACCTGAAACATTTTGTTTGTTTTTCTCTGCTCTTGTTTTTCATACAGACAGCCCATATTAACTTTTACACATGTTTTTCAAGAAAAGGTATATGAGAATCAATGTCTGTTCTCTGTGGTTTCTTCAAGCAGTCTAATGAAGTAACTGTAATTATTTTTAAGATGACTTATAATGCACAATAAAATGAATAAAAAATGCATCTTGTATTGAACGAACAGCTAATTTGTTTTATTCCAAATTTAATCTGTCCAGATTTTGTCACAAACAAGCCTTACTGCACAGTAGGAAGCTCACTGCCTCTAACGTTGGATCTGTCGTCATGGTGGCGGATATGATAGCATCCACTATTGACTTCCCTTACGGAAGCCGAACTGATTGTTGGATAGACCGTACGTACCCTCCATGTACTTCAACTCCCTGTTGAGAATTACCCTCTCCAGCACCCTACCTGTCCTATCCATCAAGCACCCGGTGACATACCTGTCTTCGGCAGCAATTCTAGAGTCTCCCGTTTTCAGGTATCTGGGGATACGCCCACGTCCAGACATCTTTGTATAACCACCCTGAGATCCCTGAGATGAGGCGTTTTGTTCAACTTTAGCAACTTTCCCAAAACAATGAGTTCCTCATTCGTATCCGTCGCCTCATCTCCATCCTACGCGGTGGCATTCCTCACCCACGTGATTGACGTGATGATCATCCTTCCATCGGCATGAAAGCGTTATGATCTGGGATATTGGAACGGTGGGACAATTCTATGGCGACGGAAGGCCAGGGACTCGGGTAGTGGTGCAGAAAGAGTCCTCAATGATCACCTGCAGTAGCTCCGATGATTGCTTGGTAGAAGCTGCCGCATCTTTAGTTTTGCTCTTTTCGCCCGATAGATGTCACCCCATGGGTTCACATTGGTTTTCGAACACAAGCCCTCAAAGAAGGATCGTCGGATGGCCTATCTTCTTCTTTCATATTTCAAGCTTATGGCACGTTTCAAGCTTATGGCTTTCGCAATTAGCTTATTGCTTGCTCTCAATTTAGTGTTAGAAATGCACTTCCACAGTTATTAATTAAGAATTTTTGATGCCAGGTGCTATTTTTGCATTAGTATGATTGTGTGACAAGTACAATTAAACCCTATGCCCTTAACGAAAAATTCCTAGACCAGACCGGGCATCGAACCCAGCCACCTCCAGCATGCTCTTGCTATGTAGCCGCGTCTTTACCGACTGAGCTAAAGGAGGACCTGGCTGGCCTTCATCTCCCTCTTTAGCGTGGCGTTGGTGGTGGCTACCCAAGCAGGAACAAATCTAAGAGCTTAGATTAAAAGGTAAAATACCTGAGAATAATACCATAAAATTGTTGTGGTACAATGTTACGCGAATACCTAATTTAGGTAAGATATTACCAAAATAGCACCTCTCAGGTATTCAGGCATCCGAAATAACAAGTTTTGTTATTCGAGAGATATTTTGCTTACAATTTTTAGGTATTTTACCACTTAATCTGAGCTCTTTAATACCAAGGCCAGTTATCAAGATCGAAATTCAATATTCATATGTTGTTGTCTCGTGCTTAGGTAGCGCCTCTTAACACTAGTCACTCTCTTTCTGGAGGCCAATTCTGCGAAGGTCGGCGATCGACTCCATCCACCAATACACCGGTAACCTCCCATCGCTAGGCTTTCCTAGGCATGGTTGCATTGCACACCCATGTGAGTAGCGCTATGAGTGGATGGCCGCACGGGTCCTGGGTTTCGCTCAAGTTTCGTTCCATCTCAAGCGTCAGCTTAAATCCTTCTTCATCGAAGTATGATGTCCTCCATCTATGGGCAAATCAAATGGGTGGTTTTCCTTCTGCACGCTGCCTAGTATAGTATACAATACTATTGCGAACCGCCAAGTGGTCGCCTATGAGTTTAGCTATCCTCCACCCTACCCTAGTTGTTTGACAGCCCAGAGCTGCAGAGCGTCATGTCGATGATCGACTCCACTACGTTTATGTGGTAGATACTTTTGGTACCTAAGGTGACACCTGCTATTTCCAACGGCTTTCAGCCAATAAACTCCCTTCTCATCCGATCAACCATTTGTAAGAACTGGTCAATCAACCATCTTGGTGGAGCATAACAACTGCAGAAGAACACTCCATTCACGTTTGCAACCATGAAGCCCTCATTTGAGGTAGACACGACCACCGCACAGTGGGAAAAAAAGTATATGAATCGCGAAAGAACTCGATAATTCAGCTCCAAGTAGCACAAGGGTAGTGAACAATAGCATTTTTTATCTGAAAATTCCTGGGAAATCGAATGATATTGGGCTTATTTTGCCCCAATTCCCTCGTATTTTCAAATAATGCCCAGTAATCTACAGTAAACCTATTCGTATGTACCTAGAATTTCCCTAAGATTCGAATAAAGGTAGTTTCAGCCATGATGAACGAACCGGACCGTCTAATTTTTCATTCAAGATTGAATTTGGTAGAAGGCCTCATACGAATTTCTGCTAGGAAAGCTGTTCCTAATCATCCAGCCATGTCCCACACAGAAGTAAAGAAGGAAGTACACCAAATGGCAGATAAGCTTGAAGCTCACTTCAAACTGAACGTTAATCACCCCAAAGTTGGAGACTGCGGAAGCGCCAATAATTGCAACATGGCGAGAAGGCTACTTGCGCAACCTCAAAAGTTTGCTGAAATTCTTGGGGTTGACGTGGATTTGAAAAGTTACATTCGGCTCAGTCTGGCACTTTCATCTAAGCAGTCTGGCACTTTCATCTAAATAATTTAGACAACAATAAAATCAAAAAGTTTTACACAAACTACATCTTGATCGGAAATCTAACACAACCAAAAGAAAGAGGAGAAAGTTGCTTTTTCTTTTGGTTCTTTTAGGTTTCAGATACAACCAGTAGTTTTTATGCAATTGCTATTTGAAGTGAGAAAGTTGATGTACGTACAATCGAGGTATACCTGTATAACTATATCGATATGATGAGAGAAGCTTTGACTTGGTCTGATCCCAAGATGGCGTATCTATCGGTAAAATCAAGCGACAAAAAACCATTCTGGAAGCACAGATGCTACAGTTCTGTGTATCTGACGAACAGGTTCACGAAAACATTTCCCAATCTAGCGAAAACGATGTTATCTGATGGTAATGGATAATATACTTTTTTGTTGTGGTCCAAAAGGGCCCAGTTAACCTGTTTTATTCCAAAGACATTTGAAAAGCGTATGGATAAATGGGAAATATTCCGAAAATATGGAAAAGTGGGGTAAAATCAGCAATTTCTCCGTTTCCCGACTCGTGCAGTGGCTGCAACTACCTTTATTGGATTCCTAGAAAAATTTTACATAAGAATAGGCCTATTTATACTACCGCAGATCTCTCCGAGCGTAGATTATTCAGCAATATTCAAAAATGCGGGGAATTGGGGCAAAATAAGCCTAATATCTCCGTTACCCAACCCATGCGGTGGCTGCAACTACCTTCATTTGATTACTAGGGAAAATCTACATAAGAATAGGCCTAGTTTGACAACCACAGACCCTTCCAAGTATAGATTACGGAGCATTATTCGAAATATGGGGAAATGGGGTTAAATAAGCCCAATATCTCCGTCCACTGAACTTTGCGGCAAGTGAGACCCCTTCCATTCGATTTCTCAGGAATTTTCACATAAAAAATGCAATTTTTCACTTACCTTGTGCTCCTTGGAGCTGAATCATTGTTTTTTTTTTCGCGACTCATCGCTTTTTTCCCACTGTAGATGAAATACGCGTACCGTAGTCGGGGGTCAAATTGAACGGTGGGGCGAAATTGAACAATCCAACCAGTGATATTACAGACAAATTTTTGAGGTTTGTTTTCTATTTAACATAGCTAACATTGGTGGCAATAATTAAATAATGACCATAAGTGATGTTTAAAGAAAAACTTCACGCACAAAATTGCATAAAAATGTCGAAATTACACGATTTTGTAAAGTAATGTTTTGCACTCCATTTTTGTGCATATAAAGAAACACTATTTTCGTACAGCTCAAAACAAAATTGCTTGGAATAACTGATCTATGCACTACCATACAGTTTACCGGTGAATGGGGTTTTCCTTTGACGGTTTCCAACATCAAGCAGTTGGTAAAGAGCTATTTGGACGACAAGAAAATCAACACTAAATTTGTCAACAATGTGCCTGGAAATGCCTGGATGTCTGGATTCTTGAACCGAATGGGATCACGGCTTTCTTCTCGGATGTCACAAAACATCAAGATAAGCCGAGCGAAGGTTACCGCTGATGAGATGAAATTTTATTTCGACAAGCTGGCCATTGCCCTCGAAGATGTTCCAGCACTCAATATCATCAACTATGATGAGACTACCCAGGTAACCAATAAGCATTAGCATATGCAGTAAATCAACCCTAATTCTGCATTTCAGATGCTACAAGCATTATATTAGCATTATATCAGCATCTTGAAAGCTATCGGTTGTAAAGCTGCATTTCAAATGCTATTTAAATGCTTGTAGCCTGTAATAAGCATTTCGAATGCAAAATAGCATTAATGAAGCATTATCATAGCGTTGCAGTAAAGCAGCCGTATATTGGGCCAAAAGTGGCATTTATGTTGCATTTACGGCGACTTAAGTGCTTGATAGGCTGCCGTAAAGACGCTTTATAACTGCTTATTGGTTACCTGGGTGACCTTACAGATGACCCCGGATCTATCAAGGTAATTGCAAAAAAAAGCGCAGAAGCATGTGAAACATGTCTTGGACCACTCTAAGAGTGAATTTTCGGTGATGTTTTCTGGGACAGCAGCAGGAAAGTTGTTGGTCCCCTACGTCGTTTATGGTACAGTTCATTTTTACCCGACATGGACATGGAGAACTCGCTACAACCACACAAAATAAGGTAAACCCAATTTTGATCATTGACAATCAAACCTTAATTCGATTTTTCATACTTTAAGGATGGTTCGACAGACCGATGTATGAGGATTGGTTTTTCTCAGTTGCTGTCAAATATTGCGAACAGCTGCCAAATGACAAGCCAAGAGTCATTATTGGTGACAATGTCAGCAAAAGTCATCAGCTGCTGTCTGAAAAATAACATCATATTAGTGTTATTACCACCTAACTCGACGCACATCCCAAGTAACATTTCTAGTTTTATCAAGGTTATCAAGCATTCTTCAAGTCTTAATCATGGTCTACAGAACCCTCATAAAACCAAAATTGTTACTTGGGATGTGCCAAACACTCGATGTCAGTTTCTTCCGACCGTTGAAGATGGCTTGGAGAGGAACGCTTGAAGAATTGAAAAAGCGAACAAAAGGCGTGGTTCCGAAACATGTTTTTCCAGGACTCTTCGAAAAGACATTGGATCGAATCTCCCCATGGATCTCACAAAACATGACATCTGGTTTCAGAGCGTCTGGAATAAGTCCGCTGAACGCGTATGCGGTTTTGAAGAAAATGCCAGAGGGAGGAGAGGCAACGTCGATTGCATTGGATGTTTCAGACTCGGTTTCCGATTCACCCTTGACTTCCGTGAAACATGAGAAATCGATTTCAGAACACCTGGTGACGCTATTTAAAGAAGAGCGTTTTGGTTCGCCAACTGATCGTGCTATTCCCAAGCGACGAAGATTGGTTAACATTCAACCAGGAGAGAGTGTCACATCGGAACATTTGGCTTAATTAGTTGAGAAAATGGATCCAGTGAACAACGATTCTGATAAGGGCTAAAAAAATGCAAAGAAGAAGAAAGCTTCGAAAGAAAGAGCTTAGATGGAGAAGAAGAAAATCAGCGATAACTCCGAGAATGTTGTTCCTAGAAACATAAAGAAAGAGGTGACAAAAAAAGAATCCCAGGAAAAGAAGAAGATAATCAAGGAGAGTGAAGAACCTCACAAGAAACGGAAAGAAAAATGAATGAAATCTGCAGCAGATGATGTCACCACCGAGAACAATGCTCCAAGTAAGAAGAAGAAGGAGTCAGAAGAGGAAATCAAGATGAAAAAGAATAAGGCAATCGAGGGAGAAGCAGAATCTAAGGCCCGTAAGAAGCCTATGCCTTGACGCGCGGAGCCCGTATGATTTAGTTTTCGTTTTTTTTTTTTGTATATTTTTCACATTGCATTATCTCTTCTACTGACATGCCAGACATGTTGTGGACTTGAGACTGAAACACTGCAACATGAAATTGTTGAATTGATTTGCTTTGTTAACTAGATTTTCTACCCTGAATAAATGGAAGGATAGTTAAATATTTGTTTTCTCTTAATTATTTAAAAGAAGGAAAGAGGTGAAAAGTTGGGTTCAAAGGAGTATAAGGGGTCATCCATTAAATACATCACGCTAACATTGGAAATTTTCTACCCCCTTCCCTTTCGTAACGCTTTTTGTATGGGATCTTCAAAAATTTTGTATGAGTCCTCACGCTTTCGGAAATTCCATTCCCCCTAACTGCGTGATGAATTTTATGGATGACCCCTAATCAAGGCTTCCATAAAGTGTGACGAGTCATACAAAAAGCGTAACGAAGGGAGAGGGGGGTTGAAAATCACCATTTTTTGCGTGACGTATTTAATGGATGACCCCTTATACTCCTTTGAACCCAACTTTTCACCTCTTTCCTTCTTCTAAATAATTAAGAGAAAACAAATATTTAACTATCCTTCCATTTATTCAGGGTAGAAAATCTAGTTAACAAAGCAAATCAATTCAACAATTTCATGTTGCAGAGTTTCAGTTTCAAGTCCACAACATGTCTGGCATGTCAGTAGAAGAGATAATGCAATGTGATGGCCTCTTTAGGGCTTGTTCATCAATAACGTCATGCTAAATATTGCTATTAAGATTCTCTCCTCCCACAAAATCGCCCTTTTTATTTTAAATTCCTAAAAACATCATATGAGCCATTACATTTTCAGAACACCCCTCCCTCTCCCTTTCAAAAAGCTTGACGTAATATACGGACACACTCAGAAGGAAAATTAAACAAACTTTCTAGATTTTTTAGAATTTTCGACCGCTGTTATTCCTACTACAGTGTTTTGGCATCGTTTGCTTTCACAAAATTTTGAACCCTCCTTCAATCATGGACGTAATTTTTAAACGTTCTCT
The DNA here is from genome assembly GCA_034211315.2 of Aedes japonicus. Classification (NCBI taxonomy): domain Eukaryota; kingdom Metazoa; phylum Arthropoda; class Insecta; order Diptera; family Culicidae; genus Aedes; species Aedes japonicus. The sequence goes on from JASCZW010002104.1 coordinate 45,475, forward strand.
AAAAATGCAAGCGAGAAAGCTTAGGGGTGTAAACATCTTGCGTTATTAGTAATTAGCCCATATTGTGAATTTAAAAATATTTATAATTCGCAAAATAGCTGTTTGCTGCTGGTGTTCAATTACGCCACTTTTGATTATTTTTAAAATTAGTGTAAAAAAGTACATTATAAAAAAATAATCCCAATTAACTGTTCACAATTTCTATCGATTGTGTTGTACTAGCCCCAGTACTGGTTTAAAAAATAATTCTGACCGAAAAGTTTGACTGTATGTTAAAATATTTAACTTTTTCAATTAAAAGCGTTCAATTTGACCTCGATTACGGTATCTGTCCAGATAAGCATGAAGGTAGTTGGAATTAAATGAAAAATACTAAATTTTCTTCTCTTTCTAGTTACAAGTATTCCACTAAACAGCTCACACATTCTAGGATTTATATTAATGAAAAATTTATTTACGAATTTAATCCAAAATTACGCAGCAGTTTATGAATTTGTCAATTACTTCGTAGTAAAAAGTCTCAATGTATCTGAATTGTTGTATTGAAAGTAAAATTGAAACATATATTTTGTACTAATCACATTCCTTTAGCAACTTTGTCAAATTAGAATTGTCCACATTCATAACCATGCCATGAGCAACCTCGAATATCACAATGCATTTCTTTTGAATGAGAAAGACACCCAGTGAAAATTCCTATAAATCTCCACGCTTTAAATTCCTTTGTAATAATGCGAAATAATTACAGTCAAAGTTTCTCAATTAACGTACCAGAAGAGACCGGATGGCTGCTCCGATTCCTGAAAAGAACGTGGATGAGGAAGTTGGCGAAATGTTCCAAGATTATAAATTTTAATTAATTGCCAAACGAGACAGGCTGGAAGAGCAGTGAAATGGTTTGCCTTGGGGAAAAGGGGCTTAACTTTTGTAGGGTGAGTATTGGAGAGTGTTCGAAATTTCTCCAATACTCTGCTAGGGGATTTTATTTGATAGTTCAATGAGATTCCAGAAGACAGAAGTCAATCCTATTAACGGATGGCAAAAATATAAGAGTTATTTACCAAACGTAGAATTCCGCTGGATGAGGTAGAAAAATTTACATCTGACCCAGTTTGAGTGCCACCGCAAATTACACGTGAGATAATAACAAACACGTTTACCTGGCTCCTGAAGGCAAATTTTCCACCTCCAAAACGCTCAACCTGTCACAGAACTTCCATCACAGCCTGCTACGCTGAATTTCGCTTTGCCCCAGCTCTCTGTTGATGATGGCGCAACACATGTGGTTTTTGCGGTTTCGCTCGATCCCATAACCGCCTCCCATGATTAATGCATCCCAGGAGATCGCTCATGTGGCGGGAAAATAAATTGTAAATAGTTTCAATTATTTTCACGCAGTCATCAGAAAATTGACCAACCGATGTGAAATTTTAAGTTCTCAAACTTTTGAAACAGTTTCCAATTGGTTTTACACAATATCAACTATTCAAGCAGTTTGGGCACGTTTCCCGTTGAAAATTGCATAATCAGCCACTTAACTTCCAGAAATTGCATCAGTTCCCGAAAAGCGCCTTATCAAATTTCCCGGGACCACAAACTTTTTCCCTCGTTTCTTTCTTCGCTTTTGGGTTCGAAACTTTGGTGGTGGAACAAGCCACGGAAAACTACGATGCAAGCCCGAGAAGAAACCCCAGACACTGCCACCAACGCCACAACCCGGAAACATGCGATACATTAGTGTTATTAAAAACACGAAACTTCAACTTTCGCCCTTCAACCTACTACTTTCCTATGCATCGAAGCTCGGACGGGGGTGGAAAGTTTTATTTTCAACATTTTCGCGATGCAATCGACAAAGTCAGTCCCCTCCCCACCAGCGGTTAGTTGTCGGAGGAAAGTTTCATCGTCCCTGCAGCTGCTGTGGGAATTCGACTGAGGTTGACTGGGAGTCGATTTCTCCGAATCAGGCGAAAAACGATCGAAGGAAATGAATAGCCAATTGAATCCGGATGACTGGCTGTGAACTTGCTTGTTCACATCATACTTTGCGGAGGGAAAATTTATTCCTCATCCGTCTTTGCTGGAAACCACGGTGGAGCTTATTTCTCAAAATCGTTTTACAGCGCTGCCCCATTGAGCACATTTGTCTCAGATCCACTTCGGGGTGGATTTTCAATCTTCATCTGTCTTGCTTGGCGATTCCATCTGTTTTCGTTTGGTCGTTTGGTGAGGAACTAGTTTGAGGGAAGACGAGGTTATATATTGCCCTTCCGCGTAGTTCATTTGGCGATTGAATACTTATCTGGCATGATGATAGTGTGGTTAAATTGATATTTTGTTCAGAAAAACAGAACTTCTTTTACCCAACTCGTTTGATCACAAACATTTGTTTAAAATTCCATTCAATTCCACTCAAACTCCACGTCATCTCACAGAAAACGAGCATTCTCATAGTTTGTAGAACCTGGAAAAATTAAACGGAAATTGAATTCCATCTCTTTCTATGAACAACATTACCTGAAGATAAAATTCCAGCAAATATTTAATATAGTTGCAAAATTGACGGTGCATTTTCCTCATGAAGGGATTCGTCGTTTCCAGCATAACTAAAGCGAGTACCTTAATTTGCATTGTTCCACCCTGGTAGCAGAATAAAGTTGCTATAATTACTTCAGGGAGCTCAAAGTTGAAAACATCGTTCAGTGGAAAGGTCTCTTCCAAAACAAAACCAACCAACCTCTCCTGTTATTTGCTATAGTTGTCCTTTATTTTCATTTCAGTGTCGTTGGCACAGATTGCAAAATATCCTTAACCAGACACTATAACCATCCCACGCCTGTCAGATCGTAATTGGGATGAATTTTAATTTCTAGTAGCTTACAACCCCTTTTGAAATTAAATTAATTATTGCTTGTTGGGACATGAAAAGCAGGGGATTTCACTGATGTCAGCTGTAATACCATCGAAAATCTTAGTTTGATTGTGTATTTAGAATGAGTGAAAGAGAGCACTCATGGAGATAGGATGAAACATTCGAATTGAATAACCTCTTTTAAATTGTACTTTCCCGTCGAGCATGCTGAAAATCAATTGGTAACATGTATGATAGAAACCGGAGCAGGAGGAAATAACATATGAATAACTTATTTTGATCTTGATATCTGACCTTGGTATTTAAGAGGACACCTTAAAAGGTAAAGTACCTAAGAAGAATACCTAAGAATTGCAAGCAAAATATCTCTCAAATAGCAAAACTTGTTATTTGGGATACCTGAAAATACCTGAAAGGTACTATTTTTGTATTGTCTTACCCCAATTTGGTAATCGCATAACATTGTGGGAACAATTTTATGGTATTATCGTAAGGTATTTTACCTCTTATGGAGCGCTCTTAAAAACAAAGGCCAGTTATCAAGTTATTCGCTCCTGCTCGGGTAATCTCTCTTCTCATTTTCTAGTTCTAGGTATTCCACTAAGAAGCTCGATTTTTCCAGGTTTGATCGTATAATTAATATCTTGAATGAACAAGTTCACTAATTCATTCTATTTATGAATCAGTATCAGAGACTGTCACGCCCTCACGGTATTCGGGATGGGAAATGATGATAAGTTCAACAATGTTTTTGGCTAAAGACTGAAGTTCCACATTGCCAAAAGAAGCTAAGTTTTGTTAGTGATGTTGGGGTATATTTAGATCCGGTATACACTGTGCTAAGATCGATGGAGTCATTTCATATCCTCTGGAGATGGATAGAGACAAAATGACAATTAGCAAAGAAATGAGTGGACCTGAGATTGATAACCACTGAGCTGTCCAATCGCATTAGTCATGATCAACTTTATAACCATAACTTTAACTTTTACCTCTAACTCTGAATCTAATTTTAACTCTTGCTCAAATTCCAATGAATAAGCCAACTCTGAATCTATATCTTTTTTTTTTATTCGTTTTTATTTTCCATCGGCCTTTTTCCTCAACCACCGACGCCAGGAAGACGACTCCACCATCAGGACCCTTCATATCGCATTTATCAACACATGAGCCGGGACCAACGGCTTTGATTCCCTTCCGAAGGAAGACGTGACCAGATTGTTTCGCCTCAGAAAAACCACCGACCTCAACTGGTGTTGAACCCAGACCAACTGTGGTGCCAAGTGTCAGTTACGCTTACCTCTACACTACCGGCGCCGGCTTAATTTATGTCTACATCTAATTCTTACTCTCATTTGAACTATAACTTGAACTTTTACTCTCAATCGAACCCTAACTCTTATTTTAAATCTAATTACAGCTCAAAATGTTATCCTTATTGTTACTTTAACTCCTATAGAACTCTTAATCTAAGTCTAACGCTACCTCTTACGCTATCTGTTACTCAAACTCTAACTCTTACTCTAACACAAACTCTATATCCTAATCTAACGCTTGAACTCGAGCTCTAGCCTAAACTCAAACTCTAGGCTTAATTTGGACTCTAACTCTAAACATAAATCTAACCAGAATTATTACTAAATCTATTACTATGACTCCAACTCTCACTCTTATTCAAACTTTAACTCAAACTCTCTATCTAACACTGACTTCAACTCTAATTGAATCTTTAACTTTCACTCTAACTTTAACTCTAACTCTAATTTAAGCTTCAATGCTAACGATAACTGTAACTTTTACTCTTACTCATACTCTAACTTGAACTGTCACTCTATTGCAGACTCTTGTTCTTCATTAAGACCTTACTTTCACAATTTTTATTTCACTTGTTACATTTTTATTTTAAAATTCTTATTTAAACTCTAACTCTAGATCCTAATCAAACTCTAACTTTAACTCTAACTCAAACTCAACGAGTCTTTCTACCTCTAACTTTAACATAAACTTGTATTCAAACTTTTATTTCAATTCCATAAATAACTTTAACTTAAACTTTAGCTCCAACTCTTACTCTAACTCTTACTTTTTCTCTTACTCTTACTCTACATAACTCTTACTATATCTTTAACTTTAACTTTAACTTAAATTTTAACTTTAACTTTAACTTTAACTCTAACATCAACTTTATCTTCAACTTTAACTTCAATACTAACTTGAAACTTGAACTTTAACTTTAACTTTAACTTTAACTTTAACTTTACCTTTAACTTAAATTTTAACTTTAACTTTAACTTTAACTCTAACATTAACTTTATCTTCAACTTTAACTTCAATATTAACTTGAAACTTGAACTTGAACTTTAACTTTAGCTTTAACTTTAACTTTAACTTTAACTCTAACTTGCACTTTAGCTTTAACTTTAACTCTTATTTTAACTTTAACTTTAACGTTAGTTGTAACTTAAACTTTACGTACACATTCAATTGTAATTCTAACTGTAACTCTTTCTCTACCTTTTATTTAAACTATGACTTGAACTTAAAATAAAATCTCTCTCTCTCTCTCCCTCTCTCTCTCTCAATGTTAACTGTTAAATGTTAAATGTAACATGTTAAATGATAAATGTTAAATGTTAAATATTTAATGTTAAATGTTAAAACTTCAATGTTAAATATTAAATGTTTAATGTTAAATGTTAAATGTTCAATGTTAAATGTTATATGTTAAATGTTAAACGTTAAATGTTAAATGTTGAATGTTAAATGTTAAACGTTAAATGTTTTATGCTAAATGTTAAATGTTTTATGCTAAATGTTAAATGCTAAATGCTAAATGCTACCTGTTAAATGTTATTTGTAAAATGTTAAATGTTAAATGTTAAATGTATAATGTTAAATGTTATATGTTAAATGTTATATGTTAAATGTTAAACGTTAAATGTTAAATGTTAAGTGTTGATTGTTAAATGTTAACTGTTAAATGTTTAATGTTAAATGTTACATGTTAAATGTTAAATGTTAAATGTTAAATGTTAAATGTTAAATGTTAAATGTTTAATGTTAAATGTTAAATCTTATATGTTAAATGTTAAATGTTAAATGTTATATGTTAAATGTTAAATGTTATATGTTAAATGTTAAACGTTAAATGTTAAATGTTAAGTGTTGATTGTTAAATGTTAAATGTTAAATGTTAAATGTTAAATATTTAATGTTAAATGTTAACTGTTAAATGTTAAAACTTCAATGTTAAATATTAAATGTTTAATGTTAAATGTTAAATGTTCAATGTTAAATGTTATATGTTAAATGTTAAACGTTAAATGTTAAATGTTAAATGTTAAATGTTAAACGTTAAATGTTTTATGCTAAATGTTAAATGTTTTATGCTAAATGTTAAATGCTAAATGCTAAATGCTACCTGTTAAATGTTATTTGTAAAATGTTATATGTTAAATGTTAAATGTTTAATGTTAAATGTTATATGTTAAATGTTATATGTTAAATGTTAAACGTTAAATGTTAAATGTTAAGTGTTGATTGTTAAATGTTAAATGTTAAATGTTTAATGTTAAATGTTACATGTTAAATGTTAAATGTTAAATGTTAAATGTTAAATGTTAAATGTTAAATTTCAAATGTTAAATGTTAAATGTTAACTGTTAAATGTTAAAAGTTAAATGTTTTATGCTAAATATTAAATGCTAAATGCTAAATGCTAAATGTTGAATGTTATCTGTAAAATATTATATGTAAAATGTAAAATGTTAAATGTTAAATGTTATATGTTAAATGTTATATGTTAAATGTTAAACGTTAAATGTTAAATGTTAAGTGTTGATTGTTAAATGTTATATGTTAAATGTTTAATGTTAAATGTTAAATGTTAAATGTTAAATGTTAAATTTCAAATGTTAAATGTTAAATGTTAAATGTTAAATGTTAAATGTTAAATGTTAAATGTTAAATGTTTAAAGTTAAATGTTATATGATAAATGTTAAATGTTAAATACTAAATGTTAAATGCTAAATGCTAAATGTTAAATGTTATATGCAAAATGTTAAATGTTAAATGTTAAATGTTATATGTTAAATTTTAAATGTTTAATGTTTAGTGTTAAGTGTTGATTGTTAAATGTTAAATGTTAAATCACTGCACTGAAAAGGGATTGTCGCTAAGAAAATTTGCAATAGTAGAATGTGTTAGTTAGTGTCTGTGCGGTCCAAAATGCGATCAACCGGTTTGCACATTGAACGACTTACCCGGCCGTGGTAGAAAAACAGGTGCGTCAGCCCCAAATGTGAACAAACAAATTTGCAAAGTTTTTGAAGGAAAAAAAGGTATTCAGAGATTGCGCAAAAAAGTGGGGAACAACGATTGGAATTGTCGAACGCGCAAAGGAGCGAAATTTCCTGAAGACGTACCGGAAACAAAAATGTCCGAAACGTAGCCAAATTCAGGCGGATTCCGTGAAAACTCAGGCTCGGAAGCTGTGCGACGACGTTTTGAGCAAAAATGACAGCTGTATTATCATGGATGACGAAACGTACGTCAAATTGGACTACAGGGAACTTCCAGGGGCACAGTTTTACACCGTGAAGCGTGGAATAGATGTTCCAAATTCGGAGCAACCGATTTTTTGTGAAAAATTTGGAAAAAATGTGTTGGTTTGGCAAGCAATTTGCGGTATAAAATCGACACATTTTTTCACAAACAAATTCTGCCACTAATCCGAAAACACAAAGGTTCGACACTGTTTTGGTCTGATATGACTTCCTGCCACTATGTGTCCAATTTGTGGAGAAGGCGTTGAATATTCCAAATTGTCCGCAAATAAGGCCCATTGAGAAATTTTGGGCTTTGATGAAAGGCAAACTGCGGAAAAAGGCTAGAAGAGCAGATGACATCATCAAATTAAAAAAAGACTGGGTAAACGTAAACGAAACCATCGACGGAACGGTTGTGCAAAACCTCATGAGGAACATCAAGAAAAAGGTGCGAGAGCTGGCCAGATATACGAAAAATTAAATGAATACTTATGCAATGGGCTTTTTGATGGTCAATAAACAATGTAAATGAATTTCAGCTGCAAAATTAATAACACATATTTAAATACAGCAAGTTTTGGGTGTCCTCATAGTTAACGATGTAGTCCTTATAGGTATTTGTTTTGATACGGGGTTATTCTTATACCACGTAAATTTTTCTGGGGGGAGGGGGGTTGATAGTCTACGCACCATACAAAATTAATATTTCTGGTGAAAAGTCTACGAGGGCGAAGGGGGGGAGGGGCATCTGAGGTTTTCAAAAAATGAGTCTACGTGGTTTATGAACAATACTTTAATGATTTGTGCTGCCTACTGGCATCAACATTTTAGTCACGTTTCTTTTGTTTTTGATTCTTACCGAATGTAGTCTTGTCACAGCACTGCCTGCATTTTCTATACTAGTCGATTTTTTTTGCTTCCTATATTCGTGAACTTATCGAAATACATTATTAAAAACTACAAGGTACAGCATCATTGGTTTGTTCGAAATGATGGCTTAGGGCTAAGCTACTAAATGTAAGCCATTTGATTGTAGAATGCAACATTCTAAGAATTATTATGCTTTTAACTTTAGGATCTAATTTTTTTTTTCAAAAATATATGGCTCGAAATAAACAATGACCTCTAATGAAATCGATGCATACAAATATTTCCGATCGATTGGTGGAATTTTTTCTTAATATTTGCAAAAACGGCTGAGATATCAAGGCTCAAAATCTGACCACTTTTCGTGACGATCGGTTTTTTTTTTCAATTGCAACCCAGTATAAAAACGTAGTCCTATGTCAAAAAAATCCATGTGATTGTTCGATATCAATATATTTTTACATAAGACCTTAACATTTCTTCTTTCTTTTTTACAAGGCTATCTTTTATTAAATCGTCTTATGAATGTGACATGGTTCTGCTTTACTTGGACGTCGGTTTTCAGTTTGTATTTTACAAAAGCAACGACGGTAGAGCACTATGTTCTTCTTCTTCTTTCTTAGCGTTTCAAGCTTATTGCTTTCGCAATTAGCTTATTGCTTTCGCAATTAGCTTATTTCTTGCTCTCAACTTAATGTTCTAGATGCAATTCCACGGTTATTATTAAGAGCTTTCGGTGTCTGGTACCATTTTTGCATTAGTATGATTGTGTGGCAAGTACAATCATACGCTATGCCCAGGGAGTCGAGAAATTTTCCGTAACGAAAAATTCCTAGACCAGACCGGGAATCGACACCAGCTACCTTCAGCACCTGACCGACTGTTAAGAGATGATCATATAATTTTGTATAATTTATAATTCTGATTTAAACTAAATGTATGGATGCTGTTGCAGCCACGCACACGTGTTTGATATTTATTTCAATACAGCATAAAATTAATCAAACGGTCGTGAACACTAAGACAACGCATATTGATGGAACGGTTGAATGGATAATCCTTCGAACTACTACTGAAAAGGAAATTAACTATAAATTGAAAGAAATAGTTCATCAGCGTTACATTTCACTAAAATCTGACCTCATTTTTCTGCACTCTTCGCATGCTGGCAAGGCAACAAGTTGTTCCATTGTTCAAGCAAGTTTTCTTTTGAATTATTAATACTGTTCGTTTCCGTTCACACAATTCTTGCGATCGGCTCTTTGCAAGATATGTATGTGTAGGCCCCTTCTCACAACTGACTGGTTATAAATCCCACAAAAACTGATTACGTATCGCATAAATTTCTTTATCGGATTCCGGTGCATAAATGAACAAAAGAGCGATTCAATTTGTTAGGCCGACAGTTCGTTGTCGTCGGTTGGTTGGACCCATCTCAACTCCAGCAACTCTCCAGGTCCTTTTTCAAGTCTGACATTACATGGCATATACGCATGCTGACAAAGCTTCTTTTTTTTTGTCAAACCCAGGGTGTCAGTGTCCTGGGATTAAAGGGCCAAGCAAACGTTCCTAGACGGAAGAATGCCGACAGAGATTTTGCCTTTGTCGTCGCTGGAGTGATAAATTTACTGCGAGAAAAAGTGAATCTATTTCCCATTCATGAACGTAGAAGGCATAATCCCACTTTGGATTGGAAACTAAATCATCGCCACGCAAACAGTGAATCTCGTGTTGAGTCGCATGCGACACTTTCATGAAAAAACTTTTTTTTTTAAGCTTGAAACTGCCCACTCAAATTAGGCAAAAACCACAAACCTAAACGAACCCAACAAGCCGAGCAGCCCAGCACAATTTTCCACATCCTTGAGTGTTGCCTTTTTCTCGTGCATCAAAGCGAGAAAACTGAGAGGGCATCCCATTTTTTTTTATCGCACGCAGCCGCCTCTTTTGGGTAAGAGTTGGTTCATTTTTTACCGCCCTTTAGCCCTGGCATGTGGGAGAAATGGTCGCAAAATGCTAAATTCCCTTCCACATGCATCATATTAAGACTACGAAGGAAGGTGCCCTCGGTGAACCGGAAGTACTAAATGCAATTCGCCTTTAGGAACTGTTCCAGTGGAGTACTATGCAAATTAAGCTATCTTCTACTATCTTTGCTTTCGGTCTTTTAAGCCACTGAGAAAGGTATATCGTTATGGACTGTAAACTGGACAGATGCCGCAGATGGGTCGCTCTTCTGGTATGGCTGTAAAATTGCAGCTAAAGCTTATTTTAACAGTTGCGTTATTCTTTTAAAACAATGCACCGCAGGCCAGTCAAACTGAAGATGGTGGATTTGATTCCCGGTCTGGTCAAGGAAATCTTCCGTTTGGCAACCACCCCGCCTACTCTGGGCATTTCATATTATTATCATGAATAACACTAACTTTGCGTTGCAGTTCAGTGACTTTTAAGGGCCTCGCAGACAAAAATGGCCGGTCTTATCAAAGTTTCGTAGAAAGTCAATTTTGGTTTGTGGTCTGGAGTGTCCTCCGGAATCCAAAGTATACCCGGCTTCCAGGCTGAATGTATCTTTGTATTTTCAGGTTTACAAATATCAGAAAACTCCGAAAGTAGAATGTTATCATTTTATGCAACGTATGTAAAGTCAGCTGATAAAATTCAATACTCAAACCAAACGTTCACCTTCCATTCCCCTAATAGGGTATGTGTAGGATACCTGGGCCGATGGATAGCTCGATGGATGATTGGGGTGCTCGAGGGCTGGATGGGATGCTCCTTGGCCTTGGGTAAAAGATTCCTCCTTGGAATGGAAACTGACAACTACACTCCATTCTCAAAACACAACATTTTATTTGAAACACCAACTCGTACAATAGCTACATTTATTAAAACTACAAATTAAAACTAATGTCCGGTCATGACGGTTTCCGCCCCAAATCGTATTCCGAGTTGGCGGCACCCTCTCAGATTACATCGAAGTTTTCTGGGTGTGTAGACCATGACTAGATAAGCCACTTTGCAAACTTTGTTTCTTCAAAAAAAAAAATCCAGACTGTCTTTTGAAAAGGGCTAAAATTTTTTTATCGATTTTGTCCAAATGTGTTTAATAAAAAAACAACTCCTACATGAAAGTGTTGTATGATTGATTATCACAAAATAAGTCAAGTTTTAAGAAAATTATATTGAAAAAAATCCAAAAGGAGCCCTACACTGAAAAAATCATTTTTTTAAAATTCAAAGTCAATTTAAAAAAAATACCATTTTCTATTTCGATGAAATTTTCTCTCAAGATAGGTAATTATGTTCCCTACCAACCATTCATACAACACAAGATGGGCACTTTTAAGGAAACAAAGTTTTTTCTAACAAAAATTTTGTCATGTGCCATTGATTTTTTTTTCAGTGTATTTTGTTATCAAAAATTAAACCAGTGAAGGTCATAACCATCCCAGAATCCAATGAAACTCAATTTGTTAGGAGTTTTTGTCATATTTATTCAATCATTTGGAAGGGTTTTAATGTTTGATCGCAATATGTATTGAACTTCACATTTATATACTCATTTTCTTATTTATAATGTCTCATATATATGTACACATTTTAATGTTTGTCTTAGAGCTATTTTTTAATATGCTCTTTTCTATTTTTTACAGATCATCGAAAATATGTTTGGTTCATCTCCTTCCAATAAGAATACCTTTTTGCCTCTATTTTGTCACCAGGAATAGGTAAAATACTGTGTAATTTCATGGTATTGTTTGGCGTTATTATTTCTTTCTTCGAGTTCTTCTGACATTTTAATGTACTGTTCAGTGGATTCGTAACAGAAATTTAATTTAGTGATATTTTTACCTGTCTGTTCAACTGCCCAGTTAAATTTAATTCTCGTGGGGTTGTTATGGTTTTTCCGTAATCTCGAGCAAGACTTTCTCTCTTCGCCATTCGCTTGAGAGTGCCACCAATAGCATCACAGGGATTTTTTCCATGGGACGTTGCAAAAAATGCCATTCTGCTCTTAATGCATGCTTTGACTGGAATCCACATAGACTAGCAAAGTTCTTGTTGATTCTCAATTAGTCCCCAATGTGCCTTTATAGATTCGTGCCGAACCCAACTGATCTAGTACTACAATTTAGCACAAGATAGTAGTAGTAGTGCTATATAAGTATGAAATAGGATTCAAGTCTGAGCTAGTTGTAGTAGGTGAAAAGTTTACTTTTCAACTCAAATAATTAAATAAATTCATTCCAAATCCAGTATTACATGCCAATAGATTCTCCTAAACTGTATTTCCACAAGTTAAAGTGTGAATAAAGTTCATTCCCCAGTAATTTAAAAGTAGCTCTAATAAAGGAAAAGTGATGCCTAGTGGGACATAGCAGCAGCTCTATTATAGAGCTACTTCACAGCCAATACCCGATTTATTGGCCAAAGAAATTTCACCGGAAATCACGAACCTGCCCCAACAGTTCTTCTTATTTTTGTATTGTGATGCTGCCCCATCAGACATAAAATTTTTTTTAGAAAAGTTCGTAATTTTTTCCATAAAATCTATCATTATTGAGATAAACAGCTGAACTGCAACTGTATCGTGAGCAATTACTTCCGATATGATAATGAAGCAAACATTTGCAAGTTTATTATCTTTCTTATAGTAAATTTCAAATGGGTGTATTGTTGCTTGCGAGTTGTTCAAATGATATCCTTGAGCAGAGTTGCGAATAATTTTCAGAGAAATCACAAATCGCAAGAATTTTATCATCTTTTAATGAATTGTCGTTTCCATCCGATCGGCGTTTTTTCGTATTTGGACCACTATTGTGACTTATCAATCCACGACATGACTCACAAATACTCATCGATTCGTCGATTTCATGGGTATATCCCATGGAATGAATTTTGTTCATTATCCTTGATGACATGGTACGTAGGTTATTGTTTATTTTGCACAGCACTTGAATCTGTTGAATTTTTATTTACACGATTGGTCCGTTATGACACTTTTCAACCCTGCTTTCAATAATCTTAGGCGTTTCATTGCATTTTGAGATGACTACATAGTCGTATAACCCTCACTGGTTTAGTTTTTGATAACAAAATACACTGAAAAAAAAAACAGTGGGACAAGAAAAAGTTTTTGTTGGAAAAACTTTGTTTCCTTAAAAGTGCCCATCTTGTGATGTATGAACGGTTGGTAGGGAACATAATTGCCTATCTTGAGGCAAAATTTCATCAAAATAAAAAATGGTGTTGCTCTAAATCGACTTTGAATTTTTAATTTTTTTTTTTTCAGTTTAGGCTCATTTTAGATTTTTTTCAGTATTTTTTTCTAAAAACATGACTTATTTTGTGATAATCACTCATGCAACACTTTTTTGTAGGAGTAGTCATTTTTTTATTAAACACATTTGAAAAAAATCGATAACAAAAAGTTTAGCCCTTTTCAAAAGACAGTCCAGAAAAATTGAAGAAACTAAGTATGCAACATGGCTTATCTAGTCATGGTCTACACACCCAGAAAGTTTGGCTGTAATCTGAGAAGGTGCTGCCAATATTTGTTCGAGTTGGCGCGAAAGCCGTATCATGCAGGACCGTCTTCGATCGGTTTCGACTTACAACTAAAACTAAAACCTTCACTCACTACAAGTTGGGGAGAACAGTACAAAACGCACTGGTGGGGTATAATGACCCACTCAATAAATATGCTCAAATCTTCAAAGCTTTAGCTTTAATGGAATGATGCTTTATCAATTGTTAAATAAAACAGCATAACTCATAATTTTGTAGGACAATAAAGCACTAAATAAACCGAAGATCGCAGCAAGCCGTGCTTTGTAACTGACGTGTTCTGTTTTTGCTACGTCGTTTTCACGAAATAAAATATCAAAATTAATTCGTAATTCAACTTAAACAAACAGTTAAATCATAAAAAATCATAAAAACTGTTTTGTGTACGACGTAGTGAATATAATCGATTTCCTCCCAACATATGTAATAATCGATAGCATTTTCCCATTTTAATAGTAATTTTGTTGCACCCGAAGGCAGAGTGGCAGGTGAAAGAGGTTGAATTAGGTGAAAAAGGTTGAATTAGAGTTTTTTTTCCGCTTGGTCGCGAGCGTATTATTGATTATTAGCAGTTTTGAAGTCTATATAGGTTCGCGTCATAACGAGGCATTTGAGAGAAAAAAGTGTGAAGTGAAAAAAAGAAGACTAGTGCAATGTAAAAAACGACCATTTGCTGGTCAGAAGTAAAGCATGCGTGTCAGTGTGTCTGAGTGGCTGTTATATAATTTCAGATGCACTCAGCACGTGGTCTACAGAGGGATAGCTGTGAATTTTTTTTTCATTTATTTGGGCAATTGTGGTTTGGGTGATTGTGATTTTTCAAGTTTAATTTGTACTCGAATGTGTTTTTTACCTAAGATTTGCATTATATTTCATTTGTGCACGAAGTACTAAATATATTCGTGCTGTTCCACGCGAAAAGGATGATGTGGAAGTATTTGCCGAATAGCGGAGAGCTTCTCCTGTAGAGATATAAATGCATTCTTTAGCATCACAGGGTGGCCGTCCAAATGAAGACTGATCATCAGCAACAATTTCCGGTGAGATCTATCCGATTATAACTAAATTTGAACGATAATACTAAATACGTGCCATCGTCAAAACAATATGACTTGATGATGGGAGTGTTTGCACAATACTAATATCCATTTGATGTTTGTATTGTGTCTATGCGGAACTGGTTGTAAGTGAAAGTGACCTGGAAATGGATGTGAGTTACCAGGCATTCTGAAATGGGTCACTGGAATTCAACAGAGCTATCACCTTTCAACTCCCGGCTAACAATGTTTGTCGTGTCGACAAAAGTTCGATTAACTGCAAACATTTTTCTTCCATAGAAACACTGCCGGACGGTGGGCGTTGGATTGTACATACACACACACACACACATATATATACACACAATAAGGCACTAAATAAACCAAAATATTATCAAAACTGAATGGATTGTCATGGGTGTCCCTCTTATGTTAAAAATCGTGTTATGAAAATTAGCTTTTACCATGCGTTAATATCTATGGTTTAAAACAAATTCACTTCACATATCGCACACAACAAAACTTCAACATAGTATCAAAATTTCACTATAATTCCGCGTATTTTCAGAATATTTAGACAAAACCATGCACAAAACTTAAAACTGGGGCAGAACGCACCGTGGCGTTATATATGCGTCTACACGATTAGAACAACGTACCCAGTTGAGCGGATAAGTGTTTGAAGTTAACGTTGGGTATAAATAATTTACATCTGGTAAAGTTATACCCAAAAATATGTAATTTGAACCCAATGGTAGCGAAGAACAATTATACCCAACGTGCTTCTCACACTTAATTGCTCCTTTGTTTCCCTTTTTCTATGCGTGTATATAATGAGGGTTTGGCAACATATCGCAACGTTTTGCGCTACGTCTTTATTCTATACCCATTGAGTACCAAACAGAGCTAAGAGAATGTTGCGATACGTTGCGACCTCCTCATTTTACAACTCTAATGAGTAACTTTTTATAGCCGTGTTATTACTTTTTACAAGTGGTGCATGCTATCCCAATATTTTGATCCATCATATCCCAGTATTGAGCCTGTATAATTACAGGCATTTTACTCCGGTGTCGTCTTGGGATCAAATTGGAAAAGGTTTAAAAAATCATGAAAAAATCATCGTTTTGAATTTAAATCACATTCGATCTACAACGAAAACATTGTAATGCACCATACTCAATAACTTCATCCTAAATTCAAGCTTCAATCCCCTAGTAATTGACGATGTTGCTTAAACGGTGCATTTTATACCATCTTCCCCTACACTCAGCGAAATAAACTTTCGATATTCATAAGATTGCATTATGATTATTTGCTATAAGAATTCAGTATGAATTTCATAAAATTATCTTATGAAATATAATGATGTAGAAAAATATAAAAGTATGGAGCAACCTGGATTCGAACTTTAAACGTTGAGGTTATGGGTCCAGTGTCTTGTCTACTAGTACATATCAAGACTTGTAATCAGCAAAGATTAAAGACATACAAGAACAACGTCGTATGAAACAAAATCAATTCATAAGTCAGCCTAATGAAATTCCAAAGAATAGTTCATAAGTTGAACCTTATGAAATCCTTAAGTTTATTGCCCCCAAACACGAATAGCCGGTGATGAAAACTGTTTTCTGTTCGCTCACGCTCACTGTCCATCGGCTATCGCAAGATCAGCTGCATCGATGACGTCACAGCAGGCACGATCGAAAGAAAAAGTGATCTCCCTTGTTGATGTAGCGGCGAGCGATGGGCAGAACAAAGGGAACCAGAAACAACAGTCTGCTGTGATGGCCTTTAGTGGCGAATAACCAAACAATTGGCACGTCTGCCGTACTGCTGGTCGGTCGAGATGGTGAGATGCTAGGGTGGTCCTCACAAACAGTATGTGTCCATATACTCAGCCTAATATGCAACAATCAATTACATTTTTTATTATAACTCATAAGGTATTTGAGCAGGAAGCAAAACTTAACTAGCTATACACTTGCTAAGATATGTTTAATAAGCCATCTGGTATTATGTATCACGAAAAGTTCAACAACCCATTTTATGAAGTTAGAAACTTTCGAGGGATATGGATGTAATGTCGGACTGTGGGATCAAATTGGGTCTAATTTTGGATGCAATTTCGTCCAATTCGATAGATTTGTTATTAAATGTTGTCCATGATTTTTTTTTTCTGATTTTCTGATTCAAGGTTTTCGCTGTAGTTGCTCTACCCAACAAACATTTTTTTAAAATTAAACTATACTTAAACCGCTAAGAAACACATATACGATTTTTACATAGGGTTTAGCGGCCGTTCGGCAATCAAAGCACTATAATTAACTCTACACAGACTGTGTTCCTTAAGTTTGTGTTAAGATGAGCCATATGAAAAACATTCAACCGAAACTCAGACATTTGAATTGTAAATATTATCAAGAACAGCACTTTTATTACGCTCTCCATACAACAGGCCATATTTGGAAACATAGAAAAAAATATGTTCCATGTTGTATCATTGTTACTTTACCTATCTGACCTGTTAGTTTATAATGTGTGACTATTTTCTGTACATCTTGGTTGCATTATTCGATTTATAGGTTCAGTTTCAGCAAATTTAGATCATTCTAAGATCGTGTAGATAAACTGTTTAGCTAACCAGTAAAATTATGGTGTCTAAAAAGCTATGGAGATCGAAAATTACGCGGAATTGAACAACTATAAGTTTATTATTAATGTCTCCATTGCTTTGAAATAAACTATTTATCCTGATAATTTTGTTGATAATCACCGAAATAATGACATATTTGGTACATAAGCCGAATCAAGGAGCTAGGCTAACATTACATCCCGTTACCCTATTTAACAAATTAAAAGTAAACCTCATCGAGTCAATCCAACTAGCCAAACTTTGTCCTTTCGAGTTCCACCTTCGAGCTCCTTGCCATCCATCATTTACGGTATAGAAAACGATGTTTGTCGCACAGCACTCCACAACCGCAAACTGAATTATTGACAATGCAATCGGGTTTGGTCGGTTATTCCCAAGACAGCCCACTCCTTCCCCGGGCAAGGCACAAAGCTTGTCCTGAATTACAGCAAGGATGCTTGGGTCAACCACCAACATTCATCATGTAATAAATTGCGATCATAAATTCATAGAAACCTAACTATACGATATTAATGTTTTAAGGCATCCTCTGTCTGGATGTGTGCTTCTGGTTTTCTGGTGGGGCGGCTATCGAATGGCAAACCACTATTGTCATGCTCGAGATCCATGGATTAGTTCCTAGAGGGAATTGCTCATCAGATGCTTTCAATTTACAATGTGGCAACTTTATGGGTTTCGATTACTATGCATGTGATTCCCTCCTGCCCCGGATCGAAAACGGCAGTTAATTTTAATAAACTATAAATGTTAAATCACTTTCCGGATGACAGTTCATGGGGTTCGGTCCGGCTAGTGAGATTGCTTGGGAGGGAACTAGAATGGCTAAAATCTTCCATTTTAAGGCATCCATTTCGTTGAATTCTCCGCATTCAATTTTCTTCCTATTCGTTCGTTGATTACTGTAGATTTTACACGAATCATTATTGCCTAGATAGTATTATGCGCGGTCGAATCAAATTTAAGAATTTGCATAGTAAATGTTCCAAAAACCATCCCTGGAGTAATTCTCTGCCAAATCAGGCCGCCATTGACCTGAGGTCTTTTGAAATTGATTTTTTTTGTGCCTGATTGATCGAAAGTGGTGTAAAAATAAGAATGACACTTTCCTCAACTCGTATTGACGAACCCCTTACTCGCCAGGGGGTTAAACAGTATTGTAAAAAGCTCGGTTTTTCACAATTCTGGCCCTGCTTATCATACCATATCTCCTAAATTTGCTTTAAAACTCTTGTAAACAGCATGTTTTTTGAAAGAAAAAAATAGGGCTATAATTTAGCATGAATTAAAATTTGGCCGCCCTTTTAAAATTTATTTATCAGAAAACGTATTTTTCTCCATGTTTGCAACCACTGGTTTTAACCGATTGTTTGCATCGTCGGAAAGCTAAAAAAAGCCCCATTGGGTTGTTCAGAATGATGACGTAGTACTACGCAACTAAATGTTAGCCATTCAGATTGTACAATGCAATATTTGTTTAACTAACCCTACCCTACCATCTATTGTAGCAAGGTAACTTTCCATAGCAGTGGAATAATCTGCAAAACGATTTGTTCAGGATTCAATTGTTGTTTGTGATCATCAAGCTCCTGTATGAAGGGCCAAAAACGTGTGGGTGGGCCCATAAGCAGATACACTTAAGCGAAACCTGCGAATATAGGGAAGAGAATCTCATTCGAAAAGCAAGTTCACACACACAGCATTAGAATCGAGCCCTCGATTGACAGAATAAACCCAATAAATGGGGTCGAAGAGCCTTCCCTCGTTCCACGAAATGTAAACAATAGGGAGGAGGCAGCCCATGCTCCCTATTTGAAATTGTTTCACTTGGGTGCTCTGATGGTCCCTCCATTTCCCCATTATATATTATGACATGAATGTTGAGAATATTTTGTAGTGGTCATTTGATTGCTTACCTTGTGTTAGAAAATTGAACTGCAAGTAAAATTGGTTAAGGTTATATACCGTTCTTTACTTATTGCTCTGTATCGTCTGGACATTTTTGCTTTTGAAGAGCTGACTTTAGGCAAAGGCCTTTTGCTCGCGGTCATAAGATAGCAAAGAGAGTAATTCAGTTAGTAATTGGTCACACGCTATGCGCATGTGAGATTTTCATGGTGATATTCTCACAACGGCCGTTCAAAATGTTTCGACGGATGCATATGAGAGATCATTCCCGATGAGTTTTCACTCGTTTAATCCATTTCATCACGCTTTATTACACCCAAAAGTTGAAATTGTAGCAAAAAATGCAATTGCAGTTTTTGCAATCATATCTTGAGAAATCCGCATGATTCTGGAAAGGCAATTTTGCCCATCATGATCCACAAAGCTTTTAATGGTATAAACAAAGCCATGCAAGTGTGTGCAAGCGGTTATCGCTGTGTGCTTAGTGTCTAGACAGTCGCAGCAACCGTTGGGTTTTAGTTCAATCGTTAACAACTTCTCAATATGGGTGAGACAATGGCACAGAACGCCGCTACGCCATTTGCCACTGTTGCTATTCCGCTGTCAAGTGTTCTATTTTTATTTGCACTCGTCATCACCCTCCTATCGTCCTCTCATCAAGTCACTATGCGTGAAATAAACGAAGCCATGTAAGTGTGCGACCGACGTTTGCTTCATTGTTGTTACGTTGAGTGCCTCGACAACCGAAGCAACTGTAGGGCTTTTATTCCGTTCACCTCAATTTATTATGGTGACTCGCTGGTTACAATGAAGAGCCGTCATGCTGACGGTCGCGGTTTGACTCTAAGTAGCGGATCGTAATCTTTTTTTTTTGTGAGCCATTGAATGTACAACTACTAATCAACTGTACAACCTCACGCACATATTGATTTTTTCTAATCGAATTGATGTGTTGCTTTTTTGCCCACGACCAATGTTGCATTTTTTTCTCCAAGTTGCGATCCATTACGAGAAATGAAAACAAATCATGCGAAATTGCATTACAATCCTGCTTTTTATTTTGGGTGTATAGAAGACAAGGAAAAATTCACCACGTGCTACATTTCGGAATATCAGGGCAATAATCTCCCATCGCATCTTCAAGTGGTCATTACAAGCTGTCCGTTTGGTTCAGGCACTTTTGAACGTTGATGAGGCAGCCTATTCACACATGAAATCGTCCGCAACCGGCTCGACAGAACGCGCCCATACCCCTTTCTAAACCGAAGGGTAGGGAAATATTACAGTTGTAGACCTTGAGTGACCTAAAATTAACAAGATTAGCTTATGATGTCTGTGGACGTTTCAGAATATTCATTTAATATGTTTGAATAGTTATCTTCGTTTTGTTTAGCCCAATAGGCTACAATTACTACTGTATATCTTAAGTTCTGAACTCAAGTCAGTTTTTATGAATTTGAACTTCCCAAGATAATCTGATAATGACTGGTGATCTTATAGAAGATTCACAGAATGTGTGTCAGTTTCACAGAAAATATTCAAAATACAATCCCAGAGAGTTTGAGCTGTTTAATGGAAAACCTGCAACTAGAAATGAGAAGAAAAATTAGCATTTTTCATTTAATTCCAACTACCTTTGCTTATCTTGACAGATACGCGTATTTCGTTTACAATGTGCAGACTTCTTCAGCGTCTCATAATAATAACTCGACTGCCAAGTTATTAGTACGAGACACTGAAGAAGTCTGCACATTGTAGACGAAATACGCGTATCTGTCGAAGATAAGCAAAGGTAGTTGGAATCAAATGGAAAATGCTAATTTTCCTTCTCATTTCTAGCTATTCAAAATACATTATATCATCTCTAATAGGTTATAAAGCTAAAATTATGACACTAGATCCTATCTACTGACTTAGAAAATCCCAATTATCTCATTTTATATGTTTATCTTTCAGAAACTCACTTGAGTTGGTCAAATACATGTTGTTCCTTTGTTTGGTCCAAAAAGCTACAGTTGCAGCTGTTGATTTTCTGTTTTGAAATTGAATTGTCTGTTGATCTTCCAAGATATTCAATCAACATGTTCCAATACACACCGTAGCTTGCATAGCCCAGAAAGTTTTTTTTTTTTTTTTGCAACTGTAGGTCCTATTTTCTGATCTCAAGGATAGTTTGGATGACCCAGAGCATGTCATATTGCTTTAAAATGTTTGTTGACCTTTGAGAATATTAATGAAATATGTTTGAAAATTTATAATAACTTTGTATTGCCTAAATATAACTGTTATAACTGTAAATTTTAATTTCTAAATGCCAGGACAGTTCTGATAATCTAGATTAGAAAGTTATAAAATATTCCAAAAAGAATCATTGAATATGTTTGAATACTAATCCTAATCTTATATGGCGCTAAGAGCTACTGTTACAACTGTAGATCTTATGTTTTGAACTTATTGACAGTTTGGATGACATATAATATCCCAAGATTGTCGTGTTATGTCTGTTGACCTACTACACTTGTTGGGCGATAAGAGGAACCGTTGATTTTTGTTAAATTATTTCCGGTAAACAAGAAACGAGAAATTACAAAATTCCTGTAAATTCATAATTGAATTAGTAAGATTTAGGTTTCTAACAAGATGCACTTACTTTTGGTGATTTGCTATCGTTTTTTTTTTCTCTTTTTTAATTTAGTTGTCTATTAAATTGTCTCCAAATGTAGTTTTTTTTAGCTTATGATAGCCTAAATAGATTAGGAACTTCAATTGAATACAGCCTTAACTTTAAGATTTAGTTTAATTCACTTCTTTCTTCTTCTTCTTTCTTTAGCTTTTAGATTTAGTTAAGTTCTTTGTTCTTCTTTTTCGTGTTGTTGTTGCTTCTTCTGTTGTTTGGCTACTCCTACGGTTGCTGCTGCAGTGAAGGGAGGCGACGAAGACAAAGGCGATGAAAGCTGTTTCCGCTTTTTGGCTGCTGCGGATCGACGGTGGAACTTTCACGAAATTCACCACTAGCAATTAAGCCGTACTAAAGACCGGTGCGCTTTCGTGACAACCAGAGATCAGAGCATCCGCCAGAGGAACCAAAACGACGTCCAATACCACCAACGAAACGATAAACCGACGGTCAATAATTACAAAAAAAAAAAAAAATTTGCAAGCCCGGATTGCAACCCCAAACGTTCACTCTCGAAACCACTCCAAATCTTTTACCCACTGGTAGTTTGTTTTGATCGATCCTCTTTTTTTCTGACCTTTCACACGCTTTACAATCTCTTGTGCATAAATATTTAATTTTCCTTTGCATACTCCAAAATCCTACTGTTCCAACTGTTGATCTTATGTTCTGAACTCAAGAACAGTTTTGATGACCTACAACATCAGAAAATTATCAAACAATCACTGTGGACCTTCCAAAAGGTTCATTTGATATGTTTGAATACTAAACTTAATCTTCTATAGCCCTAAAAGCTACTGTTACAACTGTAGATTTCAAGTTCTGAACTCATGTGCATTTTGGATAACCTTGTAAATCCCAGAAAGATACAAACATGTTTACTATTTATCACCAAAAATTGTAAAATACGTATGCATATGTACCATATTCTAAAACAAAGCTCTAAACTATTAATAAGGCATTTATTTTTTCTTCCTGGATTTCTGCTCACTCAGGATGTTCTAAATCGTCAATTAGAGCTTAAATTTATATAATTTTTTTGTATTTTTCAGACAAAAGAAATTATACAGAATAAAATTTGCCTAGGACAGTGTACACTGTTATGCAGTCTGTGGGCCTTAGGACTGAAGGAATTGATTTTCTTTTTAAGACAAGGTGTAACATTCATGAATTTTTTAATAGTATGTGGTCTGAAATCAACATTCTTCTCTATTGAAATTGATGCGTAGAAATATTTATAATCGATTGGGGCAAATAATTTGACCACTTTTCATGACGGTCGCAATGTGAGTTTCTTTTTTAATTTTACCCCAGTAAAGAAAACAAAGATGTAGTCCTACGTCAAAATGAAACCAGGTACATTTATAAAATTAGGTGATCCATTAGACTTAATCTACTATTGCAGCTAATGTTCTGTAGCGAATTTTGAGATTAAGAACATAAGACGCAAAATCAAAACGAGGTAGGCTGGAGCCGTTCGTTTGTGGTGTCTGTGTGTGTGCGTGTGTTAGTGTGGCTTAACGTTGCTTTTACATAGGTGGTGTTAGTGAGTTCGTTCAAAATAATATTTGAAAATTTGCTGTGAATAACTTGACGACAGTTTGATGATTTAAAAAAAATGATCGAGAACTGTGCAACTAAAAGTTCGAAAATGATCTTGCGTGATAGGAACCATCTCTGTTGTACTACTTTTTCAAAAAGTAATCACACAAACTGAAGAAAAGCTTCAAAACTTACAAAAGTGACACAAAACCTCGTTGATCTTTTTGAATCAATTAGATCCGCTACTATCTCCAGTCTTGTAGATCGTAAATGTGCATCCTGCCGTTTGAAAGTGACCCGGCTCCAGCAGAATGGCTCTTCTGAGGTTATGGTGGTTCCCTGAACGAGAAGGTAAGATCAACTTGGGAGAATCAATATCGGTTGAAAGCATTCCTGAAGAAAGAACATTGAAAGCATGAAGGATATTCTATAGCGACTTGGAATCCGAAACATCTGTGTAGCTTCAACGAGAAGCTTCCCGATGTCAATTATTTTAACAAGCTGTGAATGCATGATAAGTAAAAATATTGAATAAATAATGAAACATACCAGACTACTTAATAACGAAAATGAAGAGAAGTATAATCTAAACGGAAAACACTGAACTGACACTTATCACCCCATTGAAATCAACCATGCTGGGTAGTATTCCACCAAATGAAAAAAAGTATCGAATTTAATGATAGTGTGAAACTTTACTACACTGGAAATAATTCCATGCTTGTACCGACAGTTAAAACATGGTCAAGATGACTATTACCTAAAATGTTTACATTTACCATGAAAATTGTCGAATTCGCCACGTTCATGGTATTATTGACTATCTTCATGGTTACTAGGACTATTCCAACATTATTGGAATGTGAAATCAATCATTTTTAATAGTCATTTAGTCCATGACCATAGTCGATTCAAAAGGCTATACTGTTCTAGTCATCTTAACCAACCCTCATTAATGGTAAAATTGACTACTAAAGTTTTGCCTGTGTATGAAAATTAGCTAAAAAACATAAAACGCCATTATTGAACCGAGTAGTAAAGTTTGCACATGAAAACAGATTGGACTCCAACGGTTTTCACGGTTCTGTTGTATTGGTAATCGGAAATGTTCGAGAGAGTGAAAGGATGATCAAACTGTGTGTGTGTTTGAATATTGATTATTGATGATGAATGCACGAGAGGTTGTGAAATAAAGGTGTGTGTAAGAGCTTCCCGTGTATGACAGAAAGAGAGAGAGAGAGAGAAAAGAAAAGATTTGTTGGATTTCGCATTTGGCGGAGCAATATTGAATAATCATTCAAAAGTGTTCTAAAAACAAAAAATGAATGGAAACTGGAAAGGATGCCGGACACCACGTGCACATCAATGAATAAAAATGATATACACAAGAATATTCAAATATGTAAACCGAAACCACATTTACATGATCATAGTTGTTGAAATTGCATATCCTGAAAATGCCATGTCATTCAAAACAATAAATACACAAAGAAAAATAAACGATTTTATAGTGAAATATTTAAAAATATACATTCTTTGCTATAAATAAAACATGTATTAACAAAATCCATCCGAAAATACACTGGTTTGTTACTGA
Organism: Aedes japonicus; assembly: GCA_034211315.2. NCBI lineage: Eukaryota > Metazoa > Arthropoda > Insecta > Diptera > Culicidae > Aedes > Aedes japonicus. The sequence continues at coordinate 70,747 of JASCZW010002104.1, forward strand.
AAAGCAAAATTAGGTATGTGTCAACATCTCAAAGGTTATGCAAAAGCTGAAAAACAGAAGAAAAATTAGTAATCTTCATTTAATTCCAACTACCTTTGCTTATCTTTCTGCACATTGTAGACGAAATACGCGTATCTGTCGAAGATAAGCAAAGGTAGTTGGAATTAAATGGAGATTACTAATTTTTCTTCTAATTTATAGTTGAAAAATAGAGCAGAACATAAGAATTATCATACTTCGAACAAATTTCAATTAAAAGATTATTCTGAGAAGCAACCGATTATTCTAAAAGACACATTTTAAAAACTCTTCTTCATACTCTTCAAGCCACACTCCAAGGACAGCAATATAAATAATCAAGAAGCCCGGCCTGGTGACCTCTGAAACTAATGGCCCATACAATCATAATAACGCTAAACAAATTTATTTAAATACAATCCCATGCTGCGTATGGTCACATGCCAGTCTTATGCATTATTACTTGAAGTTTAGACAAGTTATATGTTACTGCTAAAATGCTCAAAAACAAATTGAGCCTTTAATTGACCTTCATACTCTTAAGATAAATGGTTATGGAATGCAGAAATGATGGACCACCAATTGAATAGAGAATGGTAAATATACAATATGACACAATCTTTAGTCGCACTCCCACACCGCCAGACTATGAATCTAGTGACTATACTTCAAAGTTGAGATAAAAAAATCGGAGGAACCTTGAAAACACGTGGTACTCTTTCATTTGAAGCGAACAATGCTAAATGCGAGTTTATAATAAGAAAGTTATTCAATTTTAAAGTGCAGCACTATTTTGCAGAATGATTTCACACTTTTCAAAGTGGCACCACTATATGCAAGTGAATGGAGACGCTGGATGCATGTGATGAAATTAATATAATTTGAACGTGTAATAGAGGGTGGAACGGTAAAAAATGGGTCAAACATGAGTAATTGCACACTAATTAGATTATTATACCCAAGTAACAAAACATGATTTATAATCTTCTTGAAGAAAGTTTATAGTTCTGTCCATTAAAACTATGCTTAAAACTACACTGTCCCACAAACCGTCTTAAAACCGTCTCAAAACTCTTGTAAATTCAATTTGGCCCACCCTATAAGATGTTGTCAAAACTATTTTTAAAACTGTATTGAAACTGGCAAGTTTTATTCATCGTTATTTTGTATGGGTATCAAGAAGATTTTAAAGCAGGTATAAGAATACATGCAGAATATACAGCTTTATTTAATGGTTTTTAAAGAGCACTTGAAGAATAATAATTTACTTTCTGAATAATAGATTGCAGTTTGCGGTACATTAACCGACAATCAAATAATACTGGCTTCAGGTGAAATCATCTTAAACTATTATAATTCCTTATTGCTGTCTAAATAAACTATTTCAGTGATGAGTAAAATTTAAACGCTAGAAATTCAATTTCCATTGTTATTTAATACGAGAATTTACTGCCCTCTGAAATTTATCGTATTATCCACTATGAAATTGATTAAAAAAACAAATCGCCATGAAAATAATGTGAAACTATTCGATTTATGTTAAACTAATAAACAAAAACTTCACATTATTTTCCAAACAATACAGTTATATAGCTCCATATAGCTGGAGAAGTATTGAATTGTTCAGCATATGTTAAATAAAACATTGTTTGTTCATTTCTTCATTAAATAATTCCATTACACATTCCATCATTGAAGCATGGCGGTCAATATTTGTTCATGTTGATATCATCACATCGCCATTGATTTTTCATTATCTTGCAAGATGGTAATCAGGCAACCGAGCAGAGAACAAGGCCGGTTATTCTCAAATAAAATTATTTTGCGTTATGGAAAACTAATCGCTATTCAAAAAATCAACGTTAAAAATAATTAGATTTAATGAAGGTTTTATGAGATTCTTGAACAAGAAGACCCACCGTGCGGAGCGAGCATCAGTTTGACAGCTGTTTGTTTATATTCGTACCAGTGCATATTTCACTTTGCATCGCCAGGTTTTTTCATTCAATCAGGTAATAAATAAGTAATAAACGAGTTTAAAGTAATAGTAATACGATTTTTATTATTTATAGGATGCCTTTCAAAGTTGTGCAAACTATAGAGGACGGAGAAACCTGCTTGAGTGTTGTTCCCAGCGGATGGGAATCAAAAGAAAATTTACGCTGGCCCAAAAAGCACTTAGTTGGAAAGCTATCTCAGTTCCTGGTAAAAACTGGGAACGCATGAATTATGTTAAGAAACGTGAGTACAAAACACGTTTAGAAGCCGAGTTGGAAGTAGATCGGATGGAGAACAAATGCGACACTGAAGTAGATGATGTTTGTGCATTGCCGCTACCTGCTAAAAAGCCAGGAACATAACGAAAACTTCCGATGTGTTTGTGCCTCCAAACTTTAATTCCTGGATTCATTCTACGCCCCCAGCAGCCGTGAATTTGTCTGCTACAGTTGAGAACGATAGTGTCATGTTGGAAACAATGGTTAGTATGGCACTGCACTGTTTTTTCCATTTTTTTCGATTTTGTATTACAGACAAGCAATCCGCAATGACTGTACGTTGAGCCAGAGTGCACTATTTCTGTGGGGCAACTTAACGATTTGTCACATCGTTTACATGTCAATGGACAGTGAAACGATTGATGGCACGGATGCTGGTCAATTGGACGCACTTCTTGAAAACCAGAAACTCATTTGAACCAACCAAGAAAAACAGTTCCAAAGTATGGCTCGATTGCAGACCACTGGATTATGTAATGGAATTGCTGACAAACAACGATCAACTACATACGGTATTTGGACAGACGGACAGTACCACTGAAAATCTAATTTCTCCTGTTGTATCCTTGGACGAGCTGAATGAGTTAGAAATTTCTTTGGGTGATGAAAAACGTATGCAACATCTTCTGAACGGCATGACCTTCATTTGTGGAAATAACGGAAAGGCGCATGGAATGGACTGCTGTTACAAACTGATAGATTACTTTTTCACGCGGGAGTTTCTAACGCAGTGTTCTTGGACAGGAGGAGCTAGGTTAACAGACAACAATGTCGACCGCCGTGACGGAGAACCATCGAAATCCAACGATGCAGAAGGCAAAGTGCCATTGAAATTTTTCAGGAAATTCGAAAACTGTTTTTGAGTCTGGTTTTGCGAGCAGATAAAGATTTTTCTGAGGTCGAGTGCGAAATTTTTTTAAAACGGTTTTGAAGAATAGCAAACAAAGAACCATTGCTAAATGCCAAAACTCTAAGCATAAGAATCGTCCGAAAAATTTGAAGTATAAATCAACCAAGCGTAATGATGAAAACCAACCGAACCAGAATTCTACAATCTAAAGCAAAGATGATATGTAATTAAAGTTCTCTACTAATAAAATGTGTCAAACAAATGATTAACGTTGAATTTTATTTTATATATATGCTACCTGACTAATAAAGTATGAAGTAGTGGAATGAATACAGTTCATGTGGTTCTTAAAGTTATTGCCACCATTTTTCACTTAATCGATGAAGGATCATATTCAATTTTGTTAATTGTCTCACAGTAGGAATGGAATATACTCAAAGTTCTAGATTGAATAGGTGTTTCAAAAAAATTGGTTATATGCTTCAATGGAAATCCACAAAGTGTCACTCGGCCTTTCTGTTGTGTTGCATGATCGAACCGAACAATATCATTGTTTTTGGTTAAAAACCACTTGTTGGCCAGGTCGTTACTAAGAGAGTAGTCCTCTAAGTCAATTCTAGCATAAAGTTTCACTTCTGGGTCGCTGTCAGAGTGAACCGGTTTTTTTTTAAACTGGGAATTGCTGGTTAGAAACATCGGCAATAGTTGTAGCTTGGTGTAACTCACAGATGCGTTTGGCAACCTGTGCCAAAGGCTTGTGTCCACTTCGTATCATGTTTTTTTTTATTTGAAACAACTTACTTTCGAAAGGATATGCACTGAAGTTCGAAAGAACACCGAATCGTTTTACATCATCTACCAAATGGTTGAGATTATGCACGTTGCTTGTTATAAAATCCTCACCGTAAATTCTGGCATAGCATTGAACATAGTGCACTAGCATCGTGTGTGCTAGCTCAACTAAATGACAATGACTTTCAGACGAGCAAATTGTTATTGCACAGAATAATGTTAAAAAATGTTCATAAACATCTGGAGGTAAAAAAGGTTTCAAAACTACTATTCCATAGTAATACAAAAAATGATCGGAATTCTAAACCTTTCCAATGGCCAAGACAGTCAAGACCTCTCACAGAGCGATGAGTTTCACGTGGCAACTTTATTTGACCTAGTAGCTGTGAAATCTCCAGAATGTCTCTAGCAGGCCACTTGGTTTTGTAGTTGCCAAATTTGCCGTCTCTCCATCCAATCAAGCATTTTTTCATAATTCCAAGGTCTATCAAATGAAGGAATCAGGAAAAACGGCTATTATGAAAATTGGAAGTCGAAGTAAAGGTGAATCCGACTTGTGATGGGACCCGTGAATGTGATTTCTAAATCCAGAATCTGTTCGTTTCTGACTGTTAGTTTGAGGATAATAATTGCAATGCGATAAATAAAGGGTGATACGGTCAAATTTGGTCAAGGGAAAGCAGCGTTGTAAATCGGTGAAATCGTTTATTTTAAAAAATCAAATTAAATTTCTTTTTCAAGTTCAATTAGTATAAAATTCAGGAAAAATATTCAGTTGAAGCCTGTCATATCAAATCCGGAATTGCCGGGACCTTCACGCCGCTGACCCCCTGCCATCAGATTTTGTACAGCCACCTTGTCCGCCTTCTTCGCCGCAGAGAAGCCAGTTTGCCTTGAACTGCTGCTCGTCCTTAGCAGTTTTTTTGGTCTTCTTTAGGTTCCGCTTGACTGGACAGCCCGGTATTTCTCAATTGGCCGGAGCTCTGGCGTGCGTGGGAGGGCTCTGCGCCCAGGAGAACCACCTGCACGTTGTTGGCGGCGTACCACTCCATGGCCTTTTTACCGTAGTGGCAAAGATGCCAAATCCGGGCCAAAACAGTACCCCGGAACAACCGTGTTTCTTCAGGAAAGGCAGCAGACGTTTATTCAAACACTCTTTCACGTAAATTTCTTGCGTTGACAGTCCCGGAATTCCATGAAAATGCTGCTTTTTCAAGCCACAGCGTACAGATGGCTTTGCCAAACCAGATATTTCTTTGCGAACTTTGCCAGTTTCGTGCTTAGCGAAAAATATCTGCTACCTTTCCCCTTCCTTTTGCCGTATAAAACTCCTGTCCCGGAAGCTGTGCTTGTAGTCGGCTTTGACGTAGGTTTCATCGGTCCATTACCACGCAGTCAAACTTCGTCCAGCATCGTCGTGTATTGCAGCCTCTGGGATCGCGCTTTGGCCGTCTCGTATTTTTGTTTTATCATCGCGATTTGGAGTCACTACCTTCCTTGTTAGTCGATAGTCCGGCTCGTTTTTGGCCTCGATGCACGGTTGTGGACGATACATCCAGCTTATTTGCGGCATCTCGGAGAGATGAGGTTAGGGTTTCGCTTGAAACTACCGGCAACTCTCTTTGTCGTCTCAGTGGCTTCCGGTTTTCGATTTCCCCCGATCCAGACTTCCTGCGACGATCGACAAACGTTCCCAGGCACTTTAATTACATTTGTAACGGCTGATTTGGCAACTTTTAGCGAGATTTTGCCAACTTTGCGTGCGAGGCGGCTCCGGATTTTCGCGATGCGCAGAGCAGAATTCGATACGCTGCTCTTCTTGCTTGGACGGCATTTTGACAACTGAAGAGTGAATTCCAAAAATCAAAATAGGGCAACATGCTACACACACACACCTTCAAAATGAGGGGTGTTCAGGTTTTTAAATGCAAATTGGAAGCAGCACGTCAAGTTGATATTGACCAAATTTTTGACCGTATCACCCTGAAGGAATACTCTCCGGGATATTGTACATTTTTGACAACCGTTTTGCGCATTGAAGTATGCGACCCCTGAAACATGTAAAAAAAATTTGACTTTATATCAATATTATTTTTCAATGTTAATACCTTTGACGAATGCTCTGGCCGGAGAATCGTGACATATAAAGCATCGCAGTTTTATGTGCATTTACAATCATTGATGGTCAGCCCAGTCTTTAAAATATCGTTCAATTCATCGACAAATGGATTTAAAAGCGTTTAGATCCGTTGGTTTATTTTTTCCACTATAAATACCAATAACCATCGGTTGAACATGGGGCATTTCAAAGATATTGAATAGGATTGGCCAAAATTCTTCCTTTGAGCTTTTGTACACTGGCAATCCATCTAAATTTACACTAATCGATATTGACTTAGGTTTACCAATATTCGAGAAAGGTGTAGAAAGACATTTTTCAATACCATGATGCCAATATTGTCCATCTCCCAATGGTAAAGTTGAAACTTCTTGAGGAGTTTGAAGAAGGGTTCGTGGATTTTTAGGTAAAATGTTTGGCAAACGATTGGTTATTATTTTTAGTAAATCTTTCAGAGCACTTTGTTTTATATTATGTAGGATTGACCAATTTTTTAACGCTGTTGAAAAAACTTCATTTTTTTCGTCTTCATCCACGAATTCCTCCTCTAATTCCAACGAGTCATCTTCGAATTCCATATCCAATTCCAGCAGTTCTTCCTCAAATAACTGCGGTTTATCGGAATGGTTTTGAGCAAATTTGGAGTTGTTTGAGTTTCCCGTGCTGGATTAGCAAATAATTTAGGTATATCAATTTTTTCATTGGGAATCTCAACATGATTTCTACATGTTTCTGATGAAATTCTAGGATTCTGCTGGCTTTCGTTTCGTGTCCGGGAAGTATTTATTATTTTTGTATAATTAGCACTGACTTTTCTTTTAAAAGATCCACTTGATTTAATTTTTTTCCATTTGTTCGTCTCCATTTTGAAAACAAAATTGTTGTTTTGTCGTGATCTCCAATAAGCGTTAAACAATGTATTCTTGAAGAAGTTTTATACAGCATATTTGGGCAGGTATAATTCTGGTTTATAATAATATCAGACGATATCTTCAAGTGCATTATAAGTGCTGTCATAAAAATAATATTCTCAAGGATAACAAGTTTATTGTGCTCTTCAAGATATTCTCCAGGTTGAAATAAAACCGTATATTTCATAAAACCAATATTTCTCAATCAAAACTGCTGTCAGTGCATGATGTCTTTGCAATTCTTATCGAATTCAATAAAAACTGGAATAAACCAAACAAGCATTTATTTTTGTTACTTGGGTATAGACGATCAATTTTATTTCTTTTGAAGTTCATCGTCTACGAAAATACTCAGAAAATTATCTGATTAATCTTCCGATTTTCCAAACGCGAACTTTTGGGATTTACGTTTCACACCTTCCATCAAATTTTGTACCGCTGTTATATTCACCCGATGTGTTGCTGAACACCAATTTGACTTGAACTGTTTTTCACTTCCAACTGTTTGTTCAGTTCTCATGAGGTTTCTTTTAACGATTGCCCCATATTTTTCAATTGGGTATCGGCGAGTTTGGAGGTTGCTGCTTTTGGGTACGATTTGCACACTATTGGCGGTATATCATTAGTGGGTAATTTTTCCGTAGTGGCAAAAAGCGAGGTCTGGCCAAAACAGCACGGAACAACAATGTTTTTTTTCAAGAAAGGCAATAAGCGTTTTTGCAAGCATCTTGGTTGCCCGCATCCGTTGTAACGAAATTTTCGTTCTTTTGTGGGCTAAATCGTCTGCCAAACCAAGTATTTTTTCGGAAGCTTTGACATTTTTTTCTGCTTTAACTTATCTTGAACCTTTCCATTTTCCATAGCCGTATAAAATTCTTGACCTGGGAGCTGCTTGAAATCAGCCTTGATGTATGTTTTGTCGTCCATTACGGCGCAATCAAACTTGGTCAACCAACTCCTCTAAAGGCAGCAATAGTCTGGAAAAGTGTTGGAAGTGTTTTTTAAAGTTTCCATTTTACATAGTTACCATGAGATTCCGATTAAGAGTGTCGCGTAGTCATACCCGTGTTGAAATTAACAGGTTAAAAATCAGAAATTTACTCCCACTCCCAGTAGACACGTAATAAGAAGAACAAACATTTCAATTAAAAAACTTTTCTCCATCAAAGAGAACATGCACGAATATTGTGAAATGCCAGGTGGAAAATAATTGCTCTCGGTTTCAAGTAGAGCAAAGTCACGTCCTCTCGTCCCGAAAACTCCTGAAAAAGATAACATTGTTATCATTTCGGAACGGGACACAGTTAGAACAACTTGCTTTGACTGGCTGCAGTCGGTTCCCGCTGATGGTTTGCCACACGTATCAACTCCAATAATAACTAGGCTCCACGTGTGCATTTCTCGACACCGAACGCATAATAACAAGGCAGGACATCAAGGAAAGTTTTCGCAGTGAATGGAGACAGTTTGTGTGGTTAAACCTGGTTTGTTCAACTGAAGACATGGAACGATAAGTTCAATTTTTGTTCTTCCAATTTTCCCTGGCAATGCTCAGCACTACATCCTCATGAATGCAGCGCTGAAGAATGAAAGCTCCAAAAACTTTCGGTGACGAGGGTGCAGCAAAAGTTAAATATGGTGAGTGACATTAATGCGATGTGGGTTGCTATGGTTGTGACAGTGCTGTCAGGTGGTGGTTAATCTTCCTACCATGGGTGGTTGACTCACATATATGACGTTTATATGAAGTCCGTCCCAACAGGTAGCTTGCTTGTGTTAGTGAGTGGTGACGTCACACTACCATAGCATTTCTAGAACGTGTAAGGAATTAAAAGAAATCAGTGCCAACATTTGATTAGGGCGAATCTGATTTGTAAACAAACACTTTGTCTGCTCTATCGGATTTATCGGAAGTTGAATACAATTCCTTGGAATTGAATACATCAACAGATAGAGACAAAGCTCCTCTTTCTTTAGGAGTGCTTAATTCGAATTTGTGACCTTCTGTTCAAGAGAAAATGACTACGAAAGCCAATGTTTACAGATTTGCCCTAATCTGATGTTGGCGCTGAAATGAACAATTTAAAACGCTTGTTGAGTTAGTCGTTGAATTGGAATGATCTGTATAGAATACAGTTCCTGAAATCGCAATGAAATTATTGGATTAAAATACAGTCAAAAATATGTTTATACCTGCCCTACCGAACACATACCTTGAACTACATACACAACTGTAATTCACACAACAGAGACAAAACCGGAAAGATAACCTACGAACACCAAACAGAGTTAGTCGAACATAGCAATCGAAACTGTATGTACGTTTTATTTTTTCGTCGATTGGTCATTCCGAATAAAGTTAAATTGAAGCTTAGGGGTCAATTCATGCTGAACAATGCATTAGGTCGTAAGTAACATTGGGAGACTCTCTTCGTCGACATTTTTTTTACGTTCATTCGGCTATGTAAAACATGTACATACGGCTATGTAAACGGTAACCGAACTCGATTGTCATTGATACATTACACCATTTAAGATTTGCGTCAATTTAGCTGCTGTCCTCTCTGACAGAACTATTGTTAACATTATTGCTATTTAGAAAACCTCATTGAAACGCCGTACCAAAGATGCGATTTGAAGTATTTTTCGAGGAAGCTATTAACTCTAGACAAAATAGTCAAAGGTCGATAGTAACATTTGTAAATAATGATTTCTAGCGTATTTTTCTGGGATCTGCTTACTCCTACAAACAAAATAGCACCAGGAACAGATACAGCAAGTTATTATCTTCCCGTCGGATATAGATATTAGATATAGATGTTAGCAACCTGACATTTCCAGGAAATTTACCTTTTGATTCACTGTTTACAATTGTTAGTTTCGACCTTTTGAGGGTTTTGTCTAGAACTAATATGTGGACAAGTGTCACTATCTATTTCAAATATGATTCAGGAGAGGAATTATTATCTAGTTATCATCAACTAATTTATGCCTGACGATACTGAACACAGATAAAGGGAATGCTAGATTTGGCAGAAAATAATGGGATATTTCATGTAAATTTAAGCCAATTTTCTTTCCGATCAAATCTCTCCAACGAGGGGAGATGGAAAGTGAGGAATTGTAATTCCTGCATAAGTGTTCGTCCTCATATTACGATGCGAATGGTTAGGAAGATGGTCTGAATTATTTTTTGTATAGACTACTTCTTCGGTTAGGCAGTTGTTATCTCTTGAATTTCAGGGAAGGTCACTCCTAATCTTCTGCAAGGCTTATGGAAGTTTCCTTTGAACTTTAGACAAAATTGCTCATGAACTTCTTCGCAGTCACCCCTTATTTTCTTAGAAATTCACATCTAAAACCCTAGACTTACCTTCCAGAAACATTTGATAAGTTTTTTTTCCTGAACATAGTTACTTTCTAAACATTTGATAAGTCCCATGCTTAACTACGAAGAACATTTGTCCAAAAGTTTGGGAAAGTACTCTCCAGATTTTTTTGGAAAATCTTCTTAAATTTGTTAGAAATTTTTTCTTGAACTTCTGAGAAGTTCTTTTCTGAACTTTTGAGATGTTCTTTTCTGAACTTCAGGGAACTATTCTCCTGAACATCGGAGAAGTTTGTTCTGAGAAATTTCTGCTTGAGCTACTACAAAGTTCTACCTATACTTCTGGAAAGCTTCTTCCTGATTTTATCAAAAGTATCTACCTAAATTTCTGGGATTTCTCGAACATTGAAAAATTATGGAATGTTCGATTTGAAGCTTCAGGAAAACTCTCTTGCACTTCTTGGTAAATCCAACTAAACATTCGGGAAATTCACACTAAACTTTAGGATAGCTCCAACAATCAATATGCAACTAGCAATTTAAAATTGGTTCACTGTTGTAGAACCCCTTGGTCCGAATTACACCTTTAAGCCAGCACCTTGCTATGCATATTTGCGCCTTTGTTTTGATTTGCTGTGTTATTTTGACAGAATATTTGAGAGTGTGTTCGTGTGAGTTCATTATTAGGGGCGCATTATTTATCTTGGGACCGCGCTTGGGACTGATGTGCTAGTACTGACTGAGCCAAAAAAAAATCGTTTTTGTATGGGACGAACTGGTCTTAGAGTAAGTTTATGGTAGCTCCTTTGGAACTTCTGAGATTTCCTCTCGTGAACTTCTGAGGAGTTCTTTCCTGATTTTTTTTTAAATTCCTTCTCAATCCTACAGGTAGTTCCGCTCTGGTGAATTTCTTCCTGAAATTCGTGAAGCTTTTTCCGGAGTTATTTTTTTCTAAACTTCTGATTGGTCCCATCCTGAACTGCGAGGATATTTAATTGAAACTTAGGGTCAGTCCTCTCCCAAATTTCTAGGAAAATTCCGTTAAATTTGTTTTGGAAGTTTCTGAGAAGTCCTCTTCTGAACTTTATGGAAATTTTCTCCAGAACTATTGGGAAATTCTTGTTCTACTTAGAAGGAAGTACTCCCAATGCTCCTGCAAAGTTTCTCTCTGTTCTTTTGAAAAGTTTTTTCCTGTATTTTGAGAATCATATTCTGAAATAATTTTGAAATATTCTCTTCTGAGCTTTGGGAAAGCTGTCTAGCACTTTTGGGAAGTTCCAACTAAATTTTGAGAAGTTTTTTTCGGACCTCCAACTGATCTGGGAAGTCCTTTCCTGAACTTCAGAGAAGTTTTCTCCTGAACATCTATGACGGATCGTCCTAAGGAAGTTTGTTCCTGATTTTTTGGAAAGATTATAGGTAGTGCCCTCTCTGGTTAGTTCCCGTCTGAAATTCGGGGAAGTTTTTTTGCGGAACGGCTGAAAAGTTTTTTCTTGAATTTCTGGGAAAAACTTCAAAATCTCTGGAAAGTTCCAAACTATAAAATATTCGTCTACGGTAAACTTCTTTCAGCAGCTCTAAAAAGTCCTCTCACAATCTTCAAAAAAGTTCCCGAACTTCTCGGAAGTATGATGTTGAACTTCAGGAGTGTTTGGTGCTGAATTTTCGGAGATAATTCTTGCTTCAATTACTTGCTCGTAATAATGTTAAGAAGTTTCTGCCTGACCATTGGAGAAGTTATTTTTTCGAGGAAGTCTCTTCTTGATCTTCTAGAAATTATCTTCCCAAAGCTCTGGGAAGTCTACTTCTGAACATTCCAGGATGTGCACTAAATTCTGGTTAGTTTCCTTCTATACTTCTAGGATTCTAGGACTAATTTAATAATCCACTTAACTCGAGGGTAAATCTCCAAATCCCAAGTGCAAATGTACTGAAATGATATGTTTAGTAGTAATTTGGAAAAAAAAATCAGAGTTTTTAGATTTATTTCAATAGCTCATAAATTTTACAGTTGTTCTTAGTCTCCGAGTGACAGTTGCCAATGTTAGCACCGAAAAAACGACATGAATGACAATAGAAAATGTCATCATACTTCTGTTCACATCAAATTACTGACATCTATCTTCGTGCTCGACGATAACGTTTATTAAAGCCACGAACATGCTTGGGAACTTGATAAGAAGGTTCATGTCTGGACACATTTATTTGATCTAGGTAAAATGATTCTATAAGTCTATAAGACAGATGGGATCGCTGCGCATTTGAATCTGTCGTTATGGATTCTTGAACAATAGTGAAGATTGAGTTTCATGTCGGTTTTTCGTTGATGTTAGGATCACAAAAGTAATAGTATTCAAACGAGAAAATAGAATTTACTTCTTGTTATTACGGCTCAAGGTCAAATAACTCCAGCTTCTAGTCAATTCCCTACCACTTTTGCTTAGCATTCGTTTGCTGGCTCTACAAGATAATAGCAACAATCAATATGCAACTAGCAATTTAAAATTGGTTCACTGTTGTAGAACCCCTAAGTCAGAAGTAAACCTTGCAATCTGCACCACACAATAATTCTTGCGCTTTTCTGTACCTTTAGGTACGGTAGTAGCTTTGTTGTTGTTTTGATTCGCTATGTTATTTTGATTTTGGGTGTGTTGGTGAGAGCTTCGTTATTAGGGGCGAATCATTAAGCTTGGGACCGGTGTTTCTTCATTCGTACTACCGGTATTTTGTTTTGTTTTTAAAGGATTAGACATTTTTGGCTAGCAGGAAATTATTTTTCTTTGAATTCACGCATATCATCGTGTGAAGAACGCGTATCGAAATTACTCGACAATATGTAACAGATCAGTCACTACACAGATAAAAAGAAACATTAACTTTGCTTCGTTATCTAATGCACATAAAGGAAGTACTAGATTTAGAAGAAAATAATGGGATATTTCATGTAAACTTAAGCCAGATATCGCCTGAATCTAGCCTGTTGTATGAAAGATTGCAAACATTGTTGCATGGCGTATGAAAAATTGCAAACTATTTCGTTGTTTACGTCTCCTTTGGCTTGGAATTATACGAGGGAAGATTTTAGGCGCTTGTTAAAATTAATTATTTTTTTCTGTGCAGTTTCCGAGCGGTCGATTAAGTCGACCAACACGACGAAATTTCGTCGATCTCGACATCTTTAATCGCAAAACATACCTGTCATAGCAAAGTGACGGTCGACTCGACTTCTATAATTGGCCGCATAATCTTCCCGTCGTCGTTGCTGTTTTTCGCATCATTGGTTTGTAGTTTTTCCGCTTTCATAGCTGCACCGTTTTCCTGCCGATCAATAGTTTTCCCTACATGATCATATCACGGACAAATTTGAGGAGCTAACGTCATGAGTGATCCGCTAAATTGCACACATTTTGGTGCAGAAACCCGGGATCGTGAGTTGAAGTTTTCGATAGCAGGTACGTGCTTATTCTGGTGGTGGTGTGTGAATTTAAATATGGCTGGGTCTAGGCCTAGTGCGAGCAAAGCCGCAAGCTAAGTGGTAAAATTGAAATTTTTGCATCGTCGCCGTTTGAATATATTGGAATCGGTGGCTATGACCAGTGAGTTTAATCATAATTATGAGCCCGCTCATCAGAGCCAAGAAGCCACACAAAGTGCGCATATGGATGAGTTGTGGCATAAATTTTTTTCGGCCAAAGAGGAGATACACAAAGACGGGAATTCCAACTATTGTACCTGAAGTTGAAGGCATCGTTGCAGAACAAGCTTCCCATTGTCGCTCCAATTCCTCCCCCACAACCTTGCGCACCATTGTTGGTTTGCGCTTAACCGGCTCAACCGATTACTAATATAAGGTTCTCGAATATAAAGATTCCGGTGTTTTGTGGCAAGATTGACGACTGGGTACCATTCCGCGATCTTTTTGTTCCGTGGATTCACTCGAATCAACAGTTGACGGCAGTGAAGAAGAAGATACACTATTTGCGTTCATCGTTGATGGACGAGCCAGTGCGTATTATTTCCGCTGGTGATTATGAAGTTGTATAGAAGCTTTTGAAAGACCGCTATGAGAATCCCAATTTACTCATCAAACGACACATGACGGCTTTGCTGGCGATCAGTTCGTTGAAGCAGGAGTCTGCTGTAGGCTTGTCGGAGCTGGCCGATAGCTCTGATCGTCATGTTCGGTTGCTTGATAAACTGGAGACTGCAGAAGAGCAATGGATTTCATTCCTCATTGAGCGGTAGAGTAGTTGCCTAGATGGCTCACTTCGAGAGTGGGAAACTCAGTTGGATGAAGATGAGCGACCTACTTACAAGCAGTTACTCGAATTCATCTACAAAAGATCGCGAATCCTAATCATATCCAATTCTAATCTAAACCGTCTAAACCACGCCTACACCAGCCGCAGCATCCAGCTCATCTACTCCAGCTTTGGTTGGCCATTCCGCTGAAGCAATTATTTCACGATCGTACCAAATGTCACCACGCGACGCGGCGCGAACGACCCGCTGTCGTCAAATTCCGGTACCTCACCACTCGCAAACTCGTCGTTTCGTCGGTCGGTATTGCCTCCTCCAATCTGTCGGTTAATTCGCTCGTCGATATAAATTTACGTCCCTCCAACTCCTGTCAAAAGGGTGAAGTGACGTGGAATTCTTGTCCAATCATGGTTATGGTATCGACGGCCGTTATCAAAGTGAAGGATGCAGACAATAACGTTTATTCTGCTAGAACCCTGTTGGACAGCGGCTCTCAATCAAGTTTCATAACCGAATCTCTATGTCAGCGACTCCGATTAAAGCGTGTCAAGCTCAACTCACCAGTCAGTGGGATTGGGCATTCCACCATCAACGTCCACTTCGGTATAACAATCTCATTCGCATCACGCTTCCGAGATCATCGGTTCAGTCTGGACTGCTTAGTACTGCCGAATCTCGCCATTTCGCTACCCAGCCACCCCATCGATGTACAGAGGTCCTCGACAAGCAGCTGGAACGCTTCTGGGAAATTGAAAACATCGACGTCGGCAGAACTAACACACCTGACAAGAAACACTGTGAAGACCATTTCCAAAGAGCTATGGGATGCGATTCAGATAGGCAGGACCGAAGATATACGCGTTGACTATCATGAGTTCCTTGAAGAGTATAGCCGCTTCACGGATCATTTTTGGTGGATTCTGTCGAAGTTCTACCAGCCTGTCGCTCAACAAAATCCTGTTCGCTAGACCGACAGTACAGCCCACACTGTACTCTACCGTTATCAACATCCATTTACCTTGGTAGGCCGTCACTACTGATGCCGAGAAAATGACAGATGCCATCTGAGCGCATCCCAAAAACCGGCAATATCAGAAAAAGCTGTTTCGGAAGGATCCTTTAGTACCAGTTCGTATCACGACCACCTACGGTCTCGCTAGCTCACCTCTCCACGCTGCTCGAGTGCTTAACCAGTTGGCCACTGACGAAGGGGAACATTTCCCGTTGGCGGTTCCCGTAATCAAGAAAGGAATGTATGTGGATGACGTGCTTACTGGTCATGATGATCAAGCTCCACGTACCGAAATTTGTCGGCAATTGATGGAGATGTTGAATCAAAGTGGCTTCTTGCTCAGGAAACGGGCTACAAGCCCCACTAGCGTACTTTCAAACGTTCCTTGTAAACTATGGGAAACTTCGGTGTAGCTGGAAATCGATCGTTCCCATACCGTGAAGTCCTTGGTCTTTGGTTTCATCTATCGGAAACATTCCAGTTAAAGATATCAGTTATCTCACCGTTAAATACCGCAACCAAACGCCTTGTCGTGTCGGAACTGTCCCAACCGTAGTAGTAAAAGTGAAGATGTTTATCCAAGTGCTTTGAGCAAAATACTGGTCATGGGATGATGAACTGTCCGAAGAATACACCGCCCTATCGATCGTAGCTTGGCCAACTCCAAAATCGCTGCGTGCCTCGTAGAGCCGTGTCGAACCGCGAATACAGCTTACATCGTTTCTGTGATGCATCGAAAACAGCATACGGGACTGTAACTCCATCGTCTCTCGTGATGATTCCGGAGACCTCCACAGCCACCTATTAGGACCTATATATATAGGACTGCCAAAATAACGCGTTTCTCCACTGCGTGCCCAATCTATTCCTCGGTTTTAAAACTCTGCGGTTCGCTGTTGGGAAGTCAACTTGCAGGTAATCTTCGTCGAACTACCGATTTTGTTAAACCGCCAACCTGGACTCTGCGATCGTTCTACTCTGGATCAATCGAATCGCAATCGAATGTCTAGAAGGTTTTCGCCTCAAACCGCATCGGAGAAATACAGCGCTTGACAATGGATTGGACGTGAAGGAACGTATTGTCAGAAATGAACCATGCAGATCTTATTTCCACAGGACAGATGACAAACCGACTTTGGTCCTACCGTTTTACTTAGAACTCCAGACGTCCAAAAAGTAAACGACATCTCGATACACTAACCCCAGAGAAATGCGACCATTCACTCAAATCGCTCATGCGCCTGGCACAATCAATGGCTTTTCCCGTCGAAGTCCAAATTTACCGGAAAATCCAAGATCCTACTGCTGATCCGGCTATATCCATGTCGAAATCACCACTCAAAGGACTGAATTTGTGCACGGACTAGTTTGGATGCCTCAGAATCGAATGACGATGAGAAAACATGAATGTACCCTACGACACTTGTTTCTCGTTAATTCTACCAGCAGATCACCAATTCAGCCGGCTTATTGGTCGGTCCAATCACATTCGTACACTACACGGTGCTCCTACACTTACCCTGCCTACGCCAGCGTTTTTGGCCACTTCGAGGTCGCCAACTAGCTCGAAAGATGGTGCGCAACTGCGACCTGTTTCCGGTGGCACCGCTTCTATCCGTTCGCATAACATCAGCTAGACCTTTTTTTTGTACTCTGAGATGGACTAAAGGGTGTTCCGATCAAAATTTGGTCGACTTAAACTTGACGAATTTTCGTTTCATCGTGCATTAAAACATTTTGCACACACCTCATTTCGAAGATGTGTGCGTGTAGCATCATGTCTCTATTTTGATTTTGAGATTAGAACTTCTGTTATCAAAATGTCGTCGAAGGAAGAGAAGCAATGCATCAAAATTTTGTACGTGAATGGCAAAAATCCAAAC
The DNA here is from genome assembly GCA_034211315.2 of Aedes japonicus. NCBI lineage: Eukaryota > Metazoa > Arthropoda > Insecta > Diptera > Culicidae > Aedes > Aedes japonicus. The sequence goes on from JASCZW010002104.1 coordinate 88,196, forward strand.
TACTCTCACGTCAAGTTGGTGAAATGATTGAATGTGGCTTCATCAACTGTAACCAACGTATTAAAAGTGTTCGGTGAACGTGTGTCGACAGCCAGGAAAGCTGGATTGGGGGGAAATCGAAAGCCGGAGGCCACCGAGACGACAAAAAGAGTTGCCCGCTGTTTCGAGCGGAATCCCAACATCTCCGTCCGAGATGTTGCAAATAACCTGGGAGTGGTGTCTTCAACCGTGAATAGAGCCAGAAAACGAACTGGACAGTCGACTTACAAGAAAATGGTGACTCCAAATCGCGACTATAAACAAAACAATGTTGGCCAAAGCACGATCGCGAAAGTTGTACACGACGATGCTGGCGAAGTTTGATTGCGTGGTACAGGACGATGAAACATACTTCACGGCAGACTTTAAACAGCTTCCTGGACAGGAATTTCATACGGAAACCGGACGGGGAAAGGTGGTAGATATTCTCAAGCACATTATACTGTCAATGTTCGCGAAGATATATCTGGTGAGGCAGGTCATCGGTTCCTGTGGCTTGAAGAGCAATGTTTACATTGCGACCGGAACCGTCACCCAGGAAATTTATCTGAGTGAGTGCTTACAAAAACGTCTACTGCCGTTCCTGGAGCTACAAAATTGTTCTGTTCTGTTTTGGCCGGATTTGGCATCTTGCTATTACGGAAAAGACCATGGAGTGGTATGCTGCCAATAACGTTCAAGTGGTGCCCAAGGACAAGTATCCTCCCAACACGCCAGAGCTCCACCCAATATTGGGCCATCGCCAAGCGGAACCTTAAGAAGACTCAAAAAGCTGTTGTAACCGAGAAACAGTTCAAGGCAAACTGGTGTTCTTCGGGATAGACTGTACAAAATCCTACGGCAGGTTTTTTCGAAAGACCCGGCAATTTGGAAGCTTTGCTGAATATTTCTCCTGTATTACATGTATTAACACGTATCGTCTTCTCCAGAGCTGAGCCCTCTGAGACAGAAAATTTAAAATTTAAAATTGATGATACTCCATGGTTAGCCATCGGATTTTGTTGCGGTTTTTGCAATAGATCACAAATATATCCTAGTTTATGGATCTGCACTGGTTATTCCGAAAATTTCCGTAGTTTCGGATTCCAAGGTGGGAGTACTGTGGTAAGTACCTGTCCAGGGATGGTGGACAAAACATTTTTAGTAGCGAAACATAGCATGTGGCATATCAAACTTCATGATTTTGCAAAACTAAGTCATCAGAAGACATTTTGAAGATTTCTGACCATACTGGCTACTAAAAGAGGCCCTGCAGGATCCGAGTTCCTCCGGAAAAGTGGCCATATTTAAATCGTTGCCAAAACCTGGCTTGCGACACATCGAACTTCATGATTTTGCAAAACTTGTTCTTTGGAGAACTTTTTGAGAGTGTTGGACCATACTGGCCACTTAGGGAAGCCCTGCGGAATCCGAGCTCCTCCGGGAAAGTGGCCATATTCAAATCTTTTCTGAAACCTGGCTTGCGACACATCAAACTTCAGGACTTAGCAATACTAGGTCATCAGAAGACGTTTTGAGAATTTCTGGCCATACTGGTCACTTGGGGTGGCCCTTCGAGATCCGAATTCCTCCGGAAAAGTGGCCATATTTAAATCTTTCCCAAAACGTGGATTGCGACACATACAACTTCATGATTTTGCAAAACTTTATCTTCGGAGGACATTTTGAGGATTCCTGACCATACTGGCCACTTAAGAAGCTCTTGCGAGATCCGAGTTCATCCGGAAAAGAGGCCATATTCAAATCGTGACCGAAGCCAGGCTTGCGACATATTAAACTTCATGGTTTTGCAAAACTTTGTCTTCGGAGGACATTCTGAGGGTATCTGACCATACTGGCCACTTAGGAAGCCCCTACGGAATCCGAGTTCTTCCTGGAAAGTGGCCGTATTCAAATCTTTTCTTAAACCTGGCTTGCGACGCACCAAACTTCATGATTTTTCAAAACTTAGTCCTCGGAGGACATTCTGAGGGTGTTCGACCATACTGGCCACTAAGGGAGGCCCAGCGGAATCCGAGTTCCTCCAGGAAGGAGGTCATATTCAATTTTTTTCTGAAACCTGGCTTGCGACACATCAAACTTCATGATTTTGCAAAAAATTATCTTTGGAGGACATGTTTAGGATTCCTGACTATATTGACCACTTAAGAAGTTCTTGTGGGATCCGAGTTCTTCCGGGAAAAAGGCCATATCCAAATCGTTACCGAAACCTGGATTGCGACATATCTAACTACATGATTTTGCAAAACTAGGTCTTTGGAGGACATTCTGAGGGTGTCTGACCACATTGACTACTTATGGAGGTCCTTCGGGATCCGTATTCTTACGGAAAAGAGACCATTTTCAAATCGCTGCCAAAACCTGGCTTACGACACATCAAATTTCAGGATTTGGCAAAACTAGGCCATTAGAAGAAGATTTGAGAGTTTTTGACAATACTGGCCACTTGGAGAGGCCCTGCAGGATCCGAATTCATCCGGAAAAGTGGCCATATTCAAATCTATTTCAAAACCTGGCCTGCGACAAATCAAACTGCATGATTTTGCAAAACTTGTTCTTTGGAGAACTCTTTGAGAGTGTTGGACCATACTGGACACTTAGGAAGCCCTGCGGAATCCGAGTTCCTCCTGAAAAGTGGCCATATTCAAATCTTTTCTTAAACCTGGCTTGCGACACATCAAACTTCATGATTTTGCAAAACCAGGTCATCAGAAGACATTTTAAAGATTTCTGACCATACTAGCCACTTCGAGAGGCCCTGCAGGATCCGAGCTCCTCTGGAAAAATGGTCATATCCAAATCTTTTCCAAAACCTGGCTTGCGACCCATCAAACTGTATGATTTAGCAAATAGGTTTGTAGAGGACATTCTGAGGATTCCTGGCCATACTGAACACTTGAGGAGGCCTTGCGGAATTATAATTCCTCTAGAAATTCGTTATCGTTACCGAAGCCTGGCTTGCGGCACATCAAACTTCATGATTTTGCAAAACTTAGTCTTTAGAGGACATTCTTAGGGTGTCTGGCCATACTGGCTACTTGGAGTGGCCTACGGGATCCGAGCTCTTCCGGATAAGTGTCCAAATTGAAATCGTTTCCAAAACCTGGCTTGTGACATATCAAACTTCATGATTTTGCAAAAGTTTGTCTTGTGATCAATATGGATCAGATCCTTTTCCACCCAGGCTGAATCCGGATCCACGATGCTCGTTTTATCAGATTTCGGGTCATTTAAAATTTTACACAAAAATAATTCACACTATCGAACAATACAAAAACAAAAACGAAAATCCCGTTTCAACCGCAAAACCATAACATTTGTTATGACATAAGCTCTTCTAACTATGGTTCTCTCGGCTAGTGGTCCATGCCCCAACTAAACAACTACTTTAAACAAAAGGATACTGTCGAGCTGGAAAAGACACGCACATTTTATTGCACCAAAGCGTAACGAAATTCATAAAAAGAGTACAAAGAGGACGGACATATTACAAAACTGAGGCAAGGTTTACTTTTTTCAATCGATCCTATGTGCATAAGCAATACGATAAAGTTTCCTGGAAAACAATTTGGTTAGATATATGGTAGAAAATTCAAAAAATGTCCTCCGAAGGCAAAATTTTGCAAAATCATGAAGTTTGATACGTCGCAAGCCAGGTTTTGGAATTTTTTTGAATATGACCTCTTTGGCGGAAGAACTCGCATGCCGCAGTGGCGAATATGGTCAGACACCCAAAAAATGTCTTCCGAAGGCAAAGTTTTGCAAAATCAGGAAGCTTGATTGTTGCAAGCCAGGTTTTGATACTGATTTGAATAAGGCCACTTTTCCGGAAAAACTCGAATCCTGCAAGAGATTCTTAAGTGGCCAATATGGTCCAACACTCTCAGAATGTCCTCTGAAGAACAAGTTTTGCAAAATCATGAAGTTTGATGTGTCGCAAGCCAGGTTTGGGAATTGTTTTTAATATGGCCACTTTTCCGGAGGAGTTTGGATCCCGCAGGGCCTCCCAGAGTGACCAGTATGAGCAGCAATTCTCAATACGTCTTCTGATGACCTAGTTTTGCAAAATCCTGAAGTTTGATACGTCGCAAGCCAGGCTTCGGGAACTATTTGAATATGGCCACTTTTCCGGAGGAACTCGGATCCTGCAGCGCCTCTTTTAGTGGCTAGTATGGTCAGAAATCTTCAAAATGTCTTCTGATGACCTAGTTTTGCAAAATCATGAAGTTTGATGTGTCGCAAGCCAGGTTTTGGCAGCGATTTGAATATGGCCACTTTCCCGGAGGAGCTCGGATCCTGCAGGGCCTCTTTTAGTGGCCAGTACGGTCAGAAATCTTTAAAATGTCTTCTGATGACCTGGTTTTGCAAAATCATGAAGTTTGATGTGTCGCAAGCCAGGTTTAAGAAAAGATTTGAATATGGCCACTTTCCAGGAGGAACTCGGATTCCGCAGGGCTTCCCTAAGTGTCCAATATGGTCCAACACTCTCAAAGAGTTCTCCAAAGAACAAGTTTTGCAAAATCATGCAGTTTGATTTGTCGCAGGCCAGGTTTTGAAATAGATTTGAATATGGCCACTTTTCCGGATGAATTCGGATCCCGCAAGGCCTTCCCAAGTGTCCAGTATGGCCAAAAATTCTCAAAACGTCTTCTCATGACCTAGTTTTGCAAAAATCCTGAAGTTTGATGTGTCGCAAGCCAGGTTTTGGCAACGATTTAAATATGGCCACTTTTCCGGAGGAACTCGGATCCTGCAGGGCCTCTTTTAGTGGCCAGTATGGTCAGAAATCTTCAAAATGTCTTCTGATGACTTAGTTTTGCAAAATCATGAAGTTTGATATGCCGCATGCTATGTTTCGCTACTAAAAATGTTTTGTCCACCATCCCTGGACAGGTACTTACCCCAGTACTCCCACCTTGGAATCCGAAACTAGCGAAATTTTCGGAATAACCAGTGCAGATCTATAAACTAGGATATATTTGTGATCTATTGCAAAAAACCGCAATAAAATCCGATGGCTAACGATGGAGTATCATCAATTTTAAATTTGAAATTTTCTGTCTCAGAGGGGTTGGAGACGTACGTGTTAACTGAACATCAAAAAGAAAAAGAGTTTGACTTATTAATAAAAACTTTGATCGACTCACACACATTACTGTTTGACCAAATTTTGATCGGAACACCCTTTACTGCGAACCGTTCCTCGTACGTTCGTTAAGTCGACGGGGTGAGTCGATTAAGGTTTACGTCTGGTTGTTTGTGTGCCTAGTGGTTAAAGCCGTGTATCTCGAGGTCATCGCTTCCTGTCGACCCCCGTCTACTTAAAAGCCGTCAAACGATTCGTCGCCCATCGCGGTCGCGACAGCTTTCATCGGGGCAAATCGAGAACTACGTAACATGCGTGGCGCGTTCCGTTTGAAAGTTCGATCCGATGACTGGATAAACTTTGCCTTGAGAGTGGCAATCCCCGATTGGATCGACAAATTTTGGGAGACTCATGAGGACCCAGTTTGAAACCACAAAACAGCACAAGGGGAGCGAAACATTCGAAATTTGCACCAGTCTAGTGATTCGAAATCAACTGTAATAGAACAAATTTGCTGCTAGGGATAACGAGACAGGTCTCATCAGAAACGCTCGCAGCGTATCACATGTCATAGATTCTACTTTAATATTACATTCGCCATGTTGCTTCATCCGGATAAAACACCACCGAGCTGTAGAGAGCATTGTAGAGGCGTATCAATTTCCCATGTTTTGATTCACGTATTGCATCGATTTTGAAACGATTGAAAACTGCCCTCCGAGCCATAATGCTGACTGGCGTCGGTGTTGGACTACAGTAGGGCGTGTTCGGGAAAATCGGCTTTGATCTGGGAATGTTCCAGTCCAGCACGTGACCGGCGATGAAGAAGCCGTTGTAGTGGAAATGCTATAATGTTTATACCAGTGATTGAACTTACTATGATCTATTTCTGCTGTTCGATGTTTGCCGTGTAGTTTATGATGTTCAGTCTTTATCAGCTTCAAAAGGTTCAACCGGGAACAATCAGCTTATCTTTACCGTAGTTAAAGATTGATTTTCCCCCAAGCTCGTGCTAATGAATAATTCAACTTTAATCAAGCAAGCTTTTATCAAAGTTCAACCAATTGAGCATTCGTTTATTGTTTACCTGCATTACATAATTCAACGCACAGACGTGCCTAACCAACTAGAATCAGAAAGCAGAGGACATGGTTTCCATCACCCACATTTTTTTATGCTAATGACCATGAACATTCCAACACTTCACACAATGCATACGCCTGCGGGGGTGGTGGGTTGGTTTGCTAATGACAAATCGATTAGATAATACGATCCCACCAACCTGTCAGTCCATCCAACATAGTTAGTCGGAATACTTGCTTGCCACCCCACCCAGAAAGTTGCATAATGACCTGCCAATGCATTGATACTGCATCTCCATTGAATAATCATCATCATCATCATCATCATCGTCAACCACAGTGTAGGCGATTCAGAAACGATAATGGTACTCTTCATCAGCGAGCCGAGATCTAAGTTTGCAGGAAATTTACGTCGGCGGTGTTCGTCAGCACTCAATCGAAATAGCACATTTCTGGGGTAATTGAGGAGAATGTGGCCTAATCGACGTTCAATGGTTTAATTAGGAACTTCTGTCGGCACTTGTTTAATTAGTTAAGCCGTCGAAAAGTAATGATGACATAGTAGCCTACATGTGAATATAATAGACATTCTTCATTGTTCTCCAAATTGAATAGAATTCAATTTGCCGCGCTATTAGTGATATCGTTTACTTTTGAACCAAATGTACGGTCTCCAACAAGAACTGAAACATTTGATTTGACTACGAGTTTATTATTTCGTACCTATGCAGCTGACAGACGTGTTTTGGCGTGCTTGCAGCAACTGTTCCTCACGATCAGATTCAGCTTGGTGTTGTCATGACTATCGCTCAAGCAACACAGAGCTGTCAAAATTGCTTACATCAACTTGATTGTGACCTAATTAAGTTACATTTAAGTAAAATGAACTGGTTTGAAACAGGTGTCTTGCTTGGGCGGTGTATCGGAAGTTTCCAATATTTTCAATTAAACAAACTTAGGGTAAAAACTTCAATAGTTGCGGCACGATGAAAGAGTAATAAACAAATAGCTGTGTATGGAGCGTCATACAAAGGACAACGAAATTTTTCAGGAGTTTCGGTTTCCTTCGAATTGAACATTCTTCCGGGGTACGCTTCTTCTTCATCTTATTCTTTCTGTTCGAGCTAGACTGCTGTCATTGCTCTAAGGAAGGGCCGGTATCTGAGACCATATG
>JASCZW010002105.1:0-62336 GCA_034211315.2 Aedes japonicus
CGTCAGTTTCTTCCTTCCGGTTAGTTTCGGATGCGGAGCAACAGCAATTGACACTTTTGGCAAACGGTTACCGAACAAGCTGGATAGGGTCAGATGTAGACATTGTTATGTTTTTCTGTCTTTACTGGCATTTAGAGTTTATTTCCTACAGTATTTTATTGTCTGAATGTAAATGCAGTACGGTCCATCCCATACTACTAGGAACAGTTTTCAGAGGTGTCCCTCCTTCTCCGGTAATAGTAATGAATCTGAGCTATCAAAGCACGATGGTCAGGAACATCTGGGCTCGGTAAACGCTCAATGCTTCCAGTTCGAGCTGGTCAGGTTGCTGATCTGAGCTTATGGAATTTATGTATGTGTTTGACTAACGCCATTGAATTGTTGTTTACTTGACTGCCACAAATATTACGAAATCTAACGCAAAGATATTGTTAGTCATATGGGTGAACATTAGGTTGATACAAATTTCGAAACTGCTGGAATAACGCTCCTTCTCTTTCGCCTTTGATTGAGAAAATAACTACAAAGTTTACTGATTCTGTCTTGATTGTTGACGGTACAAATCTAGCCGTGCTCTTTTGAGTTGAGCGCAAAGTTCGAAATTTTATGCAATACCGAATAACATGTTTGTCTTACGAAATGTTAAACATCCCATGAATCTGATGTGAACAATTATGACGCGCAGGAATATAATGCGAAATTTGTGTTTTATTCATGTTTTGAGGTGTGGACTGGTACGGATACAGACCTTACTACTAACTGTCTTCTCTGTAACGATGATACCTTTGTAGAAATCTTCATCGGTTCTTGTAGCAATTGATGAAGAAAAAAATATTTTTATGTAAGCTATTCAGTGCCCACATCACCTGTATGCTGGAAGCCGCCAGACAATGACAGACGATTGGCGGTGTACCCTGGGCAGATACCTTTTTGGCACCGAAGAAAATACCTGTAAGAATAACTGTGATCGGACGGAGCAGGATCACGTTTCAAAAATCCGGCAGTTCTGTAATAATAAGCGAATCGAACTGTACCGTTGTGACCTCATAATAGGTCAACAGAACATTCTTTCTTACATTCAGTCACAATTTCGCAACAAACTGAAATCATGGAAATGGTCACTACCAATTATTTCCATTTATTCGGATCCTTAATAATGTAAATGAGCGCAGAATTGAATAATCACGCTCCGGCATAATGAACCTAAATTCACCGTCGAAATTCCGCCTCACCTCAATGCCGATTGCCACTTGATACGAGCAAACTGATCGATGACGCGCGCCGAGACAGGAAAGGTCGTTCGTCGCTCTTGAAAAATGTTCTGTTTATTCCAGCGACCATAAAGTTGAAATATATCCGTCAACCCCCTACTGCCGTCTTTTGTTCTCTTTCTTTTTCAGAAGAACAGATAGGTATTAAAAATACGTATCCACGGCGTGCGTTGTTCGTGTTTTTTCTTTTTTTGTATATACGGCGCTGTACTGACGAATGCTGAAAATTTCCACCAGCGAAATGACTATGACACATCTCTACGCGCAATTACAGCAACGAAAAAAATCAGAGGAAATTCCACATCCGCGCCGCGTGCATCGGAGTCGATGTTTATTATTCAGACAATTTTTCATGGACCATTGCAATTTATCATTTTGCAGGGGAAATTGTTGCTGCCAGGAAAAGAGGCAGCCAAGAGGACCATAACAGGCAAACGACAACAAGGAGTACCGGTTAATTTATTCAGTTCAGTTCGGCTGTAGCTCAACCAGGCTCAGCGACATCAGCTCGTCACCGAACGGAATATGTAGCCAGTAGCGGGCTGACAACGTATCGATATACAGCCCATGACTGAGAGGAAGGGGTTGCTTCTGCTCGGTCGGGCTGGGAAACAAAACTTGTATTGTTCTGCTGTTAATAATTTACGGTCAGATTCGATACTTGTTTCGTTTCCGGTTAATGGTGGGTGGGTGGTTTTGTGGTATCTTTGCGTCTTTACGGCAGCTGGTGGGTTTGGTGGGAACTTCCAAGGCGATAACTTGTTGCTTACATAGACGGTGCTCGAATTTGTTGCAGATCGACGGATATTTGATTTCACTTATTTTCTCATTCTTCGGGGATTTAATCAGCTGACCATTGGGTGGCTTAAGTTGAATTACTACACGGACTCTGGTAAGATTACTTCTCAATTTCCTCGAGAAAACTGCTCAGTTTCCAGTCTCCTGTTGCATGTTCACGCATCCCCATGTTTCACAAAGTTACATAGTAAGAATATTTTAGAGGGCATGGGAACCAAACCATGGGCAAAAAGATGAAAGGTGTGAATTTCTATCTCAATGGGTCAGTGGATCGTAAGCCGCAATGTCAGCTCCTTCATTCTAAGCATCTGTACCAACATGTCATGTAATTGTTCAACGAGCAAATCAACTAAATTATGTTGCAATCCGGATGACTAAATTAATTAGAAGCAGGTCTATGAGACATTTTAACTTTCTTTATTTATTCCAAATTTTACATGGCTTGTTACATTTCATATATTATCCTAAGTGGTGATCCTGCTAAGTAATTAACATTTCAACCTTTATATGCTATCATTAATATTTAAATTGTGTTAAACCTTTTTAGCATAGTAACTGAAATTTTAACGTAGGACTACGTTTTCTTTTCTATACCGGGTGCCGTTTCAAAATTTTGAAAAATGAGAGCGTTACGCAAAAGTGAAAGTTTTTGAACGCCTGCTCTCGTTCGACTAAACAGAATGACTTCATTCATGCACCACTTTGATCAAGAAGACCTCACAAATTTTTTCGCATCAAAGAAATTTGAATGAGAAGTTCCAATTAGTGCCATAAATGATTCAATTTTTCGTTTTGAAAATGACTTCACTTTTTGCTCCCATGCAAATTTGCATATCAACAGGTTGAAAACGTGTTTTCCCTAGCGAGGTCATAGGAGAGCGAGACAACCGATGTCTTCTTCTTCTTCCAGAATAACTTTTCCCCGTCCCACTACAAATTTCTGAACGCTTTGCGGAGCTATTGGTCGAAAATGACATCATATTTGCGCTACGCTCTGATTGGATGCATACTGCCACAGTAACCTTGCCAGCAATTATGGAACACGTGGAACGACCGAACACCAATAATCAGTTCGCGCTGTGCATCCGTATGCGACAGACGTGTTTGGCGAGCACGTTGCAGAAAACGCTGCCCGTGAAAACAAGAATACCAGATTTATCCCACTTCACCTGCAGCTGTGCCATCACGCAACACCGAGGAGCTGAACGAAGAAAGAAAGCCCGAGTGGAATCGAAAACATTTCTCCCCGTCAACTAAATCCGTCCTTGTTGGGACGACCGAATCGAGTTTACTAACTAAAAGAGTCGGGTCGAATTTTTTCTGAGCGTGCTGTTGTTGAATTCAACTACCGCATCACGACTGAATATGGCAAAATTAAACGTCGCGTCCCCGATTAGAGAAGAACAAAGAACGTTGAACAACAAACGAACGAAAGTCTGGAAGGGATAATTCGAGCCAAACTGGAAACATCAATTGTGCACCTTGCGGTGGAGTTCCGCCATTGATCCCAGTTATGCGTACCGGATTAGTTGCCGTTGGTGGGAAGCAAATTAGTACGCTATTTCTGTTGAGAAAACTCATCCGTCTAGCGTGCACTAATTCAAACTAATTATTGTGGCGCAATAACAGAAGTTCGTCCCCTTAGCGTGCAACCCAGTATCACATTGCCTTCGTTGTTCGTACCGCTCTCTCTTTGTGCAATAGCATCCGATGCCATGACATACCAGCTCTTAGCAGAGGTACGGATTCAGTCTTACATCCAGTCGTGGTGCTGTGCAGAGTCTGTTGCAAACACGGCTTGCGGCAGCCAGCACCCTGGATGGTGCACTGGCGAACAGTCAGCAGCCCACACTCCCTGCTTTCTACTCAATCTTTGATGCACACCAGTAGTGCTATCTCTTTTTCCCTCACCGTGGGATCAACTCAATTTTTGATTAGATCCACTTCTTACAAAAAATTTAAACATGTTCCGTGAGAGAAAAAGAGATGGCATACAGTTGTACTCAGAAGTTGAGTGAAAGTGAAGCAGGGAGTGCATAGAGGCGTTGGTACAGTTGGCTGTTGGTGCCGATGCTCCACCGTCAGCCTTTCTTCAAGAGAGTCGTGGCTGCTGAAGCCTACGGGTTGGCGGGAAAAAGCCGCTCGTGACGAGACAAAACAGCCCTAGGGGAATCTGCAGCTATCTCCTCGTCAATTAAATCCGTTCTTTTCTGCGGACGACCAAGTCAGTTTATTAACTAAAGAGTTTGTTTGGTTGAATTTTTCTTTTGTCGGCTTGTAGCGTTCTATTACGCCGCCTCCCGGAGTATCGAACGAAATTTTAGAAAAGGATAATTCGAGCCGAATTGCGACACGTCAGAAACCAACTAGACTATGTGGTTGGGTTCGTTTTAGTTCCTAGTTATGCATACCGGATTAGTTGCTGCAGCGGTGGCCTAGCAAAATTAGGGAACATTTCTGTTGAGAAAATCATCCGTGCACTAAGGAAAGGTCCATTATGTCGCACTCAGTAAGGGGGAGGGGGGAGGAGGCGTTTGAGAAAACGTGACGATCTATGCAAAAAATTAAAGGTCCTTATGAAAAACGTGACAAGGGGGAGGGGGTTGTAGAAAGTCATTTTTTGCGTGACGTAATTAATGGACGTTCCCTAATTAAAACTAAATATTATGGCGCAATAACTGAAGTTCGTCCCTTTGATGCGCTTAGTATCACATTGACTTCGTTGAATGAAAATTTGATTCAGTCTTACAGTAGAGTAGTGCTGTGCAGAGCAAAATGTACTGTGTAGCGACGCAGTAGGCGTGCGACCACACTGGAGGATGCAATGGTGAGCATTCGTTATCCAGAGATGTTGGTGCGGTTGGCTGTTTGGGCCGATGCTCCTGTCAACATCGCTGCGAGAAATAAGGCTGCTGAAGCCTATGAGTTGATGAGAAAGCCGCCCGTGACAGCAACGGGACAAGAATCATCCCACGTCACCTGCTAGCAGGCCACCTGCTTCGACGCGGAGCTGAACCAAGAATACCAAGAAGAAACCCCAAGTTTAACCGTGAACAATGTTTCTCCCCCGTCAACTATATCCGTCCTTTTCAGTACGACCAAATCAGTTTGCTTATTAAAGAGTTTGTTTGGTTGAATATATCTCTTGTGCTGTTTGAAATTTCAATCATTCGATTGGAATCAGATAATTTTGGGATAGTATGGGTTCAACCATCGTAGAAAATACAACTATGGCCGTATCATTATTAAAGCAGAAACGGTCCTTTTCAGGGCCACCAAATGATATCTAAAGAGTTAACAATAGAATTTCTTACATATTTACTTCCCAATGCTGGTCTATCGTTCAATTAGCACTATTTCTGACCTAGACGTCAATCGGCAATAATAGACTATGAATTCCCAAACAAGCCTACAACCATCTACAACGCAATAAGGATAATGATCTCAGTGATGATAGAATAAAACATAAATTTACTTGATAATTTTATTCGTTTTGTTTGTTTCTTAATTTTTAACAATAACGGCTAGTTTAATACCGTAACATATTTATTGTTTTTCGGAATTTAAATCTACACAGATAAAAAGAAACATTGAATTTTCTGCGTTATCTAATGCACATAAAGGGAATGCTAGATTTGCCAGAAAATAATGAGATATTTCATGTCAATTCAAGCCAGATAACGCCTGAATCCAGCCTGTTGTATGAAAGATTGCCAATATTGTTGTATGGAACATAAAAAGTTGCAAACAATTTCGTTGTTTACGTCTCCTTTAGCTTGGACTTAAACGAGAGGATATTTTACACGCTTGTTAAAATTAATTATTTTTTTCTGTGTAATATACTTCAAATAATAAAAGTATGCAAATGACTTCCATTTTTACTCAAAAATTTGTTGTCAATGAAGTACTCACCCGTTGAGTAATGTTTACCTAATGTGCAGAATCAAATTTACCCATCTCTCCAGTTCAACAACAGTACTCAACTTTATGTTTAAAAATACTTAATTCTAGGTATTTTGTTTTTGCCGTGTATACCACCTTATCTACTGGGTGTTGAAGCATTTAACCTGATACTGTCGTTTCTCCAAAACAATAAGCATTATGAACAGCTTCATAATTGACATTTCCGAGCGGATTGAAAGCATATCTATCCGACTGACTTAAATCAATTGGCGGATTGCCCTGACATCTCTGGAAAATCAAACTGCCCCTCGATTAAGCTGCCGGGAGAGCTAGCTTAACACGAGGTTTCCGAGCGAACCGAAGCCATGGTCAAGTAAACCAGCTTCATTACGAAATGAGGTGGTGTTAGTAGCTGTTCCGTCGAACCCTTTTCAGAGCCATCAAAACTACTGGAAAAGAAAGTTGACATGTGTTTTGGAAAGCTGGTAGCTGGGTTTCGGGATAATCGATTGTGAAAAACATCTTTCGTGTGCCGAAGCCGTAATAGTTTTGACATTTGCACTTTTAGCAGTGTTGTACACACATAGCCTAGCAGAAACCGTATGCAATTGGAGGTGAATGAAACCTTGAGTAAAAGTTTCCCAAATGAACAAAACTCATTCGCACTGCAAGAGTATATTACGTGATATAGAGTATCTTGTTATCATATATCATACATATTATTTCCAGTGAAAGCAAGATGAATGAATTTAGATACTAAGACAGGCTATATCAAATAATAAAGATTGTGGTGCGAACGTATGAGTGTATGGGAATTCGATTTGAAGAAACCAATTTCGCCCACTCTTTAAACATTCAAGCGATCTAAATTGCACATTGCTTCGTAGTCCTACGTCAACTTTGCGTACAACCCCATTGGGCTGTCCCTTCTAGTTTTTAACAGGGTTTATTTTGCCTGCGTGTCAGAATTACAGTTGATTTCTTAAAACTAGTTCTTATCTATAGAGAGAATTGATCATTGCAATTGAAGATTGCAATGATTTTTGTCTAAAATTATGAATTATTTTGTTGGACATTTCTTCTTTGAAATTCTATGTAATTCAATAGTACTGAACCAGGGTGGCAGCTTCAAAATCATTTTTCGTACTTTGTTCTGAATCCTTTGAAGTGCTTTTATTCCTAGTTGCACAACAACTAGACCATATTGGCATAGCCTAAAGCATGGCCGGTCTAAAAATTTGTTTGAATATTAGAAGTTTGTTCTTTAAACAAAGTTTGGATTTTCTGTTTATAAGAGGATACAAACATCTTATGTACTTATTACATTTGAAAGTTAATTTTTGATCAAGTATAAGTCCAAGATATTTTACTTGACTTGACCAAGAAATTGGAAGGTTTAGAATTCTGATAATTTACTTGCAAAACGCTATCAGTTAAGTAGTTTTGAACTAATTTCATAATATAAAGCGGAAAATTGAACTTTTGCCATCAAACCTTCAGCTTTGTTTGAACGAATTAAATTTGTTACTCTCAAGAGTTGATGCGTAGTTCAATACCCATGGCGAAATCCAAACTGTTCATCAGCTAAAATTGAGTTTGAATTGATGTGAAGCATCATTCTATTCAAAAGTATTTTTTCAAAAAGCTAGAAGCTTTAGCTGGATTTTTGTCTGGCTTCAAAATTGGTACGACTTTTGCATTTTTCCATTTATCTGGAAAGTATGCCAGATGAAAACATCTGTTAAATAGTTTTACCAAGAAAGACAAAGTACTCTCAGGGAGTTTTTTGATGAGGATATAGAAAATTCCATCATCACCTGGTGCTTTCATATTTCGAAATGTTTTAGTTGTAGTTTTTACTTCATCCAAATCGGTTCCCCAAGAATCATCAAAACATTCTTGAGAGAAAATATCAGGGTGGCCACACAATCTTAGTATAAAAATTCCCGCATTTTTCCGGAATTTTTCCCGCATTTTTGCCGTATTTTCACGACTGTTAAGATGAGTTAATATAAATTACTCGTAGCTAAATCTCTGAGCTCCCAAACTTCAACAAATGTTGTCAATTTTCATTTTGTTGTCAACAAATGTTGTCAAATTTGGTAGCTCCTTCTTGGTTCTAGCCAAAATTTGTCCAAACCATTTTCTTTTCTCTGGAATTCGGCAAACAACGTCAGACGGCATTGAGCACAGCTGCCCAAATTCTTCTTTCACCATGTGTTAACACCCTTACAAACGCAATTCGCCAAACTTCAAACACATTCGCCACCACATGAAAGATAAGTTCATTTCTGGCCTCACCTGTTCCAGCCGTGTAACCATATCTTCTAAGGGCATCTTCAACGGTGGATCAAATCGTGGTTTGGATTTATTTGTTTAGACCAAACGCAAAAACATCGCTGCATCGCTGGTGTTTGTAAATTTTGTTTTATACAGCATCTATTTTGCATCATTTCAGAACTTATATAAGCTTCTAAGTTTCTTACTGAAAGCACTCTTTAAAAATTTAATTCAATGAACTTCGGAATATCTATGAAGATTGGGTGGAAATATCTATAATGAACGTGCCAGAAGTTGATTAAACTTCTCGGCAGTTGAATAAAATAATTGGAAGTTTCCAGATAATCATGAAGTTTGCTTGCTGTCTTTCGAGAAGAGACATGGTGGAACTTTATAGAAGTTCATTGAATTGCCGAAAAATTATTAACGTTAATGGAATCTTGGATGAACTTCCAAAAAGTTTACTGATCATCCATGGAATAGGAACAACTTTCTGGAAATGACGGAAGCTTAGAAAATCAGATTTCCCTTCCCAGAAGGTTCAGCGGGTACATATTCTGTGATGAAAGCAGAACACATATTTAAATAACTTACGAGAAATTGAAAAAAATTTTGGAAGCCGTGGAATTTCTGGAGAATAGTTAGCGTTACCGAGATGTTATTAAACCGTACAAGAACTTTTTATAATCTCCAAGATTGTGAATAGGTGGAAATTCTATGAAATTGATTAAAAAGTAGTTGGTTTCTGTATTCTAGTTTTGGTTGGGTTCGAACAATAATCGAGTAGTAAGAAGTTTAAGTTCTTCTTATAACTTAAATACCCTGAACTGTTGGGATGTTTTCGGAACGATTGGAAAGTTTCTCGATCACCTGGAAAGATCCCTGAAGTTCTAGGAAACTCCCAAACTTATGTAAAAATCCTTCAAATGTTTCCTAAGCTTTTAAATGCTCAAAAATCCAGTTTCCTGTTTATCTGGGACGTTTTCTGAAATTCTGTTACTCCTCGCACGGAGAATATATAACATAACAATTAATGTATAATTCTGGAAAGTTTCCCGATCTTGGAGGAAGTTTACTGAAATTCTTGGAAGATCGCAGGACTACTGAGAAATTTCCTGAATTGCTGAATCCCCTGCGCATCCGGGAGTTTTTTCGAGCTTCTGGAAAGTTTCCTGAACTTCTGGGAAATTTTCTGAATTTCTGGGACGTTCTCTGAACGTCTGAGATGTTTGCTGACCTTTTGGAAAGTTTCCTGATCTTTGGGGGAGTTTCGTGATCTTTGTGAGCATTTCCTGAAGTTCTGAGACATTTTTGAATTCATGAGAAACCCTGAACTTCAAGGAAGTTTCTTGAACTCCTACATGTTCGCTGGACTTCTAAGAAGTTTTGTATATGTCTAGCAAGTGTCATGAAATTCTAAGAAGTTCAATAAACCTCTAGGAAGATCCGCGAACAATTGAAAAGCTTCATGAATTTCTTGACTGTTCTCTATTGGAAGTTCTCTAATTTTCTGGAAAGTTCCTTGAATTTTTGGGAAGTACCCTGAACATCTTGAGTTTTTCGAACTTTTAGGAGAAAATTTTTGTCCATCAGTTTCTTAACCTTTTCCAATTTTGGGGGCGTAAATACTGCGGCCCGTTAGTCCTTAAGACTAGACAGATTTGCAAAAATTCCTTAGGGTCACCAACCCCCAAGTTTTCGTCGAGAGAACTAGCTGAGGACGTACGCCAACATCCGTTAGGCTGCAGTGCATCTATTTAACATTAAGGCCAACATGTCTAGCTGCATCGCAACAGCTGGAAAATGTCATCAGTTGACTCAAGCTGTCGCATAATGTCTAGGATCATATCCCTTGGCATGTTGAAACGTCGCAGAAAGTGCTTCTTGTCATAGGTTGGCGTAGCTCTATCTATCACTATCAACATTATCTAATATCGTTTAAATGAGATGCATGCATTCACACACTCACCACCACACAAGCCAATCCATGGTAAAAAGTTTGCGAAAAATCCTCGGTCTCTGAAAAAAACAAAACTTCTGATCTCTGGATATTGTATGATTGACAAGATGATAGGTGTTGGTGGGTTTAACAACAAGAAATGCTACACCGGTGCGGGGAACGCAAAGTTGGTCTGTTTTTTTTAAGTTTGCTGATGCAAATCAACTATAAAGATGTTAAAATAGGCCACCGCTGAAGATGCTCTAAGCGATACGTTTTGAAAACGCTACTCAAATCATTTGAAAAAGGTGTAAGTATGGTTCCTTCCATATGACAAAAATTCCCGAGGACTTTTGAAATTCCCACCTTTTTCCCGCATATTTCCCGATGATTTTGGATTCCCGCATTTTTCCCGCATTTCCCGATTTTCCCGAGTCTGTGGACACCCTGTAAGTGTAAGGAAGCCAATTCAGTGTTTTTATTCAACTTCAACTTCATATTTTTGGCTAACTTTGTGTAGACTCTACAGCCATTGTATAACTTTCTGATCCAAACCGTCCTGGAGTTCAAAACTTGAAATCTACGACAGTAACAGTAGTTTTTTGATCAATACAAAGTTCAAGTATATTCAGTGAATATTTTCTAACGTAAAAATACACAAGAAGATTATCTTGGAATGGTCTAGATCATCCAAACTGTCTTGGCATTCAGAACATAAGATTTACAGTTGTAACAGTAAATTTCAGGAAATACAAAGTTACAATTAATATTCAATTCAAAAATATTTAATTAACATTCTTAAAGTCAAACAACATTATAAAGCAATATGACATGTTCTAGGTCATACAAACTATCCTTGAGATCAGTACATAGTACCTACAGTTGTAACAAAAGCTTTGCTGGGCTATGCAAAGCTACGATGTGTATTGAAACATATTCATTAAGTATTTTGGAAGAACAACAGACATTATGAGATAATCTTCGGATGTTTTATGTTATCCAAACATTCCTAGAATTCAAAACTTAAAATCTACAGCTTTTTGGACTAAACAAAGACACAATATGGATTTGACCAAATTAAGTGAGTCTCTTGGAAGGTCAACTGATAAAATAAAATATCTTGGGATCTTGAGTTCAGAATTTAGGATCTATAGTCGTAAAGTTAGCTTTATGAAAGGTTACAACGAGCATTCAAACACATTCAGTGAAGCTTCTGTAAGCTCACTAGTCATTACAAGATTGTCTCGGGATATTCAGGTTCATTAAAACTGACGTTGGGTTTGAAACTTGGGATATTCTGGGTTATACAAAGCTACGACATTCATTTAATATGCTTGAATGTACTGTTACAACTGTAGATCTTAAGTACAGAACTCCTGGGCAGTTTCTAACAAAATATTTTTGAAAAAAGTTATTAGAAATAAAAAATGACTTGATTTTTTTTCTGTAGTTTCTTCAATGGACATTTTATTTGGATAATTAAACGATTAAAGTGTTTTACTCCTATTCCGTTCGATATGTCATGAGGCTCCCTAGGTTTGTATGTATAGAAATATGAAAAATTATTATTGTGGGGTTTGTGGGTTTTCTGAAGATTTCGAACTCTAAAGGAGATGGTGACAATGATTCTCTCACTACTAGAAGATCGAGGAATGCAAGTTTACAATCCTTTTCTATTTCATGAGTGAACTTAATGTCTTTGTGGAGATATCCTGGAGAATTAAGGAGAGATCGTCTTGTTTCACTACGGCGAAGATGTCGTCGACGTATCTCCACCAACGGGTTGGGAGTAATCCTTTCGCTTTTAGGATTGTTTCCAATTTCGCCATAAACAGTACACAGAGGAATGGATATAGAGGATTTCCCATAGGGGCTCCTTTTAATTGTTTATAGAATGAACCTCTGAAAGTGAAGTAGTTCTCTTCCATGCAAAGTCGAGTCAGCTTAAGGTACATCCGCACCTTTTGCTTCCATGTTGTGTCATCCCCTTGTTTCAAAAGCCAATCTTCTAGAAGGTTAATTGCGTCCTTGATCGGTACGCTAGGGAAAAGGGCCGTTACGTCGAAAGATACCATTACTTCATTGTCATTTATATGACCTGATGACTGTAGCTGTTGTACAAATTCTTGGGAGTTGCGAACTGAGCTCGAATTGAGCGAATTGCTCGGAGATATCTTTTACTAGCCATTTTGCTAGCTTATGGGCTGGAGATCCTACAGATGAAACAATCTCCCTCATTTCGGTTCCGGGTTTGTGGACTTTTGGGAGGCCTTTAATTCTGGGGAGGATGGGGTTTGGTTCGCGATTGGGGGACTGCTGCATCCCCTAATACTGCTTTACACTCCTTTAGTGTTTTGTCGACGTGTTTCACCATGTTTGGTAGGGGGTCTACTCGAAGCTGCCTATAAGGACCATTATTGATCTTAGAAGCCATCTGCTTGTCGTAGTCCTCCTTATCCATGATGACGACTCTGTTGCCTTTGTCTGCTTTTAGGTAAAAAACAGGCTTTGACTTCAGCTCTTTAACGATGCGAATTTCCTTCTCGTTGTTGTGTTTTTGTTTCTGTCCGTCCTTAATAATGTTCGAAATGATAGTCCTGGATGTGTTTTGTAAAGATGTCGGAAGAGTGTTTGTAATTGCTGTCTCCACGTCGATGATGATCTGTTCCACGTCGGGCTTGGTTGTAACCGCGTATCCTAATCCCTTGTTTGGTGATGTTTGGTTATTGCTGATTGGATTTATTTTTGTCAACCGAGTTTTTTGGTAGATTTGACAGATAGTAAGAAAGCAAAAGTCTAACGAGAAATCGGTTGTTCCAATTTGAATCGAACCGACTACCGAGCTTTCAGCAGATAAAAACTCGGATGAAATTCATCCGGGTTCGTTATTATTTTCTAAGTGGGTATGGATTATGATCAATTTACTGTTTTTAAATGTTTAAAAACAATGAGTTTCGAAGGAATTTCGAATTCGAAGGAATTTGCTAGCATTTACTAGTGATACATAATTTCAAAAAGAGTTTTTTTTTTGAAAAGTAAACAAGTGAAGTTTCAGCTTTAATTTTCCTAGTTTTCCAATGAATTATGATGTTAATCTTGGAAGATTTCTTAAAGGAACTATCACAAGAATTACATTATTGCACTTATTCAACCCAAATCGCGGGATCGCATCAATTCAACAGTTGTCAAGTAATGATGCGTTATATTAGCTGTAGAATGTAGTGATGCATTACCAATGCAATAATGCTACTTTAACAATGTCTTATGGCATTACAAAGATATAGCATTAGTTCGATCTTAGTGGAGCCCTTTTCAGCTTTAATCCAACTTCAATGATGCACTAGACGTTATGCAGATGCCTTATATTTGCATGCTATTATAGCCTCGTGGTTACTTGGGATGTGAAAGGATAGCAGAACTCTCCAAAACGAAATGCTATTGAAAATTTACAAAGTTACAAATACTGCTAAAAATGGTGGTCAAATATGCGGGTTTAACATATTACAAGGAATAACCCAACATATCATATGGTTAACAATTCGAACGATCTTTTCTAGTAACACTAGCCCACATATAAAAATTACTATAATTACTATATAATCAACGCTTTTATGCCACTTGACTAAAACTACACTAGAGGATAAATTCCTGGAACAGATATAGTATTAAATAAGACCAACATAATTCGGACTCCTCGCAAAATCCGCTCTCCACAAATCCCAGTGCGTATCCCCACACGTGACTCGTATGAATCCTCTCGCCGCTACACTATAAACATAGAAAATGCGCGTTAACAACCCACCGAACCGTTGCTCGCACGTGGAGCGCATGCGCTTAAGCTCAGTTGCTTCTCTCGCGCTCTACGATATTTCCCTACACAGAGAATGCAGAATGTTTCCGTCTCCAACAACAACCAACGGGGTGCGAAAGTGTGAAATAATGTGATGTATAGTTACAGCACCAGCAGCAGCAGCATCCGAAGAAATACAAACAATGAAGAGATATGCCAAAACAACCGTCATCGAGCACAACACAGGTGGCAGATATTATCCCGCGAGTGGCATGTGTCGACTGAAGCAGCAAGGGCAGACATCTAACAATATACGAAACTCGGAGAGCTTCAATAAATCACCTATAAATAAGACGTACACACATTTTTTTGTTGTGTTGTCCGAAAAAGTCCTCCGAGCCGGTTGTTAAATTCACTGACGCTACTAAGATCGAGAGTTGGTAAACAAAAGACTCACTCGTCCGTTCGTATGTCCCCTCTGTCGGACGATCAACCGATCGTGTTTGATTTTCGTTCTCTTCTATCCCATTTGGCACGGGTCCAGGGGATTACTCAGCGTGGCGATATTACCTATGGCTATGCCAACCCCAGAAGTTCAATTCTGTGCAAGCGAATTTCAAAACAACTCATTTATAAATATGATCTGCGCACCATTACCGGGGAGAAAGTTCAAAGTAGCACGTTTCCCAGCACCCATCTCAGGACATTAGTCCTTCGTCCATCCACTCGCCACATTCCAAAGAGAAATTATTTTTCACGATGCAACACAGCGAAGTGAACCAGTGAATCCTAGCCAGTGACTACCGTCGCTGGTGAGGAGCCTGGGAAAAGCTTACCTTCATCGATGCAAGAATATCCTTAAGTACACTCTATACACTACACGACGGACACACAACGTTGCTTCTACCAGAGAATAAATTCGACTCCTGGGTGGAGAAACTCCTAACGATCCTGCACAATCTAAAGTCTTCCAAAGGTTTTGTTTTTTCCTAGGGGACACTATATTTTTATCACACGGAAAATCTCTAACACTGTCAGCAGTTGTCGCCATTTTTGCAACTGAGAGCGAGAAGATCTGATTGGAATGCGCGAGCAGGATGGGTGATAAACAGTCGTGTTCGTGTGCGAATGAACGGGAGAGAGACGGAGGGGATGCGTGATGCAGTTTTTGAGTGAGTGGGTTGAGTGGAAAACGATATTCGTATAGGAATCTGCAACTGTGAGCGGGAAGGAGAGAAGTGAACTATGTTTTGGTTTTGTTTCGCTTTGGTTCGTTGCGATGGGGTGCGTTTGGCGGTGTGATTTTGGTTTCTTGTTGGATCAGCTTGAAAAATGTTTCTTGACGGGAGTTTTACGATAGGAAGCGAGACATCTTTGTTTGAATTCATCGTTATTTTTCTACTGAATAAAATCTGATGATTTTGTTATGCGTACCGCCACTACCGTAGGTAGTGTGTTTCATGTTAGCATCTGTATAACAATGGGATGGATACAACACTAAACGGACTTCGGATATCGAATCATTTACTGAACAGACTTGAGTTACTTCAATTAACAGTTACACTTTATTTGCATCGATTATGCTAACAGGTTTAC
This sequence comes from Aedes japonicus, assembly GCA_034211315.2. Taxonomy (NCBI): domain Eukaryota; kingdom Metazoa; phylum Arthropoda; class Insecta; order Diptera; family Culicidae; genus Aedes; species Aedes japonicus. The sequence continues at coordinate 15,578 of JASCZW010002105.1, forward strand.
CTCAACATAATAAACGACTGTGAGTGTGAGATCTGAGTAACATTTAAAATATAAATACATCAACCTCAGGATTAAATTTCAATCTACATGACAATTCCTTTCCGTCAGAGAGCCAAGTACCGGGAGGGACTGCATACGTACAAAGTGCAGAAGGCTCCAAATCGAACGACAAAATACGGTGGGAAATCATGGGTCCGAAAACTTACATCAACGCGGACAGCTTCCGGGGCTATTGTTCTTCCCTAACCAGCACAAGTTTGATGTTCCGGAGGAGGTAAGGAAGCAGAAATTTTCAAAGTTTGCCAAGAAATACATGACCTACGGAATAGACTTATTGAACTTATTGAACCAGCAATTTAGCAGACTGTCGCTACTGCGCTCAACTCAATGGTTCGGTATGCTTCCGGAGCTTTCATGACCAGTCCGATACATTCGATCATGGCCGAAGTGGGAGCCCTACCATTCGAACTGCCAGCAGCACAGCCCATAGCACGGACTTCCATCTGAATAGTTGAGAAGAAATCGTGGCAACATCACTCTTCCACTGATTCAACAAACCTCGAGGCACCTCGAAGAAATGACAGGTATAGCGCTCCCCACTGTCGGTCAGCTTGGGAATGGCACTCACAAAAGCCTGTTCACGCTAAATTTAGGACACTTGTGATACAATATACTAACATCAATGGTTGCGTATCAAGTGGAAATGCGCAAATGCATTATGTGTTGTGTATTACCAAACCCTATCAATGTGCCCCAACTATTTACCCACCAATGTGCTAACGCTAGCTGTCATTATTTGCGATCGCGGCTTCCCCGCATTCCGTTTTTCACCTTTTTATCATTCATATAAACCAAACAGAGAATAAACATGAGAATAATTCGTTCTGCTAGTCGAGAGTGTTTCTTCCTCACCATATCACTTCAGGTCAGGGCTGGCAATGTGTTTTCAATGAAAAATGACCTATGATTTACCGAACTACGTTTGAAAATCTCATCGGGCGAGAAAACGATGATGGAATTTTTCTTTTTTCAAATCTCATCGAATTTTTCGTCATGAGAAACTGACAGTATTTTGGTCATCGTTATTACAGGCTGCATTTATTGATATGATTGTAATTTTACTTAACAAAACTTGAAATAAAACGTCCACTTTGTTGATTACATATTATTGCTCGGCTAATTTGGTAAACCATTTAGAAATTTGTAAAACAAAATCGCATGAGACAAAATCTCATGACTGCGCGCGCGAAAAAGTGGGTAAATCGGAATGACAAGAGAAATCTCATGATGGTTAATTTCTTCTCGTGACAGTGAGATTGCCTATTTTTTCATTGTCAAATGATGGCCGTACGGTGCCAGCTCGCTTCAGGTTATAGGCCCAGGTTACGCGAAGTGCTAATCGGTTTTGGAAAGTGTTGTTATGGCCGAGGAAAACTGAGCGGTTCCCTACTCCGCTGTTCGATGGAACGAATTTCACCGCCTGGAAGTTCTTGTGAAACATTTCTGCTCGAAGAACACGATCTGCTGCAGTGTCGAGACAGAAGCGGAGGATGCGCTGAAGGTTGAAGCTGGAGATACAGCGGAGGTGACGAGAAAAAAGCGGCAGAAACAGGCAAAACGTTTGAAGCAGGATCGGAGGTGTGATCGCTCTTGGTGTCCCGTATGCGACTCGCAGTTGGAGTACGTGCAGGAGAAGGACACGCCAAAGCAGATTTTCGACGGCTCTCATCCGTGTGTTCGAGCAGAAAGGCATTGCCAGCCGCATGCATTTGAAGCGGCAAATGCTTTCTTTGCGCTTCAGTCTGGCTCATTGCAGGAACATTTTCTCCATTTTGACCGCTTGGTAAGGCAGTACCGCAACACCGGAACGTGGTGGGAGCTGGATGTAATCTGTCAATGCGCTCCTGACGCTCAGTCCAAATTTTTCGACCGTCGTGACGGCAATAGAGCGATGCCGGAGGATAAACTGACGCTCGAATTTGACCGATGCCGGCCTCGACGAGGAGATAAAACAGAAGGGGTCAGGTGTCGATTTCTTCACCCAAAACCTGACGTCACAGCTTTTGCCGGAGCGCCGCAGAAAAACAAGAAAAGAAGAAGCTGAAGTGTTTCGGATGCCAGCAAGAGGGGCATAAAGTGTCGGATTGCCCAGGCCGCGCAGAAAGGGAAGCACCCAGGAAAGCATCAATCGAAGGCTAATCTGGCCGACGAAGCGCAGTATCGTTTGTGGCGTTGAATTGTGAGCGGATGGAAAAAGTCAACCGAACCGCATCAAAGTTGCAGTGGTTCGTCGACTCGGAGGCTGTTCAGATCATCTCGTTAAGGACCGGGAGCTCTTTGAAGATCTCAAACCGCTGGCAAAGCCAGTGCAAATCGCAGTGGCGAAGGATGGCGAATCAATCGTGGCACGCCATTCGGGTACGGTAAGCCTGTTTCCTGCGTCAACGGTAAGTACATTCAATGTACTGTTAAGGATGTTTTGTTGCGTGCGTACTACGCTTCAATCTTTTCTCCGTGCTTAAAGTGGAAAGCAAAGATGCTGATTGTTTTCGATAATGGCGAAGTTAAGATCTATAGTGATTCCGAAACGTCACCAACCGGTACGCGTCGCGGAAAACTTTACGAACTTAATCTCTACACGAGTGATCGTGAAAGTGAACGATACTTGCGTGCGGTCGTATTTCGAGAGACTTACAGTTGTGGCACCGCAGATTTAGGTTGTTTAAACGCGAAGCAGCTCGATCTGCTGATAAGTAAGCAATTAGTGGACGGTTTGATTTAAGTAAAGCGAGTTTCGGGCGATGATCAGATCGTGTACCCGAGCCGGTATCGGGAAACAAACGCGTAAGCCCTTCCCCGCGCGTGAAGGCAAACGGTCGTCGCGAGTGTTGGAAGTGATCCCTCGGACGTATGTGGACCGGTAACGCCATTAACCGGTCTAGAACGGCGAAAGATATTTCGTTTCATTTGTGGACGATTGGAGCCATTTCGCGATGGTTTCCAATGAAGAACAAGACTGGGTACTTGAGTGTTTCGAATACTTCGAGGCGTTAGTCACGGCAAAGTTCGGGCTTCGGCGTATTTCCCGGCTTAAGTAAACAATGGTGGCGAGTATCAAAACAAGGCTTTTACCGCGTTCTGTCGACGTAAGGATCGAGATTGAATGGTTCGTCCCTACACCCCGAGCAGAATGGGACGAGCGAACGGATGAACCGGACGGTAGTCGAGCAGAGCACGGGCCATGCTGGAGGATGCGAAGATTGCCAAGCGAGTTCTGGGTGCAAGCAGTCGAAACTGCTGTGTACATTACGGAACAGATGTCCAACGAGTGCAAATGAGTCAAATGCAACGCCGTTTGAAGTTTGGGAGACACGGCGTCCGAACGTTAGCAAGCTGCGGACATTCGGTTGCACTGCTTACGTTCACATCCCGAAGGAGCGGCGCCAGAAGCTAGACGCAAAGGCTTGAAGGGAATTTTTCTTGGGTATTCGCCGAACGGGTACCGAGTGTGGAACCCACAGACAAAGCAGAATCATCGTTGCGCACGACGTGGACTTCGTGGAGATGCCAGAAGAGCTGCAGACGTCCGAGAAAGAGAAGAATAAGAAGAAAAGTATTCCGATGATTCGTGTGCGAGAGAAGACGACGAAGAACAAGAAGATCAAGAAGAAGAAGAACAGCAAGAAGAAGAAGAAGAACGAGTGAGTGAGGCTGACGAGTCTGAAGGTGAGCAAGAAGAGGACGAAGAGCAGTTCGCAAGTTTTCGTGAAGAGGAAGAACATCCTGAGGAGCTTGTGGGTGGTGTTTCTGAAGGTCGTCCAGTTCGTACGAAGGCTGTGCCAGCGTGGCACAAGCGACTACGAAGTCGACTACGCCACTTTCGCTCTGAATGCCATGTCGTACGTCGAGAACTTGCCGGATTCTTTGAAGGAGATGAAGAAGCGGGACGACTGGTGTCTATGGCAGCGGGCGATGCAGGAGGAGATGGACGCGTTGATGAGAAACGGTACATGGACCTTAGCAGAGCTGCCGGAGGGGAGGACCGCGGTATCCTGTAAATGGATCTTCAAGATAAAGCAGTCGGAAGATGATCAGCCGCCACGTTACAAGGCTCGTTTAGTGGCGAGGGGCTTCAGCCAGAAGCCGGGATTTGATTATTCAGAAACGTTCTCTCCTGTGGCACGCATGGACACGCTGCGAGCAGTATTGGCCCTGGCGAACCAAGAAGGAATGGCCGTCCACCAAATGGACGTAAAGACGGCGTTCCTGAATGGCGACCTTTCCGAAGAAATATACATGGTCCAACCCGAGGGCTTCAACCAGCAGAAAGGACTTGTATGCCGTTTGAATAAGTCGCTGTATGGTTTAAAACAGGCGTCAAGGTCGTGGAACATCCGGTTTCACAAGTTCATCGAGCGACTAGGGTTCAAGAGAAGCCCAAACGACTTGTGTCTGTACTATCGAGGCACTGGAAAGCAGCAGGTAATTATCGTCCTGTACGTAGACGATATCCTCATCGTGAGTCCGTTGGAGAAGCTGGTGTGTACCATCAAGCAGTGCTTATCTCGAGAGTTCGAGATGAGCGATCAAGGCGTAGTGAAGCATTTCCTGGTATGCGGATCCATCGTGACACGAAGCAGAAGGTGATGAGGATCAGTCAGCGTCGGTACTTGGAAAGCCTGTTGACGCGTTTTCAGATGCAGAATTGCCGCCCAGTGTCGACACCGATGGAGAACAAGTTGAAACTACCGAAAGGAGAGGAGTCCAAGAGAATTACGAAACCGTATCGAGAATTGGTCGGATGCATCATGTACGTGTCTTTGACGTCCCGACCAGACTTAGCTGCTGCTGCGAGCTACTTCAGCCAGTTTCAGGTGTGCCCAAATGACGAGCATTGGGGTCACCTTCGACGCGTTCTCCGGTACATCAAAGGTTCCCTGCAGCTTGGACTGACGTATCGAGGCAACGGTGACAGTCCGCTTTTGGAGGTCTACACCGATGCTGATTGGGCGAGTGACACCACCGATCGTCGTTCTGTGTCTGGAGCGGTGTTTAAAGTCTGCGGAGCCGTCGTCAGCTGGTTTTCGAAGAAGCAGGCTACGGTATCCTTGTCCTCAACCGAGGCTGAGCTGGTTGCTCTGTGCGTGGCTGCCTGCCACAATCAGTGGCTGGTTCGTTTATTGCGAGACCTCGGACGCTGTCCGGATGGTCCCATCCAGTTCCACGAGGATAACCAGTCGACAATCAAGATTGCTACCAACCCGAAGGATTCGGCTCGCCTGAAGCACATGGACGTGAAGTATTTCTACATTCGTGAGCTGGTCGAGAAGAATCTCATCAAAATCGACTACGTGCCGACAACGATGCAGCAGGCGGACATTTTGACTAAAGGTCTTCCTGCGCCAGCGTTCAGAAAGTTACGGGACAGCCTAGGAATGGCAGATTGCTGCGTTTGAGCGGGCGTGTTGTGTATTGCAAACCCTATCAATGTGCCCCCAACTATTTACCCACCAATGTGCTAACGCTAGCTGTCATTATTTGCGATCGCGGCTTCCCCGCATTTCCGTTTTTCCTTTTATCATTCCATGTAAACCAAACAGAGAATAAACACATGAGAATAATTCGTTCTGCTAGTCCGAGTGTTTCTTCCTCCACCATATCACTTCATTATGAACCAACATCTTATAAAAAAAAATTAAAACTACTAAAGGGTGTATTCGATAAAAATTGCACACCGGAAATTTTCTGAACGGGAAATAATCCACACATTTATTGGCAAAAATCGACAGAAAATTCCACATAATACTGATGTGTTCACCCATAAACAGCACCCTCTGAGAAACAAAAATGAAGTTTATGTGACAAATGAAAAGTATGTGTGGTCACTAGGCTGATGCAAATTTCGAAATGTTTGCTCTCCTAAGCTTAATCGACGCCAATTTGGGTCCTGATAGTCCCCAAAAAATTTGAACACATTTGGTTTTAATTTGGCTTTGCACACGCTATTCAAAATTTGTATGGGAATTAGTACGAAGAATCTCAAACTTACATTTTCAGATCCCTAACATGTTAATATTATGTCCTTAAACCAAATCTATTTAAGATTCATATAGTGTAAGTTGCCAACTATCAAAATGCCGAAGATACCTGACATGTTAATTTTATACAAAAATAGTTATTCTGTATACCCCTGCTCTGCCTAATGTGTTACTGATCGTTGTGGGCCAACATCGTCAATTGGTTGTGCTACTAGGGTGCCTAAGGCGTCAAACAGAACGAAAAGAATTTCACATAACTCAAATCAACAGTCGCAGAACACATCTTCACGGAAAATCACGACATAACGACGAATGACATCACAATATTACGGACTACGTCTACACCCTGGAAATTAGACGTAGCAGAAAGCTTAGAAATAAACAAACAACAGAACACAAATCTACTAAACAAAGACCAAGGCAACGGCTACACATGGCTCTTCAACTTAATACCCAAACGACATCAAACCCGACGAAGCAGAGTACCCACTGCTATACAATAAGTAGGTTAGGTATAGATGAAAAAAAAGTGAGGTAGATATTAAATACATTTGTTTTTGACTCAGGATAGAGATAAACAAAATAATAATAAGATAGGTATAAGCAAAATAATGATAGGTAAACGCTTTGTATTTAGAAAATAGTATATATACGGCAGGTGGCGAAGGTTTTCTTTAAGTCGAGTTATTAGTACGAGACACTGAAGAAGTCTGCACATTGTAGACGAAATACGCGTATCTGTCGAAGATAAGCAAAGGTAGTTGGAATTAAATGGAAGATACAAATTTTTCTTCTAATTTCTAGTTACAGGTATTCCACTAAACAGCTCAAACCCTCTAGGATTCAGGGTTATCATAATTCCTCTATTTTAATAAGTTTTGCGCTTTTACAATCAGAGTAGCATTGACTCAGTTTCTTTATTTCAAGATACTCAGTTTTTGAAATACGAAACTGAGTGAAAGTTACTCTATTTAGAGTAGATCTGATCGAGCGTGGGTCGGAAAGATTTTGGCGTTGGTTTTCTGGGATTGTCATGGCATACTCTTCGTGGACTAACGCTAAAAGAATAAAACCACCAACAGTGTGTAATACCAACAATCAATATGCAACTAGCGATTTGAAATTGGTTCACTGTTGTAGAACCCCTTGGTTCGAAGTACACCTTGAAGCCAGCAGCTTGCTGTACATATTTGCGCCTTTGTTTTGGTTTGCTGTGTTATTTTGACAGAATATTTGAGAGTGTGTTCGTGTGAGTTCATTATTGGGGGCGCATTATTGAGCTTGGGACCGAGCTTGGGACCGATGTACTGACTGAGCCAAGAAAAAAATCGTTTTTGTATGGGACCTACTGGTCTTAGAGTTAGTCTATGGTTTAGTGGTAACCGGTTCTATTTACTGATCAGAAAGTTAGGCTTTCAATCCCAGGCCCGACATTGTTTGTTGGTGATTGTTTACCGAACGTAAAGATGTTGAGATTTTGGTAAATGTAGCAATGGAAGAATATATTCAATATAAACGTTAAACCATATCTAGTCTCAACAGCGTCTAGTGTGCAGATAGAAATCTAAACTCCAAGCCAAGCCGATATGACAGAAAAACGGCTGAAAGAGAGAATCGACCAAACAAATTTAATATAGGGCACTACCTGGAAGACTCTTTGTTTTACTTTAAATGGAATATTGACAGATACTGGCCTTGCTTGTCAATTTTTATGAAGCGCGAAAACAAGAGAGATTCCACATTCCACCATGCATTGTCCTACACTCCCGCGTCACTTTACTCAATTTTTGAGTACGGAAATGTTACTCAATTTTCGTTAAAAAGTGGATCAACTCAATTTTTGATTAGATCCACTTTTTACGAAAATTGAGTAACATTTCCATGAGAGAAAAAGAGATAGCATACAATTGTACTAAAAAATTGAGTAAAGTGACGCGAGAGTGTATACGTCATTCGTCCTGCTGTCTTGTCAACGTTCAAATTAATTCTCAAATATGGTTACTTAAATACGATAAAAGATGCAACAGTAAAAACGATTTTTAAAAAATCTGTATAATCTGTTTTCTATAAACGTGTAACTAGACGTGTAATCTGTATACACAGAATTCTGTTTCCTAAAACTCCAAAAAATCTGTATCATTTCAGATAAATCACGAGAGACGGCGCTGAAGAAGTCTACACATTGTAGACGAAATACACGTATCTGTCAAGATAAGCAATAAAGGTAGTTGGAATTAAATGGAAAATACTAATTTTTTTCTCATTATTAATTAAGCTGAGATCACACTGTTTTACGAAACGCCAAATATTTGGCAAATTTGGTCAAATATATTTGACCAAATAATGCTATGGCAAATGTGTGGTTTGTTTTTGTCATTCCAATTGATAATTTGTCAAATAGTGTGATACCCTTTATCAAATATATTTGCTCAAGTCTAACAAATAATTTATTTGACACTCTGGAAATTCCCAGTAGGGATTTTATAAAGCCAAGATGATGGTGAACCATCAATTCAAATCACACCAGTCAGATATTGTTTCATGATTCAAATTGCTCAGCAATTATTTCATAGAGCTAAAGGATATGAAAGATCTTGGAAAAATTCATGCAATATTTTCTTAAAGCTTCACAACGATCAGGAATTATTTTCTAGACCTTGTATGTATCATCCATTCAAGTCCCGTATCTCTGATATTTTAACTTCTCTGAAGTTTAGTGAATCGATCTCCGAAGCTTTGAGGATTTATCTGTAAATTCGGGGACTTCCCTGAATTTCCTGGATTCTCTGAAATTAAAGAAGGATATTTGAAATTTATGGGACTTCCTTGCTGCTTAAGAACTTTACTAAAACTTTAACTGAAGTTCTCTGGAATTAGTTTTTCCCAGTTCTCAGAAGTTCTTCACTGTAATTCAATTAAATTCTCGGGACTTTTTTGAAAACCTTAGTTGGACTTAGTTGGAATTGTACAATTTTTTAAGTTTAACGAAAACTTCCCAACTCAATTACAATACTGTTTGACCAAAGCAGTGCGACAAACAAGCAACCAAATATATACATGAAAAGAAATGACGGGGTATTGAAATAACAATCTCGATAGAAGATACCAACATTAAACACATTTTTGTTTCAACCACGAAATATGTTTAGCTCGAAGTAATTTTGGGATTGAATCAACCATGCTTCATAGTTAAAGACCCATAATTTTTACACATCTGTCATATGTGTATCATCAACCTGTGTGTATGCTTGAAGACCACTATACAAAACAATACAAACTACAACCTGGCAGTTTTAAGTTCGATTTCAAATAAAGGGTGTCCACGATGAAATTGCCACACTATGAAATTGCTCTAACTTTTTAACCGTTGGGTAGAATTTAATGAAAATTTTGGTGGATTTAGTTCATAGTGCATTATTTACATCCTGCAAGTTTTAAAGTCCGGACTCGCGGAAATGGAGTCGAAAGAACAGCTCGTGCGTGATAAAATCTTGCGCATTCATCACGAGAACAAGGATCTCTCGCATCGTTCCATCGCTAAAACGTTGGGAATCGCGAATTCCACGGTGTCGCGAGTGATTAAGCGGTTCGAGGAACGGTTGACCACCGATCGGAAGCCCAGAAGTGAAGGAAAAAGTATTCCGTACAACACCAAAAATCACAACCGCGTAGTTGGGGCCTTCAACCGAAATCCGAACGCCTCCGTTCGGGATGTGGCTAAGAAGCTGCACCTAAGCCGAAGTTTTGTCCAGAAGGCCAAAACTAAGGCTGGGCTTCGAACGTTCAAGGTACAAAAGGCCCCCAATCGCGACGAGAAGCAGAACAAGTCCGCCAAAACCCGTGCCAGGAAGTTGTACCTCAACATGCTGACGAAAGTTGAATGCTGCATCATGGACGATGAAACATATGTGAAGTCTGACTTCAAACAGATCCCCGGCAACCTGTTTTTCACGGCCAAGGATAAGTTCAGCGTTCCGGAGCATGTCCGCACTCAGAAAATGTTCAAATTTGCGAAGAAATTCCTGGTTTGGCAAGCCATCTGCACGTGCGGGAAGCGGAGTGCACCTTTCGTGACCCAGGACACGATGAACGGACAGGTGTACATAAAAGAGTGCCTCCAGAAGCGGCTGCTTCCTCTCCTGAAGGCCCACAACGTCCCAACAATCTTCTGGCCGGATTTGGCCTCATGCCACTACTCCAAGGACGTGCTGAAGTGGTATGCGGACAATAAGGTCAATTTCGTGCCGAAAATGTTCAACCTTCCCAGCACTCCGGAGCTCCACCCCGTCGAGAAGTACTGGGCGATTATGAAGCAGCACCTTCTTAAACGACCTAAGGTAGTGAAGACAGTCGAGGAACTGAAGAAAGTATGGGTTTACATGTAAAAAACGGTTGATTCACAGGTTGTGCAGAATCTTATGGCCGGGGCTAAGGCCAAGGTGCGGGCATTTGCGTATGGACTGTAAATAAAATACGAGTAAAATGGTAAAATGAAGTTTAATAGTTATTTCTCAATCCCTGAAAATTTGATGGCAATCGGATGAAAACTCGAATTTTGCGAATCAATTTTGTGTGTGGCAATTTCATAGTGGACACCCTTTGCATCGTGACGTCCGGAGAGGAAAAAAAATCGGAGGAAGGTCTTAAAATTAGATTCAACGCCTAGGGAAGGTCCGTTAATTATGACACGCAGTAAGGAGGGAGGGGGGGGGGGGGGTCGGGAAAACGTGACAATCCATACAAAACAATTGAAGATTCATTCAAAAAACGTGACAAGGGGGGTGTTATAAAAATTCACTTTATGCGTGACATAATTAATGGACGTTCCCCTATTAACTTACATCATGTAAATGAGAAGATGAATATTCGAATATGTAAGTTTGTTGGGCTTAACAGAACTATCAGGCTCAGGAAGTACCAGCACACCGGTACCAAGCTCGGTCCCAAGCTTAATGATTCGCACCTACCAACGTAAATCACACCAACACAGCCTCAAGTATTGTGTGAACATAAAACCTAGGAGTTCTACAAACGTGAACCAATTCCAAATTGCTAGTTTCATATTGATTGTTGGTGCTATTATTGGAACAATAAAAATGTCAACAAAACCAGTCTTTGCTCGACCCCAAATTATGTGATGACAAATTCATTCTCAACGATTCCGAAACCAAAAATCTTATTCACATATAAATTTAACTGATCAGCATATTCAAGCATATATTCGCAATCTAAAAATATAGTTGATTTTCGATGAAATATCATTGATTGAAATATACTTTTTTTTTCCGTGTATATGCAATCATTTGCAAACAGTATAATACCAACAATCAATGTGCAACTAGCGATTTGAAATTGGATCACTGTTGTAGAACCCCTTGGTCCGAATTACACCTTGAAGCCAGCACCTTGTTATACATATTTGCGCCTTTGTTTTGATTTGCTGTGTTATTTTGACAGAGTATTTGAGAGTGTGTTCATGTGAGTTCATTATAAGGGGTGCATTATTGAGCTTGGGACCGAGCTTGGGACGATGTTCTAGTACTGACTGAGCCAAGAAAAAAATCGTTTTTGCATGGGACCTACTGGTCTTAGAGTTAGTCTATGGTGATAGCGTGGACAAACAACTTTGCAAACAGCATTATTTTGCAAAACTTAACGAGACAAATATTTGGCGTATTGTCAAACAGTGTAATATTAGCTTTAGAATGTTTCAGTAATTTGATATTCCGAAAATTTCAACACAATTGGTTAAACGACCAATTTTGTACATCGCTTTGTATGATCCAAATTTAACGTGGACAGTTTTAAAACCATGATGTTGGTACTCTATTCCACAGACTATAGTTATATTATAAGATTATAAATTATAAGATTTTCAAATACATTTGTTATGATTATTTTTATCCGTGTAGGTATAATAATGAGGTAGGTGAAGTAGGTTGTTAAGCGATTGAATGATCCTTCGATTTATTCGAAAATTGAAGTTCAGCAAAGCAGTTGGTAAGGAAATTGTCTATGTTCTATTTCAAACTTGTTGGACACATTTAGATTCAAACTAAATGAGTTCAAATTTTGAGAGGTTTATAGGATGTCATAAGGGGGCGAAGATTTCAAAATTTTCCATCACTTGAACCCACCAGTGGCCCCCATATTATAGGTGACCTGGCTGTATGTATATCAAATACAAAAATGAATCATCTAGTGGCGATTCGAAAATGGTAGCACTATTTCCACCAGAGAAGCATCCAAAACCTTACTCCAATCCCCAACGACCGACCATTGCACTCGTCTGGAAAGAGGATGCAACAAACTGAAAGCTGGCTAAACTATTTCGTTGGGCTAAGTTTCTGGGCAGCTCACAGGCAAAAAAAAAAATCATCCTTCAACCATGAATTAGGTAGATATCGCCGCATGGTGCTCTTTGGCTGTGGACGCCGTTCTTTACTTCTTTTCGTAATTTTGTGAGAATGCAGTTTTTTTTTGCTACTCACTCACTCATTCGTTCGCTCGCTGCTACCCCTCGTGAGCTGTTAATTCCTTTTGCTTCGGTTTGTGTGTTAGGTTTTTTATTATGGTTGGTTTTTTTTGTCGGATGCTTCACCCTTCACCACCTCCGCATCGCCAAAAGTGGGATTTAGTTGCATTGCTCAAGGTTTGATTTGAATATGAATGCACATATATAAACTGGTGGAGGTATGTTTCTTTTTGGGAAGAAATAAATTTTCATATCACCCACAGATCTTCTTATTTTAATTTGTGAGGTTTATTTTTTTTTCGTTATATGAGAATGCACTGCACAGTAAATGCGATTCTCCGCTGATTGAAGTTTTTCGGTCGGACTTCACGGTTGGAGATCTTCCAGGGGTCGATATGAGACTCCGGGTGTTCGTGAGAGCTGAAAATGAAATATTGGGAATGTACTATTGCAAATTTGACATGGAGTTGGCTTCTTGGGGTGCAGTCTACCTGGTTAAATGGCAATACGATTTCGATGTTAATTATTTTCAACCTCCGTTTTTCATGAAGTTAAAATACTGTTGTTTACAATTTGAATCGAGTACTTGTATTACTTATAATTCACTTTAGTTTCTGTTGGGGGCTTTTATCGGTTCTCGCTATAACCTTTTTGATCAGTGAATTCTATAATGTTTGAGCTGTTTAGTGGAATACCTGAAATTGTCAAGATAAGCAAAAAAGGTAGTTGGAAATGAATGGAAAATACTAATTTTTCTTCGCTTTTTTTATTAGTGTTGAATATACCTGAACCTGAAAATATATGGTGAAATGTGCCTATCTTTCGCATTCATTTCAACCAACGTATGATGCTTCTTTAGCTTCTCTACCCACCCCTACCTCACATACCGCGGGACCAACAAACCTACTATAAATACTAGACCTACTGTGATGTTTTCTTCAAGTCGAGCACTCGACACTGAAGAAGTCTGTAAGTAGCAGACAAAATATGTCTATCTGTCAAAAGATAAGCTCATAGTAGAATTAAAAGGAATTTGCTCGCATTTACTAGTAAAAATTTGAAAAAGTGTTTCAAGGTTTTATTTTTTATTTTTTAAAAAGTAATCAAATGAAGTGTTAATTTTAAATTCTCCTAGTTTCTCAATTTCCCGAAAATCCCTGATTTTTCCTTATTTTCGTAATTTTTATCAATCCAAATTAATTTTAATCGAAATAAGAGAGTTCCGCCAAAGCTTTTGCTAGTTGGAATGGAATGCAAAAAAATCTATTTTGACCCGCTTTTCTACCAAAACGATACAAGAACTACACGGACCTACAAGTTGACTGGTTTCGTCTCGGCGCTGATTGAGTGATTTCTGTTTTTATATCTTGATGTTGTTCATTTTTTCGCTGAAATAGTTGGTTAAGTGACACCGCCATTGAAGCGATTCAGTTTCTTTTTATTAATATTAATAGTTTCTTTTTATAAATAATTGTATTAATATTATGAATATGTCCAAACAACGACGAACACCCATTTTGAGCGGGAACTTGTTTATTTATTTCAATAGAAACGGTATGTACTACACCATTTGTGAAAGATTTTGATTACCAATATTAAACAGACCATTAATTATATTTTTACAGAAAATATGGAAACCAAATATTCCCAGCAAAATGATGATGCTGATTATGAAAATGATGCCGAGGGCACAGGTAATGCTCTAGCAAAAGATGTTGTAGATTTATGGGGTATTATACAGTCGATCAGAAGATGAGAAGGCACATTGGCTTTTCCGCTTCTGCGACAGTTCATACCAAGTTTGTCCTCATAACAAGTCACTCCTCAGCATCAGTAGAACGAATAATCTCACAATTTAATCAAAACAAAACGAAAATAAGGAATAGATTGGAACAAGACACAATGAGAGGACAATGCTTTATGTGGATCTGAACAAAGGAAAAGCCGGAAGCGTTAAGTTTTCGCAAAAAATATGTTATGTGAGCTTTTTGGTTTTCATGGTTTTGGTATTTTTATGAATGTTAGTACACATAAAATGACAATCCTGATTTTATCCTGATTTTTATTTCGTATACTTCCTGACATTGTCAAAATATACTTGGCAACGCTGGCCATGGCACAAGGAACTGTCGCATTAAACCGCGCTTTGGCAAGTGTGCAGGAGCACATGAAACAGCAAGGTGCGAGCAAATGGAAGAGACTACCGAACCCAAGTGTGCCAACTGTTGGTAAAATCATGATGGCTAAAATAGTGCCTGTCCCAAGCGCGTGGAATTTCTTGAAATCCTGAAGAAGGCGTCCACCCGAAACGTGAATGGGCGAATCCACCATCAACCTCCTCCGTATACGGTTGAGTACTTCCCGCCGCTCAGGTACAGAGTGCTGAATCTTACACCTCTTCAGCTGAACCATCGGAAGAAAATCCGCCAGCCAGCATCTTACGTACAACAACGTCTCGCAGCAACCGCTACAACGCCGTCAGTGCAAGAGGAATCGCAGGCTCACGGTCTTCCTCAGCCCATGCCCATGCCCATAATGATTCACTCTTCTCCCCGGATCAGATGATAGAGCTCGTACAAGCAATGTACAAAGAGCTACGTCGCTGCCGTTCCAAGGAACAACAAATTGAAGCCGCTACCAGGGTGCTGCTCAACTTCATGAACCAACGTCGGCCCCGAAGAAACCATTAACATCCTCAATTGGATTGCTTATTCTGTTTAGAACAAAACCCTTGAGCTCATCGATTTCCTTACAGAGATGGATATCCGGCATTCTCCTCAAGCCTGAGGTGAATCTCTATATTCCCGACTTTCGGATCGTAAGGCTGGATCAAACTCACTCAGGGGGAGGAGGACTGGCAATCGCATTACGCCTCAACATCAGCTGCCCAGTCTCGGGCTGAAAGTCATTGAGGCCATAGGAGTTGAGGTGGACACTCCTGCCGGCACACTTCTACAGCAAGACGTCATCCAGTTAACTCGGCGGCAGGGGCAATTCATTATCGCCGGCGACCTCAACGCAAAGCAGCAGACCCGGGGTAACACCCGGAAGAATCACAATGGTACCATAATCTAGCAAGACTTCGAGAAAAAACACTACACCATCTTGAGCCCGGATTCCCGTTTGAGCCGTTCCGGTGCTCATGCTGCCATCGATATCGATCCTGTCATCCATCAGGAACTCAGCTCGGACCACTATCCGGTGGTGATCGAAGTAGGTTCCTCCGTCAACCGATTCCAAGCTTTCCTGCACAATTTCTACCGTGCTGATTAGGCTCGATTTCAGCAGTGCGTCGACTCATCCGTTGACTACGGCTCTCAGCCAGATTCGTGTGAGGACATTGACCAGTGCCTGCAGCAAATTGACGAGGCGGAGGATCAACACGTGCCAGCTTCAAGGTAGGTGAGTAACTCTCTCACTCAGAGATAGACAGATTTACTAAACATCTCATTCGACTCCGTAATGTTATTCGACGCCAATACCAACGTTCTGGGCTCCCTCACCTAAAAACCAACATTAATCGTCTTAAAAAATCATCCAGACCAGGTTGATGGATCAAAGAAATCCGAAATTGCTAACCATCTTCGCTTACTCCCAGAGAGCGCAAAGCCATTCTGGAAAATGACTAAAATCCCTAAAAATAAGTCGAGATCTATACCTCCTCTTTCCTCTCCCGATCAAAATACGGACCCATCGCTACTACGAACACCTGTTGGAAAAACCAATGCACTTGGCCAGTACTTTGTGGATTCCCATAACCAAGGTCATAAGTCCGCATGAGCCTGCCGTGCTGAAGGCAATGTATAGAGCCGCTGAATCTCTCGTTGTTGTTCCTGATGAATTAAGAATAACTGCTGATGGGGTGATAGAAGCCATCAAAACAACCAAAAACATGCAGGGCGTAGGTGTTGATGAAGTACACTCAACCATGAGTTGAAAAACTTAAGTACTCTCTTTAAAGCCCACCTGGCATCGGTCTTCAATAAACACTTGGAGCTCCCGTCTCGTTGGACGTTAGCTACCAGTTCAAAAAGCTATCGCCCCATTAGCTTATTATCTTCCATCTCGAAGCTATTCGAAAAGCTGATCCTCAGCCGTTTACTGGAGTTCTCAAACCAGAATAACACTCCTCCCAGAGCAGTTCGGATTTAGGAGAGGTTATACCACAGTCCTCCAGTTGTCAAGGATCACTAACATCTGAAGGCGGAATAAGTCCGTTTCAACAACATCTGCCATGGCATTGTTGTGCGTCGAGAAAGCGTTCGACAATGTATGGCATGATGGTCTTGTATTTAAGCTGTATATATCTAACTTCCCAATATTCCTCGTGAAAATCATTAAAAGCTTCTTAACGGATAGGCATTTCCAGGTCTTCCTGAGTGGTTCCTATTCTGGAGATGACACTACCATCATCTACAAGGGTCAAGTAATTCGAGCCCAGGAAGACATGGATGTTCTGTCCGACTATTTAAGGAGCTGGAAGGTTTGTATCAATGCAGCAAAAAAAAAACAGACCATTTTGTTTTCACAATCATAATCACATCGGCTTGTTCCGCCTTGTAATGTGAAAGTCCACCTCAGTGTACTCCCATCGAATGGTCGAGTGAAGTAGTTTATCTCGGTCTCACCCTTGACGCAAATTGCTGTTCAGATCCCAAGTAAACAAAATTTCCACAAAGTGCTCAATCCTTAAGAGGTTACAATACCCTCTCTTGAACAGAAGGTCCCCCCTTTCCCTTTAAAATAGGCTTGCTATCCACAAGCTAACCATCCTACCGGTGTTTGAATATGCTTTGCCAGTCTGGGAGCCATGCGCCAAGTCCCACCATGTTAAACTACAGATCATACGAAATAATCTCCTGAGAATCATTCTGTACAGTCCCCCGAGGACTAGAAACTTCGAGATCCATCGCTTGACTGGTCTTCAGGTGTTGGAAGAACGGAGAACATCAACTCTGGCTGGGTTCAGAGAGTCCTCTGCCAGATCTCCTCACCAGATCATCCGTGATCTTACATATTAGTTTTAAGTGGGTAAATAAGTAGTTACACTCTTCCGTAATCCGATTTAACGGATTTCGGTAAAATTTGACAAGTTTCGGTAATTTTGTTACCGGAATACTGTAAAATTTCACCGAAATCCGGTGAATCGGATTACCGAACGTTCAGCTGTTGAAAGTTCGGTAAAAAATTACCAAATACTGTAAAATTTTCTAAGTGTGTAGGTAGAATCCTAGTGGGTTTGAGCTGTTTAGTGGTCTTGGTCGTGTTAGTAGTACGAGACACTGAAAAAGTCTGCACATTGTAGACGAAATACGCGTATCTGTCAAGATAAGCAAAGGTAGTTGGAATTAAATGGAAAATACTAATTTTTCTTCTAGTTTCTAATTAAAAATCTGGCTTACCACTTAAAATGTAAATCATTTATAAAAAACATAATTATCGGAATTAAAGACAAATTAAGCGTTAAAAAAGAGGCGTGGCAATTTCTGTATTCATCATTAGATGAAACTGAATGAAATGAAAAGAAAAAGACAGTTTGAGCCATATGTTACCCGTTTTTGATGATCCGGATAGGGAAAACATATTTTCAACCTGTTCATACGCAGATTTGTATGAGAGCAAAAGCAGGTAATTTTTAAGTAAAAAAATTGACTACTTATACTAACGTTTGCATAGAAAAAATGGACTTTTTCGGATGGTGATAAAAAAACTAATAATTGCTTTTGATAAATTTCCCATGGAAGGTAATTATTTAAGCTTAATTGGAAAGACATTCTACGCCCTTGCGAGCGGCCTTCCGGCAGTTAGCCGGAACATTTTTCGCGTCAAAATTGTTGGAGTAGATCTTTCGCTTCAGGTTGACCCAGAAATTCTCAATGGGACGCAGCTGGAGGACGTTGGGCGCCGACTTGGGTACCACATCGATATTCAGCCGCTCCATCTCCTCCAACGATCGCTTCAAGTAGTGGGCCGACGCCAGATCCAGCCTGAACACCACGTATTCGCACTGATGGTATTTCTTGATGAATGACGCAACTTCAAGGCATTTCGTACTATAAATTTCCCCGTTCACGGCCAGTCCGAAGCGAAAGAAGAGCAGCTTTGACATCCCCTTCTCGCTGATTGTCAGCCACAGGAGCACCTTCTTGGGGTACTTGGTGCGTGAAATAAACTACACCTCGTAGTCCACTTCCTTCGTTGGGGAAGTAAAAGACGAAGCGCCCTGCCAGTCGTTGCCATCCAGGGTGAGATAGGTCTCGTCGTCCATCACCAACGCCACGTCGCGATTCGCCGGGAAAATCGAGTTGACCATCTTATTCAGCCGCTGCCGCTGCGTCATTGCCTGCAGCTCCGAAACCAGTGGACGTAACTTCTGCTTCCTGGCATGTATGTTTATGTTCGACAGGTACTTTATCACTGTTTGGCCGGTTGAACCGACCTCCCGGCCAAGCGCAAGCAGCGATGTAGCCACTTTTCCCTCGGTCTTCCTTTGGAGCTTCTTGTCACTGTTTTTGCCATCACGGTTAGAATTAGACTGATAGAGCTGTCAAATTTTATCTGCTGACTCATGGGTTACTATGATTGACGCTGTATGGGTAGTTTCGTCAGTGCGGGTGGAGGTAAACCCAAAAAAAAATCGTCAATTTTTGTCCATTTTTTTAATGCAAACTTTAATAATACTTAATTGTAATTTCAATGCAAAATTTCGTAAGTTTTTCGAATCCAATGGTGCATGAATGAAGACATTGTGTTCAGTTAAACGAGAGTAATCAGCGTTGAAAAATCACTTTAGTGTAACGCTCTCATTTTTCAGAATTTTGAAATGACACCCGGTATGGAAAAGAGAAACGTAGTCCTACGTTAAAAAATACCGGATTTAACGGTTTTTTACCCACCAAAAACCGGTAAATTTGGTAGGGAGTTCTAGGTCGGCTCGACCGGTTTTCAGGTATTGGTTAAAGCGATATTCCCAACCCTAGTTTGAGCACATACCATAACATTCTGTAGTGGATAAAGCTACTGATACAACAGTAGATTATAAGTTCTGAACTCAAGGAGGGTTTGGATGACATAGAATATCGAATGATTATCTTGTAATGTCGGCTGGTCCTCCAAGACATTCATTGAATAGGTTTGAATACATACTGTAACATTGAATAGTGAATAAAGCAGTTGAAACTGTTACAACAGTGGATCATAAGTTCTGAACTCCAGGATGGTTTGGATATCATAGAATAACCCATGATTATCTTATAATACCTGTTGGTCTTCCAGGACATTCATTGAGTATGATTGAAAACATATAACATTGCAGAGTGGATAAAGCTACTGTTACAATAGTAGATCATAAGTTCTGAACTCCAAGACAGTTTGGATGACATAGAGTATCCCTAGTCGAACATGTGATGAGGTGTGTGGAACAGGAAAGGTTGAATGGAACAACGAAAAGAAACCCAATAATATACAGTCCACCTAAGGAGACGCCCGGTATTTTACCCTAAACTGGCAGTAATTAATTACCCCCTAATCGGTGTTGGTTAGGGTCCGGTAACCCAACACCAAGAGTATCTTATAGTGTCTGTTGGTCTTCCAGAACATTCATTGATTATGTTTGAATATATTTCGTAACTTTGTATTGTGAATAAAGCTACTGTTACAACAGTAGATCATAAGTTCTGAACTCCAGGATCGTTTGGATGTCACCCCAGATTATCTTATAATGTCTGTTGGTTTTCCAAGATATTCATTGAGTATGATTGAATAATTATCATAACATTGCATAGTGGATAAAGCTACTTTTACACTAATAGATCTTAAGTCCTGAACTCCAGGACAGTTTGGATGACATAGAATATCCCATGATTTTCTCATAATGTCTGTTGGTTTTCCAGGACATTCATTGAATATGATTGAATACATATCATATCATTGCATAGTGGATAAAGCTACTCTTACAACTGTAGATCTTAACTTCTGAACTTCAACTGAACATGGTGTGGCATAGAATATCCCAAGGTTATATCATAATATCTGTTGGTCTTCCAGGATATTAATTTTATATGATTGAATGCTTACCGTAACTTTGTATAGCCCATAAAGCTACTATTACAACAGTATATCTTAAGTTCTGAACTCCAGGACAGTTTGTTAGACATAGCATATCCCAAGATTATCTAATTCTCTTTCTGTTGGTCTTCCAGGACATTCGCCAAATATGTTTGAATACATGCCATAACATTGCAAAGTAGAAAAAGCTACTGTACAACTGTAGATCTTAAGTTCTGAATTCCAGGATAGTTTGGATGACTTAACACATTAAAAAAGTCCTACTTTTTTGATCATTTCTATGTTATTGAACATCAAATCAACCGGAATACACCAAATTGCTTGTATAATTACGCTTGGTAAAATTGAGGCTTGAAAGGGTTAATGTTAACTAACCACTCAGTAAAAATAGCTAGTTCTAGAACTGAACACATTCAGTGACTTAGAATTATTTTTAAAATTGGGGATGATGCAATTGGAATAAACAAAGCTGGCATCATCCTTATGTGCAAAAAAAGTGAAACCTCAACGCGATAGAAAAACCCTAGCACCCGTCTACCGTGCAGTCGACCGGATGACGGTTGCAAGTTTGTCTAAGGAAATAAGCAGCTTTTCCTTAGCCCCCCAATCCCCCCCCCCCCCCCACCTGTCCAATATCTCATACAAACAGAACCATGCGAGACGATGACGATACCTACGATCAACGGATCATCGCCGGCTGCGAGCAGCACTGATTCGTTGCCGAATTGTTAACGCCAGACATCACCCGCTTTTCGCCAAACCCCCCTTTCAGCGCAGTCAAGAGACGATCAAGATTTCCGCAGATCCCACGCTGCGCAGCACAATTCCCTCCCAACTCCCCCCATCCAAGCGAATGGAGAACGTCCAGAGCGTCCCTCGGGCCCGTCTAGCGAAACTTCTATAACTTGAACACAGTGGAAGCCGTAGAAGAAAAAAAAAATCACCGAATATCACACATGAAGTGGTTTCGGGGAGGGCCTGAGGGGGGTTCGGTGTGTAGAACGACTCGGTGTGAACAATTGCAAAAAAACGATCTTTCCATTCCAGTCACTCAACTGGCAAAGTTCTAAACGGCGCTGGTTTTGGCAGTCGGGAATCGGTCGAACATGACCACCGAATTCGCAGCGATGACAATGGATTGTTATTGTCTATTTTTCTTTTCTTTCAGTTTTGGTAAGACGACGCAATGGCTGAACGGGTTGGGCGGCTTGGAAATATGAAAGTCGGAAATTTAGTTTGTCATATTTGGTAATGTCACCGTAGAAGTATGTTCGGTCGCTTTGTTGATCGAGGGACTATTAGGTTAATTTGAGCGGCGACGTGGGGCTTTGTCTGCCGATTTCGATTTCTGATGGGTGCAATGAATGGGGGTATTTTACAGCTGTCATGATATATTTCAGAAACTGATACATTCCACTTGATTTCAACTGGTGTTCTATGTTGACGTTCTGGTTTCTATGGAATCTGGTACAATGAAAAAATGTTCAGGTTGCTACGATATTTGATCGACAAGAATGTTTAAAAATATCAAGCTGAACAATGCATTAGGTCATAAGCTGGGAGGGAGAAAAAAATACTAGACATTGATAAAATGAATCATCAAATTGCGATTGCTAAATTTGACAAACTAGGTATGAATGACAGTCTGCTTCTTTGGATCCGATCTTTTTTGACCGGACGAAGGATGTCCGTCAGAATAGGAGACCACGTTTCATCTCCTTTCATGGCGTGGTCTGGTGTTCCCCAAGGCAGCCATCTCGGGCCATTTTTATTTCTGCTGTACATGAATGATGTTAATTTCATCCTGGACTGCCTGAAACTCTCGTATGCCGACGATTTGAAGCTTTTTTACACGATCAGGATTCCGGAGGACGCATCTTTTTTGCAACAACAGTTGGAAACCTTTGCTGAATGGTGTCGTATCAACCGGATGTCTCTGAATGTGTCCAAATGTTCGGTAATTTCCTTTGGCCGCAGGCGCTCCCTCTTCCAATTTGACTATGGATTGGCAGGTGTGCAAATGCGACGTGATACTACGATAAAGGATTTGGGAATCCTCTAAATTAACCTTCAAGGACCACGTTGGGTACGTTGTGTCAAAAGCTTCGTCGCAGCTGGGCTTCTTGTTCCGCTTTGGCAAAAAGTTCAAGGATGTTTATTGACTGAAGGCTACCCGACCAAAGGGCACAACAAAATTATTTCAAGTTTTGTTATTCAGCTGATTTTATAACAGAGGTTGTAAGAATTTAGATCGCGGATGTTGTTCAAATAACTGAAATTCTAACAAAAGATCCTCTAGAGATAACAAAATTATAGCAAACTATGATACAGATATAACAAATTGTTATTGTTTTAATATACGCTAGGCATATGATTATCCCAAGTAACAATTCAAATGCAAGTTGGTTTTATTCATGTTTTATGGTAGCTTTATCAAAGCATTATGGAGATCATCTGATTTTATCAGGGCATTTTCCAAGTTAAGGTGGTTTTAATTGATTAACAGTTCTTAAGAGTGATTAAAGAACACTTGAAGAAACCTCCATAAAACTACATCATTTATAAGTGTAATTCACCTTATAATTAATTTTATAAGATACTTGAGTCCTCTCTCAAGACATCGATTCGCAACTTTCATAAAACCTGATAAAAGTTTTGAGAAAGTTTTATGACATTCTTCTTTAAGATAAATGTATCTTGAAAAACGCTCTTAGAACCATTTGGTTTCAAATAAGAGAACATACTCTTGTGAAAGAACATTATGTGAAAAATAAACGAAATGGGCAATGGACGCAGATAGGTGAAAGAAAATATAAAATAGTGGATCGTTCAAGTGGAAATTCAATAAAAACCGAACCAATATATTGAATACTCCTTCATGTCAGCCACCAACGACATTTTTTTTGTTTTACCATCGCTAGATTCCGTTGGATTCGCAGCCTACTGAGACTAACTTATCAGAAGGGTCTATGCGTTATGCGTCCTATTTTTTTGTAACGAATCAAATTAAATGGTGCAATGTGTCGCCAGTTGAAAACCGAGAATCATAACTCGTGATTATTGATTTTGTGCCAGTTGTGCAAGTTGAACCTAACGTCACAGGTAGTATGTTATCACCATGCGTTATCGTATGTCCACCACCGTTAAATCTAAAGTTGGAAGTGGTGCGCTGGAATTGCTCAGTGATCTACTACACAGCGCACTTCATCCGACGTTAGGTTTAGCATATAGATCAAGAGGAAAAATCATTTTTTCGCTCAACTGATGTTTCCGCTTTCCAGGCAATATTTATTATCTGTTATTCTTCCCAAAACCATTGTTGGCATATTCAAGTTAAATTTTCTTTTTGTTTTTTATCGACTTACGCTGGTCATTAAAAATATTAAATTATAAGCTGTAATTATAACTAAGAACAATTATGCATAGGCACTTTTGATTTGCACGGTCACATTTTCTTTGTTTATGATGTGCCTTTTTCACACTGATTTTATGGCTATCTTAGGAAAAACTTGTTTACCTTGAGCAATTCAAACAAGTTTTATTCAAGCGTAACTCACCTTTTTCAAGAGTAGAACAAATTAAGATGAACTTATCGCGCTCCTCAAAAAATCTTGTAAGTCTTGTGCAAGAAATATAGGTTTGATTTGCGTTTTATGGTAGTTTTAGATAAAACCATTGGAAAAATGGTGAGCGTGGCTATTTTGGATTCCCTCGGAACGGTAGCCATTTTCATAAGTATGCAACAAAACACTCATTTTTCCAATGGTACGAACAAACAATGCTGTTTAGAATACATTTTGAAACATAAAATGGATTGTAGACACAATTTATTCAAGATCTAATTTATCAGCCTTGTCACCTAATAGTTGAATTTTCAACTATTTTTTTTTTAATTTTTAAATAAGTCAATATTCTAGCATTAACTCAGAGGCGCATTAAAATTTTCAAACTTTTATGTTATAAAACACCAATAAACTGAATGTCGTATGAAAAATTCATCAATTGCAGGCAAAAAACAGATGCATGTATGGTCAATTTTACAATTAATTTACATACGTATCCACTTTGGAAGAGAAATATAGTAGCTTCCACTGAACCATAAACAAAAAAAAATCCCCATTCAGCAGAACGAATCCAAAAATGGAATCTTCGAAGCATATTTGTGACGGACTGGAAGTATTCTTAAAGAGGAGATTCATAAAACTATCAACACTTGTGGTAGTTTTATCATAGTTTTAAATATGTATTGAATGTCATTACAAGTATGTACCGATAAAACTATCAAGTTTTAAGCGAACCTTGGGAAATAGTCTTGAGAACCTCTTGTAGTATGGGCCTTTTGGAACTTAAGAGGGTTTTATGGCTGTTTTATCAATGTTATGTAGAATATCTAGTTTTATGCGTGGTTTTATCAAATGAGACTTGAAAACTTCTTCAAGTATACCTTAAAATTGAATTTGTTATTTGGGATATGACTGTTATAAAAATAAAGCTTTTGATTGTGATATTAATTCAAACTATTATTATAACAATGTTAGTGATATCATGTTAATAATAATAAAATGATCATAATGATATTTATATAATAATAAAATCATTATTATCAAGATAATCTTATTCATATTTAACAAACAAATGAAAAAAAAAACATTAAATAGATTTAAGAACAGCATTAACATTACAATCATAGCAATTATATAATCATTATCAAAATAACCGTAATCAAATCAATTAAATGAGATCAAAATCATAAAGTCTAATTGATAAATTAAATGATAATTTTAATTTTTTTAATCATAATAATAATATAAATAAAAATAGTTATAATCATAACAATTTAAACATATTTAAAGGAATAATTACATTTACTATTACAATAGTAGCCATAACAGTAATAAATATAATAATCATTAATATCATAGTAGTATTGAACATGTTGTTGTTGTTGTTTGTCTTTATTTGAGAGACTTTCAGCCGGTGGCTGGTTCGTCTCTTATAGTATTGAACATCATATTCCATTTAAACATTGTTATAAAAATATTCATTTTCATAATTTTAAGTAATATTAATATAATAACAACCAAAAATAGAATAATTAATAACATCAAATAATACGTTTTTCAAAAATAATCACCCAATTAATATCAATTATAATGTGTTTTACAGTAAAATTACAATCATAATTCATCATAAATTTTAATAATCATTGTTTTTTAAATAGTAAGAATTGTATTCCAAATTATTTAAATCAACATACAATAACAATTATCACAACAGTTGTAATTATCCTAATGTTCTGAATATCCAAAATATTTAAATAAAAATAATGATCCTAATAATTTTAGTAAAAACTTAAATCATATTCAGAAAAAATGATTACGATCATAATCGTCATGATAATCGCAATTGTCAATAAACCTTGATCATAACAATCAAATTCATCAATACCATAACAGCGAAATTGAATAGATTATAATAATAATTATCATGAATTTTTATAACAATAATCATGAATTTTAATAATAACAATCATGACAGTATAAACATTGCTACAACAAAAATGTAGAGCATTTTTGAAATAAACATATTTTTTTTCAGGTGTCTTTGTCAAATCCAAAAATATTCAAATATATTTTTAATAAGAATAATTTTAAAATAAACATTGACTTAACGCTAATTTTAACATAGAATACTTTTGGAACAAATTAAACATATGTTAGTGTTACGTTTGACTTGACCTAAATATATTTTAGTAATATTTGACGATAGTTTTCTTCGCGTGTAGTTTTCATAATACAACTCTTTTCGTTTAATTAAAATTTATAGTTTAAAATTTATTTCATGATCAATATAATCCAGTTTATTTTTACAAGTTATCAAGTAATCGGTAAATTTAACAAGACCCTTAGCAACATTTGCAGATTTTCGTCTCGAAATTGGTCAAATTTATGGAAAAATACGCCTTACACTCAACAGAGCACGAATGGACAAATTTCGCGACAAAAATCAATTACTCAAAAACCATTAACTTTAGAAAGATGATGTCTTTGAAAGATATAATTAAAAAGAATTAGATCTATCTTTTGGTTTGAGTGATCACTAGGGTGGTCCTTTTCTGTTCATAATAAAAAATTCAACTATTTATTATTAAGATTTTGAAAATTTTTTTGCTTCTACTTTTTTTTTGTAAATATTTAAATTTAATGAAACTTTGATGAAAAAAATTATCTTTTATCTCATCTACGCATTGTTTTACAACAGTATTTATGACTTTCCTTAAGGTGGGACCAAAAAACAGCTTTTTTTGCTGTAACTTTTACTGTAACAATTTTAATTTGAAAAATTTGCAAAGATGACGTTTAGGGTATAAAATGACGCACATTTGGAATAAACAAGATAGTTGCTAGTTATTGTAGAGATTTGCAAATATGTGCAAACACAGAGTACGTGAATGGAATGTACAAACTTCCATCCACAAAATCATTGTAATATTGTGTGTCTCTATTTGTCTCCTTTGCAATTGGTAGTTTTTGCATAATTTTCGATCAGCAGCATCAACAATTATCATCAAAGAGCGTAACAACGCGAGTTTTTTTTTATGAAAATGTATATATTTTTATTTTAACTCATCTCTGTTTATTTATTAACATATATGTCACAGACAAACAGACATAACACATCGAACATTTTGCACTACCTTTTTTATTCAAAATGTGCGTCATTTAATACCCTAAAAGTCATCTTTGCAAATTTTTCAAATTAAAACTGAAATAAAAAAGTTACAACAAAAAAGCTGGTTTTTAGGTCCCACCTTAAGGAAAATCAGAAAAACTGTTATTAAACGATACGTAGATGAGATAGAAGTTGAATTTTTTTCAGCAAAGTTTCATTACATTTAAATATCTACAATTCTGTAGAAGCAAAAAATCCTCAAATTCATAAGAATAAAAAGTTGAAATTTTTATTATGAACAGAAAAGGACCACCCTAGTGATCACTCAAACCAAAATATAGATCTAATCTTTTAAATTATATCTTTCAAAGATATCATCTGTCTAAAGTTAATGGTTTTCGGGTTATCGATTTTTGTTGCAAAATTTGTCCATTCGTACCACACTGCAGAGTTGCAAATTTCCTTTCTTCTCAGCAATGAAAATACGAAAAAAATTAAGTTCAATTTATTTTCAAGCAAGACAATATTTTATATGCAATATCAAAACTCTTCATTGACTGATATTTTATTCTCTTGGCTTCATTTGACAGTTTGTGACAGCTCGAATCTGGCTCCACTTGACAATCGCATTTTTTGAGTTTGTTTCTCCCTCCCAGGTCCTAAGTAACATTGGGAGACTCGCTTCATCGACTTTCTCTTTGCGTTCCTAGGGCTATGTAAAATCATGTTCAATTATTTTCAGCACACAGTTCGGCAATATAAAAATTCTATAACTTTTTATAATTTTTTTTAAGGATCAACTACGTCTTAAATATCAGCAAATAATTTAATAAACAAACTTTTTACGAAAGAGAATGTCGACGAAGAGAATCTCTCAATGTTACTTCGGACCTAATGCATTGTTCAGCTTGACATGCATTCAGAAAAGCTCCTTGGTCTAAAAGTCGAGATTCAGTTGAGTTTGATTCTTACTCAACATATTTTGAATCAACAGGTCAGGACTGTTCCCGTAGAACGATCATTCCTCCTGTCACTTTGATCAAATCCATCATCATCTATCCGAAAAAAAATATCTCCAACTCATACGCCAATCACCTTCAAGTCACCTCTCATGAAAAAAAAGAGTTCTAGACTCATAAAAAAAGTGATCAAGAACAATAATTGAACAGAACGGCCAAACCCGTCCCAGACAGGCCACAAAAAACCGTCTGGCCCGATGCGCGAGAACACTTCTAGTGTGACTGGCCAGATCATCTACACCTACTTGCAACGTTCAGCAGTCATAGACGGCAGTTTGTTGTTTTCTTCCCGCTTCTCTTCCACCAATAGGTCATATAGTCAAAAATACCGAATACGAATAAAAAAAAAAAGTGCAGAGCTCCTCCAGACGAGACAAAGTCATTCCTCCCCGCTTGCTTTTGTTGTTGCAGTTTTTCGGGGGTTCTTCGCGCTTTGTGCTATTATATCGCGTGAACGCGATCGAACGAGGGGACCGACCGGCTGGAAGAAGTACGCCAAGACGAAGACGACTTCTCAGCTCAGAATATCGCCGCGATCTACAGGAAGTCATTTTTTATTGCGGGTTTCGGTAGATTTTTGCATGCTTGCATGGGACACCAAAATTAGCAACCGCTCCGTGCCCGTCGTCTTCGTCTTCGTCGTCGTCGTTGTTATCGTCGCACATGGCCATTAGTCTCTCCAGAAAGCTAGCACCGCACCCTCATCATTCCCCGTCTTGGATTATTTCGTTGGTGGACAGAACCAACGAACGGAGATGGAGATATTTTCGGGGCTAGCGCAGAGTCAACCGCCCCTACTTGGGAGGCACCTCGCGATGATCGCACGTGTTTCTTTTTTTTTCTTCTCTGGTTGCTGAGTTTCTTTCGGACCATTCGCATATGAGTTTGAGGGTGTTTATGTGAGATGAAAAAAAAAACAAACTGGCCGAATGAAGTGGAAAATGTCAATCCCGTGATGTTTTTTTTTTGTTTGGATAATAATAACGACGAATTGTTGGGCTTCTGTGGATGTGATGGAAAGAGCTAATACTTTACCCAGTTGCTCACGAAAATTCCATGCCAGGGTCAGTTATTAAAGTTGGTTGAAAATCATGTTTATGGCGAAACACAAAGTTAACTGTCATATGAACTAAAAATGTTGCTTGGTTATTTACTTTCGTAAAAGAGAGTATCGTACATTATAAATATTTCTATTGTTAACTAGCTGATCCCGGTGCGAGCGTTGCTACGCCTGCAACTAAATGAATGAACATTACATAGAACTGACGCTTTTTTTTAATGAGTTTTTTTTAGTAATAAGGAGTTCAAACTTCTATCAGAACATTCTTCTTACCCAGAATACACAGTTTGTGGCTTAGTTACCTGGATAATTCTCAGGATTGGTTGACATTTGTGTTTGAGTTCTCCATAGAAACATTTGTTGCATTCAAAAAACCCCGCATACCATTTTTGATTCCATTTGCTTGATTAGTTCTCAAGCTATGCAGAAATTTGTGTTTCATTTGTATGCGAGCCGGAAGGGGGAAGCGGTCTCAAACAATCATAAGAACCTTCCCCAGCCCCAAAAATACCTGCATACATATTTTCACTCCGATCGGTCAGACAGACAGTCAGACAGAAATCCATTTTCATATAAATAAAAATCCTGTTTCCAATAACCCCCACATGCCAAATTTGATTCCATTTGCTTGATAGGTTCTCGAGTTATGCAGAAAATTGCGTTTCATTTGTTTGAGAGCCCTCCTCACCCCCCACACCCCTTCAGAAGGCGGAAGAGTCTCAATGACTATAACAACATTTCTCTCCTTCAAAAACCTCCATATGCCAAATTTGGTTCCATTTGCTGGATTAATTCTCGAGTTATTGAAAAAATTGTGTTTCATTTATATGGGAGATTCCTCCCTCCACTTTTAGAAGGCGGAGGGGTCTCAAATCATCATAGAAACATTTCTCTCCTTCAAAAACCTCCATATGCCAAATTTGGTTCCATTTTCTTGATTAGTTCTCGAGTTATGCATACATTTGTGTTTTGTTTGTATGGGACCCCCCCCCCCCTTCAGAAAAGGGAGGGGTCTCAAATAAGCATTGAAACAGTATTCATCTACAAAAACCTCCACATGCCAGATTTGGTTCAATTTGTTTGATTAGTTCTCGAGTTATACAGAATATTGTATTTCATTTGTATAGGACTTTCAGGGCTAAGAGGAATCTGAAACCATCATAGAAACCTTTCTTGCCGTTAAAACGTCACACATGCTAAATTTGGTTTCTTTTGCTTGGGGTCTCAAACCACCGTAGAAACATTTCTTGCCTACAAAACCTCCACATGCCATATTTGTTTCCATTTGTTTGATTAGTTCTTGAATTATGCAGAAAATAGTTTTTCATTTGCATGGGAGCCCCCCTTCCTAAAGGCGGGAGGGGTGTCGAACTATAATAAGATCCTTTCCCGGACCCAAAAACCCCTGCATACAAATTTGCATAGAGGTAGGGATAGTTCTCATGTTTGGTTTAAATTTGTGTTTCGTATGTATGGTAGCCCCCCTTTTCAGAGTGAGGAGAGGTCTTAAATTACCACAAAAACATTTGTTGCCTTCAAAAACACTCCCATACCAAATTTTGGTTCCATTTGCTTGATTAGTTCTCGAGTTATGCAGGAATTTGTTTTTCATTTGCATGGGATCCCACCCTTTCTAGAAGCGGGAGGGCTCTCGAACTATCATAAGATGCTTCCCCGGACCCAAAAACCACTGAATAAATTTTTTTAAAGCAGTAGGTATAGTTCTCATGTTTGATTGAAATTTATTTCATTTGTATGAGAGCCTCCCTTTTTAGAGGGAGGAGGGGCTTTGAACCACCATAAAAACATTTCATGCCTTAAAAAACTCGTCCATTCCAAATTTGGCTCCATTTGCTTGATTATTTCTCGAGTTATGTAGAAATTTGGGTGTTTGAGAGCACCCCCTCCCCCCTTCCTCCTTATATGACGGAAGAGTCTCAAATCACCATAGAAACATTTCCCTCCTTCAAAAACTTCCACATGCGAAATTTGGTTCCATTTCTCTTATTAGTTCTCGAGTTTTGCAAGGATTTGCGTTTCATTTGAATAGGTTCCCCCCCTTTCAGAAAGGGGAGGGGTCTCAAATCAACATAGAACAATTTTTTGTCTTCAAAAACCACCACTTACTAAATTTGGTCCCATTTGCTTGATTAGTTCTCGAGTCATGCAGAATAGTGTATTTCATTTGTATCGGAGCGCTCCCCCCCCCCCCCCCCCCTTTAGGATGGGAAGGGGTCTCAAACCAACATAGAAACATTTTTTGTCCTAAAAATCCACCACATGCTAAATTTCGTTTCGTTTGCTTGATTAGTTCCCGAGTTATGCAGAATATTGTGTTTTATTTGTATGGGAGCCCCCCCTTTTATGACAGGGAGGGTTCTCAAGCTACCATAAAAACCTTTTTTGCCTTCAAAAACTCACACATGCTAATTTTGGTTTCTATTGCTTGATTAGTTCTCGAGTTGTGTAGAAATTTGTGTTTCATTTGTGTGGGAGCCCCCCTTTCCAGTAGAGGGAGGGGTCTTAAACTATCATAAGATTATTTTCCGGCCCCAAAAACTCTTGCATACAAATTTTCATGCCAAACGGTTCTTCCGCTCGCGAGTTAAATCGTGACAAAGGAAACCCCAACTCATTTTTATTATATAGATTGCACAAATTCTTTGTATAATCTATCATTATATAAAATCGATAGGTTCGACTCCGAGATGCAGCAATTGTTTCTTCTTCTTTCTTAGCGTTTCAAGCCTACCTTCGCAATTACAGGGGGTAGACAAAATAATTTGTAATTTTATGTAACCTGGATTGGGTCCAGTGACTTGCCCACTAGTATATATCAACTAGTATATATCAACACTTGTGATCAGGAAAGCTTAAAGGTGTACAAGAACAACGTCGTGTGAAACAAAATCCATTCATAAGTCAGCCTTATGAAATTCCAAAGCATCGTTCGCAAGACGAACCTTATGAAATTAATAAGATTATTTGGTTGAGTGGGGAAATTAATGTACTTTTATAATGCAGTAACGGGAATGGTCATGATTGCCGGATACCGGAGATATTCCGGGTTTCCGGAGGGGACGTTTCAAATGTCGATTTTCTGGTGAAATTTCGTACAGGATGCCGTTTAGACAGATTTTTCTCTCCACTCAACCAAATAATCTTATGCATTTCATAAGGTTCGTCCTATGAACGATGCTTTGGAATTTCATGGATTTTGTTTCACACGACGTTGTTCTTGTACGCCTTTAAGCTTTTCTGATCACAAGTGTTGATATATACTAGTGGGCAAGCCACTGGACACAATCCTCAACGTTCAAGGTTCGAATCCAGGTTGCTTCCTATTTTTATTTTTTCAACATCATTATATATCATAAAATAATTTATGAAATTCATACTGATTTCTTAGAGCAAATAATCGTAATGAAATCTTATGAATATCGAATGTTTATTTCGCTGAGTGTAGTAAACACGCGAAGAGCGGGTACATTTTCCAAGCGAATGATACGTTGAACTCAAAAATCGGCCTTAAAATGGCTGAGATATGGCCATTTTCCTGGAACAGGTTCCTCTGGATGCGGCCAGATCTTTCTTTCATCCAAAACATGCCGTGCGATACCTCCTTCTTCTTATTTTTTTATTACAAAGTTTTCCCGAGAACGTTCCCTGGGGAACCTGTAGCAGGGGCCAATTAAATTTTTACGCCAAAACATGACGTGTGACAGCTCTATCTTCATGATTTTTTCATAAATAAGCATGTTTGCGTGTAAAAATGTAATTGGTCTACTACAGGTTCCCCAGGGTCGTTCTTGTGGTCCCGGAAGCGGTCAATGTGGCCAATAGTCTTTTCTAGTATACCAAAGCCTTATTTATGAAAAATCATGAAGATAGAGCTGTCGCACGTAATGTTTTGGCGTCAAAATGTAACTGGCCCCTGCAACAGGTTCCCCCAGAAACATTCCGGTGGCCCCGGGAGTGGTGAATGTGCCCAAATGTTCACTTTAAGCTTGAAGAAAGCTTTGTGATGAAAAAAAGAAGAAGAAGGAGGTGTCGCTCGGCATGTTTTGAATGAAAGAAAGATCTGGCCGCATACGTAGTGACAGACGAAGAGTTAAAGACAGCAGATTCCAGAAGATTGTGGTATCTACCATTAGGAGTGATGTGATGTGAAAAGAACCCACCATCAATGCAAGGATTACCTATGTCTGCAGGACTATCCTCAGAAGGTTGCCCCGAGAGAATAGTCTACGTGATGGCTTGTTGTAGCAGGGCCAGGCGATCGCAATGAGGACCTTTGGAAGACTACGTGGCTTCATATGACAAGGGACTGGCAACTCCCAAGCCCTTGTTCAGTCAACAAATCTTTTGACTGCCTTAGGGGAAAAAGTTTTTCAAAAATTAAGAAAATACAACCTAACATTTAATCCCGAACAATGTTGATTGTTTTGTGCAGATGTTACATACCTAGGGCACCATATTTATGAGCAGGATACACCTGATAAATCAAAATATTCTACCATTTTAAACTATCCACGACCACAAAATGCGGATGACGTTAGATGATTTGTTGCATTTTGCAACTACTATATTCTGTTCCCTATTTTTCAGGTAAAGCAGCTCCAATAAATATCCTACCCGTGAAAAACAAACTAATTTCAATTGGTCTAATGCGAACAATCTTCTGGAACTTTAAAAGTGACACACAGCACAGACACTTTGAAAATAATGTGCATTGTTGCAGCT
This sequence comes from Aedes japonicus, assembly GCA_034211315.2. NCBI lineage: Eukaryota > Metazoa > Arthropoda > Insecta > Diptera > Culicidae > Aedes > Aedes japonicus. The sequence continues at coordinate 49,652 of JASCZW010002105.1, forward strand.
TGCGACATTTTATTTTGTTACGCGCGTTCGACCATTACTGCCAAACCCTTCGCCACCAAAAGAACGGCAACACACATACACACAGCGTTGGTGATGTCGTTCGGCTCAGTGTCTTTCGCCTGCAATCAAACGATTGTCAGTCCAATAAGAACCTTCGGCCGCGATAGTTCAGAGTTATGTTTGGTCTTTGTGGCACCTGGAAATATAATAAAATAAAAGTTCTGTAGTGAAATAAAGGTCAAAGTTTTCTTAAGATAAAGTTCATTTGCAAAAAGGTCGTGGTTTCCCTTGAGTGCCGAAAATCGCGTGTGGTCGATACGAAATAGAAGAGTTGAGAAGCTGGCGTCGTTTATTGCTGCTGCGGCCAATATTGTCCTCCGGAATATCAGGAAAGCCCTCCGGAATATCGCCGGGTGGTGTTGCTATTTTCTGCAGCTTACTGTGCTGGTTACTGCTGACGGCTGGAGATAGGCATTCTTCTGTGTGCACCGGATTTCAGGTACGATTTGCCAATTTCCCAACCCCTAGTCAAACATGCGGTGCTGTGCAAGAACAAGAACACAATGGCATAAGGGTTCCCAAAGTCTACTCCAGCAAAAAACTTAACAAGAGAGAAAGTAACAAACCAACAAAAGAACAAGAGCTAAGTGCGATACATTCGACAATATCACATTTTAGACCTTATCTTTACGAACAACAAAAATTCGCAGTGAAAACAGACTACAATCCCCTTGTACATCTTTTCTCAATGAAAGATCCAGCGTCAAAACTGACACCAATGCTACTTGATATTGAAGAAGCCAAGTAAAGTTAAAGTGATGTTAAACATCGTAGTATCTAAAACTGAAATTGATGATAACTTTCTGGCTTTTTTTCAAACTGTATGGAATTGGTCAGTAAGCTCATTATCGTTGATTTTCTTATCTTTTTATCACCAATTACTCTGCTTAGAAAGCTCGAAAAACCATTTAAAAAGAGCGCCATCTACGAGGTTTAACCTGACTTTTGCGTTGCCTGGATTCTTCCATAGAGGAATTCAACTTCGATATCGAATACGTAAAAGGAAGAGAAAATGTCGGTGCCGATGCTCTTTCACGTATAGAAATCATTTCTGAAGACCTTAAATACATGATGATCTTGCATATGCAGACAAGATCTATCACCCGAACAACAACACAAAGCCCAGTTAACGAATCTACAGCTACTAAAGGGTGTCCACGATGAAATTGCCACACACAAAATTGATTCGCAAAATTCGAGTTTTCATCCGATTGCCATCAAATTTTCAGGGATCGAGAAATAACTATTAAACTTCATTTTACCATTTTACTCGTATTTTATTTACAGTCCATACGCAAATGCCCGCACCTTGGCCTTAACCCCGGCCATAAGATTCTGCACAACCTGTGAATCAACCGTTTTTTGTATGTAAACCCATACTTTCTTCAGTTCCTCGACTGTCCTCACTACCTTAAGTCGTTTAAGAAGGTGCTGCTTCATAATCGCCCAGTACTTCTCGATGGGGCGGAGCTCCGGAGTGTTGGGAGGGTTGATCATTTTCGGCACGAAATTGACCTTCAGCACGTCCTTGGAGTAGTGGCATGAGGCCAAATCCGGCCAGAAGATTGTTGGGACGTTGTGGGCCTTCAGGAGAGGAAGCAGCCGCTTCTGGAGGCACTCTTTTATGTACACCTGTCCGTTCATCGTGTGCTGGGTCACGAAAGGTGCACTCCGCTTCCCGCACGTGCAGATGGCTTGCCAAACCAGGAATTTCTTCGCAAATTTGGACATTTTCTGAGTGCGGACATGCTCCGGAACGCTGAACTTATCCTTGGCCGTGAAAAACAGGTTGCAGGGGATCTGTTTGAAGTCGGCCTTCACATATGTTTCGTCGTCCATGAGGCAGCATTCAACTTTCGTCAGCATGTTTAGGTACAACTTCCTGGCACGGGCTTTGGCGGACTTGTTCTGCTTCTCGTCGCGATTAGGGGCCTTTTGTACCTTGAACGTTCGAAGCCCAGCCTTAGTTTTGGCCTTCTGGACAAAACTTCGGCTTAGGTGCAGCTTCTTAGCCACATCCCGAACGGAGGCGTTCGGATTTCGGTTGAAGGCCCCAACTACGCGGTTGTGATTTTTGGTGTTGTACGGAATACTTTTTCCTTCACTTCTGGGCTTCCGATCGGTGGTCAACCGTTCCTCGAACCGCTTAATCACTCGCGACACCGTGGAATTCGCGATTCCCAACGTTTTAGCGATGGAACGACGCGAGAGATCTTTGTTCTCGTGATGAATGCGCAAGATTTTATCACGCACGAGCTGTTCTTTCGACTCCATTTCCGCGAGTTTTGATCACAGGACTTTAAAACTTGCAGGATGTAAATAATGTACTATGAACTAAATCCACCCAAATTTTCATTAAATTCTACCCAACGGTTAAAAAGTTAGAGCAATTTCATAGTGTGGCAATTTCATCGTGGACACCCTTTAAGACAGCTTTTACAAAGTTATGCTTTCGACTTTCAAAGTTATTTTTGAACCAAAACTTGACCACTCATTCTAGTTGTAGTTTCTCAGTCCCCGCCCTGGGAGACAACTGCCCGCCCATCTGCGTTTGGGCTAGGCGAGAACCTACCAAGCCTGCCTGTTGATATGCCCTAGAACACATAAAACATCAGGATCTTCTACAAGCAGGCGCCGGTTATTAACTAACCAGTCCAAACAAGTGTTAGATTAATTACATAGAGGGTAGTAGGAGGCAGCAAGTGAAGCAGAGAGAGAGAGAGAGAGAGAGAGAGAGAGAGAGAGAGAGAGAGATACGTTTGATTGCTGATACGAAAACGTTATAATGATTAAGTGACTAGTACATTATTGTTACTGATAAGTTCAAGTATGAATAGTTCTCATCCGTTTCTTCTTCTATTGGTTGTTGTTGTTGTACTGATACTGCAAGTTTTTGTCTTCCAATTCGCATTTGATTTCATCCACTCGTGTACTGTGCGGGACACATTTAACTACATGGAAAGATAGCAAACATTATAAAGATATTTATTAGTGGTAACATAGTTAATACGCGTTCTTATCATGTGTTTGTGTGAAGCTTGTAGGAAGCTAGTGAAATATTTTAATATTAGAACCGATTTCAGATTTGTACCGATTTATACTAACAGTAAGAATGCTGTTCATTGGCGGAGCTAGACAATTAGTCTGGAGGGGGCCTGGAGGGGGCCTACCCGAAGGATTTTTTCGTTTATAGAAATATTGAGAAGAGCGAAGAAAGTAGCGTAATTGTTGAGGACAGGTTATTTTAATTGATAAATCAAAACAAGTTTAATCGAATAATTAGGTCTATTCTGCACCTCAATGAGTCGGGATGTCTTATAAGAATCGAGTGTGGTGAATATGTACCTCGTATAATTCAACATTCAATCATTGAAAGAGCGTCGAGATTATGCTATGGTCTCATTTGTCAACGACCTCGTTACGCAACGAATAGATTTAACTGAATTATTGTCAAAATTAAACTTTTACTTGTACCTACACGACAACTACGTAATCGAAATTTGTTTGCTTTAGATCATCATCGTACAAATTATACTAAATTCGAACCATTAAATCAGATGATGAATGCTTATAATGAACATAGTGAAATGATTGACCTTAGTATTCCTCGTACAAAACTGAAAGGATATTTCAATACATTAAGTAATTATAGGAGATAAGAACATTAATGTAGTCTACGATTGATGGTTTGACAAAATATATAAAAAAAAGAAAAAAAAAATCTGTGTGGATCAAATGGAGAATGAACTCACACGAGGTTACTGTAGTCACCTTACTCGATTCTCTTAAGGCATCTCCACTAACCGAGGCACACAATAGACTTGACTATATTTAGCTCTAAAACTGAATATATTAAAACTTCAAAGAACAACATTGAGTCAATAAACATTTTAAATTTATATTAAAATTTAGATTGATTTGGATAACGCGTTTAAAATCTTCAAAATTTTGTCGGTAGATACTCATCCTTCACAACTTCCTTCAGCTTCTTAACGTTTTCTCTATAATGTTGCTTTTGCTCTTCGATTGCTTGTGAAGTAAATATTTTTCGAAGCATTACTTATGCAATGTAGTATCGTCATGAGCTTTTTTTTTCTCGCCTAGTTTTCTCCAATTATTGAAAATAGTTCAAATAAACTTTTCACTTTGCTTTCGCAACGGCTTTGCGCAAAAAATGCGGCAAACAAAGCAGAACACTTTATCATTGCTACGACTGTATTCCAACGTAGATGAGAACGACCGATTACTGAATAAAAAACAGGTAACAGTAACAGTAATAAACAAACAGTGGTTAGCATCCATACCTCTCATGCCAAAGTCACGAGTTCAAATCTCACCCCGGACAAAGTTACAAAACATACCTAAACGTTATTTTAGTGACTACGACGGGAGATGAACCAGCCCAGGGCTGAAAATCTTGATGATAAAGGAATTTAAACAAAAACAAACAGTAATTTAAAAATTCAGAGATTATTTTTCGATTTCCACAATGTGGATATTTTAAAGCCATTCAATGGAATTCGATTTAAGTTTTTTATTAAATAACTCTTTGAATGATCTGTGAGCAAATCATCAACCAAGTTTGTTTTAAAGTGAAATACTATGAAAAATACAATGAAAATTTATAAGTTATATCGAGCTAAATTTCTAAGGAGAGTTCAAAAATTGTGAAGGCGATTTCCGAGATTTATTTCATCAAAACCTACTGAGAACTGCATGGCAGTTCGAAAAAAATATCGATGGGGAATTTGAGGTTAAACTTAAGATTTTGTTTGACATTGATAGTTTTCTGGAGCATCGAAATTCCATGGAAATTTTTCGAAATTTTATAAAGGTATGGCAAAAGAATTTAACAACTACAGTATAGGGAAAATAACAAATGCACCCTTTTGAATTTTTAAATTTTCAAGTACAGTCTACAAAATGGCATCAGATATGCCCTGTTAGTAGATTTGGCCAAAAATTAGTTTATAAATAATTTAAAATTGAAAAGTTCAACAAGAATGAGTTCTTCGGCAAAAATTTTCATTCTTATGAAATAAAGTATTTTGAAAAAGAAAATAAATGGTTATAAAATTTTCAAACATGGTGGAGTAAATAAAATGTTCAAACATGGGTGAGTAAATAAAGTTTTCTAAGATGGTGGTAATTTTAAAGACTTTGAAGCACAGTTTATAAATTCAACACAGTTTGAAATTCAGGTGACTTCTATTGTCTAGACATAAAGAATGACAAATATGACTGTTTTGTATGAAAAACTGTAGATGTATTGATTATTTTGGCCACCACTGTTTAATAAGAACTATTTCAGCCAAAAATAGAACCTTTTGATTGAAAATCAAATCCTTTAAAGAAATCTTAAGAATAAATATCGATACAACTGTTATAATAAAAGCGAAGCGAATTTTGATAAAATCTGACAAATGGACCATAATGGACCTGATGCAATCTATATCGACAACTACTGGTACTGAAGTCAACGCCAAAAAATGTTATGATTTCAGGAATGTACCGTACTACCATGTTTACCTTACTTCTAAAGCTACATTTTCGAAAATATTATCGTTAATGAATAAACTTCTATCTCCATATTTTGCTTATGGACATTCGTTAGCTTCGAAACTTTTAATCAATCTGGTGAGTCTATACTCTACTAAATTATTCGTACAAGAGAAAATAATACCGTGAATTCTAAAATGCGCTTATAAACAAAACTCATTATTGTAAGACCTTTTTGAATAATACAATTAAAAAACGTACACAGAAAAGTGTTTCAAATCTTATGTTTCAACATAACAGGCTCTACATTTTACTGTCGCTATTAGTTTAGTTATGAGTTTGGAGGTTTTAATATTAATAAAATTGAATTATTAGAATTAAGAATTGTTTAGGGCTGAGGCGTTGGGCTTTTGTTAAGCAGTATTTCGAAGAAAACGCAATAAAAAAAATTAGTATTGTATATATTCAATGATTGGGTTTCCGCCAAAACATGCTGTTAAAAGGATCAGCATACGACACCTTCCCGGGTTTCTCTGCGAGGTTGTTAAGTAAACAACGACGAGAAAAACTCTACTGGTAAACATGAGAAGTTGTGTTTTCAAAAACCTCTAATTGGAATTTGGTTTCCATCACATGTTGTCTTTAGGGAGTGTAAAAACAGAGATTTCGCATCGCAAGAACCATAATGTGCCTTTGACGGTATTTGAGCACGATCAAGCACGTTTGTTTCGAAATACTGCTTAACAAAAGCCCTATGCTCAATTTCAAATTAATTTTATTCAATTTCATAACCTGTCGAGCGCTTTAGGACCTATCAATACTTTCTCTTCACATCTTTGGTTCTAGCAAAAATTGCAGTTCACTAGTGGGATCCCATGATGCTGGTAAGATATTTCCAATTTCAAAACATTTTAATCGACGCAAACTCTCGAGCGAAGTGGATGTAATGTTGATGTATCGGAATTCTCATGGATCTAATTGTCGTTAACTATAGTTTTCTTAATATATGTACCGAATTTTTATCCTATAAGGTACAGTGGTATAAAAGAAAAGTGTGGCGAAGAGGGTATGTGCACTTTACTCCTTCAGAAACAGTTTCTCTTTCAAACTATTTCTAGAGAAAGCAAAGTACAAAAACAAATTACACTAGGAAAAAAACCCTACAATTCCTTAGAGATTATGAATAGTATTTCATTTCAAATTAAAAATATATATTAGGGAAAAATCCTGGGGGGGGGCCTACAGAATCCTGGAGGGGGCCTGGCCCCCTAGGCACCCCCAGTAGTTACGCCAATGATGCTGTTAGAGTCACTAACAAAGTGTGAAGGTGGTTTTTCATTAGGAAAGCAAGGTAATTTATATAAAAGCATGAAAGCCAATTTTGATCGGTTTACACCAACAGTACAGACGCTGTTGGAGCCACTCACAAAATGGAATAGTGCTTTACTTGTTCCATGATATGTGGCCCAGCGAGTATGGCAAACGAATAATATGAATCACAATTACTTATGATCCCCACTACACCCGGCGAACCACCACATCTCACCAGGAAGCAGCTTTATTGTTCTTCTTTGTTCACTCGATCACTCGCGCCACTGAATAATAGGTAACCAAAACAATAGAAAGCGCGCTATGCCCGATAACCAAATATTGCGCAATACACCCTCGACACAACCGTTTACAGTTGACGCTCGACGCAGACAATTTGATTTTCGTAAACTACTTTCTAAACATTATTTAAGAACTGGAACTGATATCTGCAACAAGCAAGTTGAACGTCCCAAAGAGCAATCTACACTTTGAATAACGATTGAAGGACTTTGCGAAATAAGATTCCCTAGAAGCATTTTTTGCCTTCTATCAACTTTATGTTTTTATTGGTTGTCGAGCTTTTATTCAGAACCAACTGGGGGGAAATTGGAGTGTGGTATCTATCGTTAGGAGTAGTCACGATCCATGAGAAGCCAGAAAGGGTGCGCGTTAAGGTCTGTATCTACATTAATTCGGACACCTTCAAATAATTGTAACTTTTGAAATATTGCACGTAGGAATGAAAAATTTCACTGTAGTATAGCTGAGAGTCTATGATGAAAAAGACTATGATTGATGGTTACATTTCATGTTTAGTATTCAAGATGGCGACGAAAGAAAAACAAGTGCGCGAGCGAATTTTGTACCTGCGTACGGCAAATCCTGACTTGTTAATACGGAACCTTGCAAAAACATGGGATTTGCCTTAATCCACTGTTAACGATGTGCTCAAATCATTTTCGGAACGTTTGACGGTGGAGAGGAAACCGAGAAGTGACAAAAACATTGGACGCGCTGATCCTGTCATGGACCGAAAGGTGAAAAGGATATTACCGTAAAACTCAAATCTTTCCATTCGAACGGTGGCTCGTAAAATAGGGATGTCGCCTGGGATTGTCCAAAAATCAAAACAACGTTTGGAACTTAAGTCGTATGAAGTAAAAACAGTTCCAAATCACAACGACAAACAGAACTTGGCAGCAAAGTCACGGGCTCGACGTTTGTACTGCGAATATTTGACGAAGTTTTCATGCGTTGTTATGGACGATGAAACTTATGTCCTGGAGGATTTCAAGCAGCTTCCAGGGCTGGCTTTTTATTCTGTTATGAGCAAAAATGCTACAGCTGAGCATTTCAGAACGCAGAACGAATCAACAAGGAGATCTATCAGAAAGAGTGTCTGCAGAAGCGATTGCTACCCTTCATTAAAAGTCACAAAGAAAATCCTTTGTTCTGGCCCGATTTGGCATCATGCCACTATGCTAAAACGGTGATGGAGTGGTACCAAGCAAATCAAGTGAACATTGTACCAAAAACCTCAAACCCGCCAAATTTCCCAGAGCTACGACCAATCGAGAGATATTGGGCTCTGATGAAGCGGAAGCTTTCTGGAAAGAAGCAAGGAATCAAAGACACTTCCAGCAAATTTGGACAAAGACGGCTTCTACGATTTCTGAAAAGTCTGTACAAACCCTAATGGACGGAGTTAAGCGCAAAGTTCGAAAATTTGATGCAAATACCGAATAACTATGTTTTGTCTTCACGAATTGTTAAAACACATCCCATGAATCTGAAATAAACAACTACGACGAAAATATAATGCGAAATTTATGTTTTATTCATGTTTTGAGGTGTCCGGATTATTGCGGATACAGACCTTATCAGGGATGCTGCTGCTAAGGTGGATGGAATTTCGTTAGACAGCCATTTGCGGAAGCGACCTGATGAATCGACCGCTCTTCATCTAACGTTTGCATTAAAAAAAATGGACTTTTTTTTTCGGATGGTGATAAAAAAAAGCTAAGACAGATAATTGCTTTTGTTAAATTTCCCATGGAAGGTAATTATTTAAGCTAACTTGCATAAAAAATCTACACTCTTGTGAGTGGCCTTCCAGCAGTTAACCGGAACATTCACCATGGCGAACGAAAACATACGTGTAGGCATGTTTTTGAGTTCTTTTTTCGATTTATTTATCAATTCCTCCTCAGTTTTCCCGACAAAATTGTTGGAGTAGATCTTACTCTTCAGGTTGGCCCAGAAATTCTCGATGGGACGCAGCTGGGGGACTTTGGGCGGGTTCGCCAACTTGGGGACCACATCGATATTCAGCCGCTCCATCTCCTCCAACGATCGCTTCGAGTAGTCAGGCTTTCTTTCGATGCTCTGATTGTTGTCTAATAGTGCCAAGATGTTGTAGATGCCGGAACGGGCGTATCCGGCGTCCACAAAGTGCCGCACGATGTTCGTTTTCGACGCTGCGGGGTGCCGTTCTTTGAACGCGCACACTTCTGAACGGAGTTGCTTCACCGTTTTTGCCATCCGCCGGTTAGAGTTCGACTGATAGAGCTGTCAAATTTTGTCTGCTGACTCATGGGTTACTATGATTGATTCTGCATGGATAGTTTTGTCAGTGCGGATGAAGGTAAACCCATGAAAAATCGGCAATTTTTGCTGATGTTCAAGATATGTTCTATCAAATCTTTGTGTTAGCAAGCAACAAGCAGTCGTTACGATTTCTGTTCCGTATCGATTACGCACGGCATCCCAAAATCTTCGTTATGAACGTTTGAGGTGATTTATTCACCAGTCTCAGCGCAGAACATTTGTTGGGTTTTCTAGAAGTGCCACGGGTCGATAGAAACAAGAACATCAAAAATCATCATTTGTAAGTTTGTTGTATTGTCCATGAAATTCGGCTTGAAAAATGTACAATTGCTAGATATTTCAAATGTCACTGACAGCGAGCGGTAAAAATATGAACCATTAAATTTGATGTAACGAAGTCGTTGAAAGCTCGCATTTCATAATGCGCTTGATTCAGTTTAAAAATACAAACAAGTTATCCAAATCATCACTCCGTAATTTCCCCCCGGCTATTCGACCAACCAACCAACCAACCGATCGGCCGTTGACGTGCAAAGCTACACATATAGGCAGTACGGTTCCTCCTACACGCGAACACGATCGCCATTCATTCAAAATGATGTTCTTGGGTTATAACTGCTGCGTCTTGTCTCTCTCACCTTGACAGAAGTGATGTCATCTGCGCAGTGTAAATGACCTGCTCGTGTCGTGTGTTTTTATTCGACTCATAGCGGCTGCCCGTCGGTGGCGTACCATAACCTTAACTAGGTATATGTATTACCTGTTGTGCAGCAGGCAGGTAGAAAATCCATGAAATCCCTCCGTTTGTTTTTATTCGCGCGAGTTGTTAAACAATTAATGAACGCAAGTTGCACTCGTTGCAACGAGTGTTGATCGCCGTAATTAAAGTTACATTACAAGATCATCAATCCGTTTGGAGGGGGTCGTTTGAATTACAAAGTGCTATGCACCAGAGTTGCCATAATTGTTGAATAGAACAAATCAACTTCCAATTCGTACGTTTCATCAGTCTCACCCTAGAAGGCATCGCACGGTGATCTTGGAACCCGAAAGCCCATGCACTCAGGCGGAACGGAAATAATATCCCCCTTTTTTCCAGTATTGATTCTCGCGAAAATGTATTCATTAATCTTCTGGTCGAATCGAAGGAGCTTGCGAACAAAAAATCAATCTCATCCTAAAAACCAGCTTCGCTAGAGCTCCAAATCTTACCTGGCGAGTCTTCTTGCTTATTGAGTGCTCTTGGAACGTGCAGCTCTCTTTCCGTCCTCTATTTCCACCGCGCTGCACAAACCTGCCTGCACAATGCAACGCATTCTGCACGGTCGTTTCCCGTCTAGCAACAAGCGATGTTACTGTTGATGTTGTTCCCCAGTTTCTTGTTATTAAACTTTTCGGCTGTAACCTTGACCGATGCACACACAACAAGACAGATAGAGGCACCTACCGAGCAACTAAAATAATGGTCGCGGAGCGGAGAGCGGGAGGCGCGGAATGAAAATTTTATATTTGGAACTGTGTGTGCGCCGATCGCCGATTCCCCAGGCCTGACTCTGCCTCTGAGTCGTCGCGCCGCATCAGTGAAGAGTGTTAAAAAAAAACCGCACCCCACCACATCGAACGGAGATGGAGACGCCGATTTGTCGGCGTGGCAAAGCTGAACCAATTCGGACAATGTTGGCGGGGAAAATGCTCGCTAGGAAATGCATCCAATCATTCGGGGTTGAGGATGAATTTCATGCAGCGATGACAATGATGTGGAATTGTCTTATTGAAAGTGACAACTCTAGGATTAAGCTACCGAGCCTCCCGAGTAACACATTTCCATGATTTTATGTTGAGTTAGCTTATGTACAACCAAATCTAGTAATCTAGGGTATGTGTCCCTTGAATCAGCCTATTATGCAACCATCGATTACATTTTTTATTATAACTCATCCAGTTTTTAAGCTGTAAGCGAGATTCAACTAGTTCTACACTTGCTAAGATAAGTTTAATAAGACATTTAGTAGTATGTATCACGAAAAAGCTCACAACTCTTTTTATAAAGTCAGAAACTTTCAAGGGATATGGATTTAATGTCGGTCTATAGGCACCAAATTGGGTCTATTGATGGATGCAAGTTCGTCCCATTCGATGGATTTATTGCAAAATGCAGTCTTTGTACGGTTTTTTCTTCTAATTTTATGAATTAAGGCATTGCCAGCTGTATTCACTTTACTCAAAACAAATTTCACAACACAAACTAAAAAAAAACTGCTTTGAAACACTTGAGTGATGTTCATATATGATTTACTAGCCATTCAATAATGAAAACATTAAAATTCACTAAATAATGCTTTTGTTCCTTCGGTTTGGGTTTAGATGAACCAATTGAATATAAACAATCGCGAACTCATTCATTTCCACTTGAAATTATACCAATAACAACCTTTTTACTACGTTATTGAAACAACAGGCCATATTTGGGAACATACAAAAAATATGTCCCCAACATTATTTTCGCTATGTGAACAGTTAGTTAGTAACGTGTAACTATTTTCTGTACATCCAGACTGCATTACTTGCTTTATCGATTCAATTAGGCCAAATTTAGATCACTTGAAGATTGTGTAGATCATCTGTTCAGCATAACCAGTGAAATCAAGATGCCCCAAAAGTACAAGAAATCGAAAATTACACGGAAGTGAAAAACTATAAGTTGATTAATATTGTCTCAATTACATCGAATTACATCGGTCATCCTAATATCAACATGAATTTGTTGAGTATCGCTAAATTAATGACACATTACATACATAGGCCGAATGAAGGAGCTAGGCTAACATTACATCCCGTTACCCTATATAAATAAAAATGAGTTGGGGTTTCCTTTGACACGATTTAACTCGCGAGCGGAAGGACCGTTTGGCAAGATTTTTGCTTTGTTGGATTTGTCTTGGACACCGGAAGGTTCTTATGATGGTTTGAAACCCCTCCCTTCTCTGGAAAGAAGGGCTCCCATACAAGTGAAGCACAAATTTCTGCATAACTCCAGAACCGATCAAGCAAAGGAACTCAAATTTAGCATGCGGAAGTTTTTGGAGGTAAGCAATGTTTCTATGGTAGTCAGAGACCCCTCCCCTCTCTAGAAATGGAGGCTCTCGTACAAATGAAACAGAAGTTTCTGCATATCTCAAGAACTAATCAAGCAAATGGAACCAAATTT
>JASCZW010002106.1:0-228929 GCA_034211315.2 Aedes japonicus
TATATCAACTATTTTGAATGGTCATTTTGACCATGATTATAGTCGGTTGAAAATCGTTATTTTGCCATAGTTATCCTTATCCCCAATAATGATCAAATTGATTATCATACATTTCTCTGTGTGAGCGAAACAAAACTCATAAAAAGAGTAAATTATTTGTACCGTGGATACACGGTAGAATGAATTAACCAAATTAAAGGGTAAAATATATTTTGTTAACCTTTTTCATCACCAGATGGTTCTGTTGGCAGCGCTACACGGGTCGCCTAACATGTGTATGTGGAAAAAGAAAGTGACTTATATTGATAATATAGTATATTTTGTATTGTCTTACCCCAGTTTGGTATTTGAATAACATTGTGGGAACATTTTTATGGTTTATCCTCAGGCATTTTTACCTCTTATGCAGCGCTCGTAAATACCAAGGCCAGTTATCAAGTTAATCGTTCCTGCTACCTTTGTATGCAAGAAGTGATTTGGGAAGAATTTTCACCAAAGCTATAGAATTGCGAACAAACAGGGATGAAAAATGAAATGTTTGTGTCTGTTGGACTTGGTGCTTTCCAGGAACTGGAGCTGGTATGAACTGCTGCTGGATTACACTGAAATAGCTGGTTTGTGGTTCTTTGCAGCATTTTCTGTCGTTGCATTTTAATATTAGCAAAAAGTAATGCGATGTCCTCACAAGGCGAACGAACCACTCGGCTGAATAGTTTCCAATTTTGGACTCATCCATTTGAGACCTACCAGGTTCAATATATTCCGCTTCTCCTGTGTACTTATAATTCTTTACCTTCAGTTCGTGGTCCGTAGTTTTGAGCTGGCTGTCAAGATGTGAGCCGTAATAATCATGGGGAAGTATTAAACCTGTTAGCTCTCGAAAAAAAAGAAGCCATCTTGCGTTCAACTGCTTCCTGGAGCCTTAGTTGCAATGAGTATTGCATCTAGGTTGAATTCCTGGAAGTGATGGATCGCCACATCGATGACCTTTATAACGAGGGTTCTCGTCAGGTCCGCCGTCAACGGTGATTATACACCCTAAGTAAATCAACCCCATGGGAGAATGCAGTTAAAGAGCAATGTTTTCCAGACCGAATTGCAACGCACGTTGGTCCGCTGTACCCGACAGCCTCACCACAGCCAATCTGCTCTGGTTTGATTACACGTCCTGCGATAGCCGACGGAATCAGTTTATGTTTAAAAGCAACGACGAAATCATGTTCCGGAACGGTTACGCGATACTCGTGGTGTATTACGATCGGTGCTTGCTTATTGGCTGAGGTCAAACCCATGGCAACACGAGCCTTATCATCTTGACTGAAAAAAGATACCTCATTCGGTCCCAGTATAGAAGCCAGCTCCTCAAGCATGTTTATGGTAGAAGTGCAAAACTTACCATCTTGATACGCCTCATGACTATCATTCCTTGCCTACAAAAGCTCTACTGGCACAGTATGCACATGCCGTTTTCCTTCCGTGCTGCTTGATCGATACGGCATTAACCGTACGTCCCAGTCTTGTTTATGTAGAATCCTTTGAATTTCAGCGCATCAGTCAGTTTCGCAAAGATTTTAACAATTCGGAGTCGCTCGTCCCTGCGTTTATCCTCAGTTACTGATGCCGTGGATGGCGATATCTACGATAGCGTCCTACTGTACTGTGTGCTCGTAAATGTTCTTTGGCCTCAGGAATTGGTATGAGCAAGTTTTGCATTGTCTTCTTCTTCTCACCTCGGAATCGCTGTTGGCGCTCTTGAACCTGCCCTTTGCTTTTCAGTTCCGTTTAGTTGAGTTTGCAGTCTCTCCCTGGTCATACACATTTTTCCTTCGTCCGTAAGCAGTCCAGAGTCTTCCTGCTCCCGAAGTTTGACCTAAAATCAGACACACATTTGATAGACAGAAGTTTGCGTTTGCAAATTTAGTTTCCGTTTATCAACAGTTTTTGTGTTTTTTTTAAGCGTACCTTTACTTTGCGGTGGGTTTGTCCGATGTACCCAGAGGAGCAATCCTGGCAAGGAAGTTGGTAAATCCCCGAATTTTCGTCCGGTGAAACCTCGTCCTTCAAATTGCATAGAACGTCGCGTAAAGTGTTTTCGCTTTTGTAAACTATGTGTAATCCTTGCCGTTTGAGAATGTTTTTTTTTATTGGGTTCGTGACTGTAAGATACCTAGAACAGTAGGCTGCTCCTTTGTACATTTTCTCTCTCTGGCTTAAGAGTGGCGATGTTTTCTATGTGCAGTTTTCGTTTGTGTTTTTTGTAGATTTTTTTCGTGAACTTCTTCTCGTAGCCATTCATTCCAGCTGCCTGGTGGATGCGTTCTTTTCTTCTGTGAATTCTTGTTCCTCCATAGGTACATTAGGCGGTGTGCCATGGAGTGAAAAACTGTTTGCTTTTGGGATCCAAAGTGATTGGAGTCGGATGTAATGTACCGATCAGTCGATGTTGGTTTACGGTAAATTCCAAATTTCAACGTGTCGTTTTCCTTTCTGAGTCTTTTTCTTACCGTGAACTTAATTGAGCTGTGACGTGAGTTATGCATCCTGATGGTTTGATCTAGGTAGCGTTCTTAAACCGGTGCCAGTACAACATCAATATGTTCTTAACATCATTAGGACCTAAACTTGGTCTGTTGATGTCTACTTCAAATAAACAAAATAAACAAAATTCAATATAACGCCACCAAACTCCGAGGAAAAAATTCCTTCTCAGCATCTACTTCGAATTCGTCATAAAGAGGTTCGCCAGTAGGGGTGAAAGTTTGCTTCTTATGCTTAGACCAAACGTTTGCTTGTAGAATTTCTGGTTCATGCCAACTTCAGCCACAAGACAATACGCCTCAATGTGATAGTGAGGCGCTCGACTACGTTCTAAATGTCGACGCAGGCTTCGTAGAGCATCAGCAATTGGTAAGCTTGGAAATAGTGCCTCAACGTCAAACGATACCAAATTTCACCTCGTCTTACCTTAAGCCCTTCTAGCTGCTGGACAAGATCGACCAAGTGTTTAGCACATTTGCCATGAGATACAGGGTATTTTTTCATTTCTTCAAATAGCCACGCTGCCATTTTTTCGGTGGGTATGCAAATATTTGAGCAAATGGGCTGAATTTTTTTTAAATGGTCTCTCGTCGCGTTTTGTAAATGTCGTGTAGTTCTTACGTCAACTTAAAAATGATAACAATAAGGAGAAGGACAACTTTGTAGCTCGGCGAACTTAGTTCGATCTTGACGGCATTCGGAATCCAAAGTAGGCACGTTTGTACGCCTTTGTATTTCTCACGCCATAATACGCCTTTGTATTTCTCTGCTGATGTCGTTATCGACGGTTACCAATGAGCCCAGATCAAGGGGTTGATCGCTCAGCACACTTCTGCTGTGCTATTTTTTGTTGAGTATGTCTACAAGCGCTGAAATGTTCCGGGAGTTCCCGTAGCCGATGTGTTGACAGCCCAAATTGTTATTTACCGCTGAGCCTTGCAACCAGACAATGCATATCGGCAAGGTTGCTAGTTTCTTATATCTATAAGCTCAACTGTCAATAGTGTTCCTCAGTGTGCCACACATGTGGTATAGATTGATAATCGAAGTGCCGCAGTTAAGAAACTTATTAGTCTTGCACACTGTTCTAAGCGACTTATCCTTGGCCTAGATTGTTCAACGATGCTTTGTCCTGATGTTTGAACAGAAGCTTTAAAGATTTGGTGAATGCGTCTTTTGATTCTATTAATCAGTTTTACAGTCTTCGGCTCTCTAGTTGTTTTTGTACACCAGGGAACTCAAATATCCGGCGCAGGCAGTACTAGTACTTTTATGCTTCTTTTGTTCTTGTTTACTTATGTACTGTGCAAATCATAATGGTTCTTTCTAGACAAAATAGTCAAAAGGTCGAAAGTAACATTTGTAAACAATGACTTCTAGCGTATTTTTCTGGGAGTTACTACCTACCCGTCGGTAGCAGATGTAGATGTAAGCACCCTGGAATTTAAAGAAAAAATTACGTTTGAAGTCATTGTTTACAATTGTTACTTTCGACCTTTGATATTAGTCTAGAAGAACCGTTATATTTGCACAGTACATAGTAAACAGAACAAAGCATAAAGTACTATTGCCTGTCGCCGATCTATTGACGATTTCGGTTAGCTGTATTCAAATCAATGTGATTACATGAGTAAGGTGAAGCATATACCAAGATAAACAATGCAAGGTGAAATGAATACAAAGCACGCTTGTGAGTCTACACTCATTTTCTAACACGAACTTTTCGAACTGAACAAAGATCATCGAAAAGTGTTACTTAGTATAGATGCTGACAAAGAATTAACGGCTAAGGATTTATGCAGAGAGTAGAGTCATATTAGATTTTCCAAATTAGGAACATCCATTTTGTTCCATTGAAATTAGGCATCTTAAAACATAAAATATGATCGATCCTTACATAACTTTCATGAATACAAACAGATTTGTACTGGTCACTTTATTACACTTGCTTGTTAGTAGAATAACGATAACAGTTAAGCGGAATATAAAACGGGTTTTTGATTCGGAAGTTCATAGGATAGGGTCGATAGGCAGTAAAAGTCATCAATCTCTCGTTCCTTTTCCCATCTTTCACGAGAATTTCCTTTATTCTGATTATCTCAACAGCTTCTTACTAACCGGTATCTTAAGCAGGATTCACTTGACCCCTGTGGCTATTATTCTGTGATACCAAATTTATACGTCTACCCTGGTACAGTATGGATTGTGATTTTCTTCTCTGGAGACTTGCGATCTTCTGTACTTGAAAATGAAAATGAAAATATCATAGAAAATTATCAGCTCATAAGCACAAATATGACATTTAATAGGTAAACGTTGAAATAACCGTATGTCCGTTTTACCCACAGTTCCTCTACTTTTTTTTTCCAACTTAATAAGATTCTGTTTACGACTATTGATACATGCTGGTTGTCCGAAGTCCTTTAGGTCATCCCCCTCACTAACTCTATCCATCCCGTAGCATCGCCCAGCTGGTCCGGATCATGATGGCGCTGGCCATCTTCTTCTCCTACGGGCTGCAGTTCTACGTGCCCATGTCGATCCTGACCCTTCGATCAAACGGCGACTCCAGTCCGACCAGTCGCAGCTCATCGGAGAGTATCTGCTGCGCGTCGGTTTGGTCGTATTTACCTTCTCCTGGCGGCCATGATTCCGAACTTGGGTGCAGTCATTTCGCTCGTCGGTGCCGTCAGCAGCTCCACGCTGGCGCTGATCTTCCCACCGTTGATCGAGATCGTCACCTTCTGGCCGGACGGGCTCGGTAAGAACTACTGGATCCTGTGGAAGGACATTGCCATCATGACGTTCGGCATCTGCGGTTTCGTGTTCGGGACGTACACCAGCGTGGCGCAGATTATCAACCCGAATTTGAACTAAGGCGAGGACAGTGCGAGCTGATACGTTCCGGATGGGAGAACGTAGAACTTGGATCGGTATGTTTTTAAAAGCCAGAAGGATAGTACATTACACCTACAAAGTGAAACAAAGGATATATTTATACAAATGATTTAGGAAGCAGGTGAAAAGTGAACCGTGTGGAAGATCTTAAACACCTGCGGGTGTGTGATTTCATTATAACGAGTTTTAGTTTTAGCCATATGATAATCGCTCTTAGCTTCTTAAGGTTCGCAAGGGAGGCAAGCGTATTCCGGGAGGAATCAGAAGGTATTATACAATGTACTGTGTATAGTGTTTTGCGGGAAGTGAGAGAAGTTGTGGAATAATGTTTTGTTAATTTATGTTATTTTGCGTGTTTCGAACAATGATGTTTGATAAACAATCAAAGCATGATTTTTGAAAAACGAGAGCGGAAATGTGCATTTTTTTTCAGTTACTCAATCCAGGTTATCAAACATACCGTAAAATATAAGAAAACGAACATTTACACGCATCTGTGTTGTGGTTCGAGGGGACTGGCTTCGGTTGAGTATGGCAGAGAAGTTTGACAATTTACCTCCAGTCAATTAATTACTCTTTTCCATCAAGTTTTATTTGCTTTAATAATTTGATTCACCTAATGTTAGCTTTTCCTTCTAGTGCACAATTTTCCACCGAATCTCCGCCTATTCAACCGAATCGTTCGTACAAAACAAACGGCACAAAATCGTGTAGTTCTCCAGTTTTGACATTCACGCAAATTTTCAGTGCAAAAACAGTTATTCAATCTAATCGGGGTGAAAGTCAGAGTGATACTTATCCTAGATTGTGTATGCTAAGGGCAATATGTAGCTCCAGTCGTCGAAACGACACGTTACTTAGCGATAAACTTCTAGCATGACAATAAACTAAATTATATCAGCATTAGATAAGTTTAAGATATTTAGCATGTAACTCAGTCGATAACGCTTCTATCTATATTCGTTAGGTTTCGTCAAATCTATCGTACTATCTTCCACTATGTTTCCTCCGTTGTTTAAGATGAGTTGTTAGTCGGGGAAGTCTTCTGCCGAGAGAAGACTGAAGCAAAAAAAAAATCGGAACTAGGTAAAGGAATTCATTCACCAAGTGGATGGTGTGGAGATATGGATCATCGAAATGAAATCAAAATCTAGTAAATCTGTTGTTATATTAGGTATAACTCCTTATCATGATTTATTACTTCCATTGTTAGAGTTTGTTTGGTGACGCGAAGACAATAAACGACGTTAATTCAGTTATTTTATCGATCTATACTCTTCTGAACTAGAGAGTCTATTTATCTTACTCCTGAATCATCTCGATTTCTGTTTTGGATGTGATATAGTTTAACTCTCAAGTATGAATCCAACCACTCTAGATAGTAGTCGTTCTTATGTAGTCAAGAATTTAAAATCGGAAGGGATCATTCCACGTAATTCCATGAAACGAAGCTCAAAACTGCGTTAATGTGGTTGCAGTTCAAGCATCCATTCACAGCTACCAGCAGACATCCTTATCCGACAATAGCGTGTTCAGTGTTTTTTGTGTTATGAATCTGTGAAATAAAATGGGACAGTTTTCGCATGAAGTTAGAAAATCGACGATGGTAACTATATAACCAACTAAGTTCACAGCAGTGATAAACTTCTAATACCCAGCAGACTACAAGCAACTAAAGGATAATAAATTATACAAATTCAAAACCAAATCTTTAGAGGGAATTGACATAAGCAAGACAAAATATTTTAATAACAACACACCGCCTTGTTCCTACTCTAAACTGTACCGAAACTCCCACTTACCTCATAATATGCGTCGGGATCGCCGATGTGTACAGCACGCACAGCACATTCGGCCCTTCCAGTAGCGCGTGACATTTGTGATAGTCCGAACACCAGTACTGCTCCAGATTCATCACCTTATCGCCATCCCGAAAGAGATCGTCCATTGCCTCCACCGATTGGTGGAAAAAAGTCCGCAGAATATCCAGCCGATGATTCCCGGAAAGACTTCTCTTCCCCGTACTCGTCAGATGCACATTCCTCGAGATCACGTACTTCGACTGTTCCCTGTTAACCAGCAAAAATCCCAATATACTCGCGTCCAACTCTACCGTGGCCGGGTAGTTTTTCGGATAATTCTGCTCCGCCGTGATCAGCAGATCGATTTCATTCATCCAAAACTGCTGGCTCATCGTTTGTAGCTTATCGTACGGAGGTTCTGCTCCGCATAGAGCGCAAATACTCACACCTTGCGTGATCGGAATACTGATGAACCGATACGCTATTCCGGGGCTCTTCTTCGGCAAAAACACCGGCACGTCCTGCTGAATGGTACTGGACGCGTTCAACAGAACCATCAGCAGTTTCCTGTCCACAATATCCAAGTCCCACCATCCCTCCGTACCGCAAGCAACCTTCTGCCGAACCAGGATCGAACAGAACGGTGATCCGATCTGAATGCTGAACTCGTTCAGCTTACCCAACATGGCCAAACTCTCCGGACACAGCACCGCTTCGTTGTAGCGAACAAAGTCACTCTCGACCACTTCCATCAGCTGATCGATCAGCGTATAGCAATTTTTCAACTCCCGTTTAAACCGATCAATATTCTTGATCTTCTTTATGGCCGAAATGCCCACGCAGAACACCATCGAGTAGTAGGCAAAATCCATCAGATTGCGCAGAATCTTTTCGCTCAGACCCTTGGCGATACCGATCATCATGAGAGTGCTATCGTACTCCTTCCAGATAATCATTCCCTCCTCCAGGTGTGTAATCGAAAGGTCCACACCCTGCGATTTGCAGAACATGTGCACCCCATTCAGGGAGGCGATCGTGGAGAACGGAAGCTGAAATCGGAACACTTTTAGCTAACCAAGCCATCGCCATTAACGGACCATTTTTCTGATTAGAGTTTGCAAATAGACCGCCACCTAAGTGATTCGATAGAACCGGCACCACGGGATTAGTTCCAGAAAATGTAAAGGATTAGTAATTCGCTGCATTTGAAGGATCCTCACGGTCTCGTAATCGCCTTTCTTCTTCGAATATATCGGAACACCGCCATCGGATGTGAGGCACATCAGATGGATCGACATCTTGATAAGTAACTTGGGTTGTTTACTTCAGTTCTTTGTTTCAAAGTAGTTAGTAGTTATAACTTGTTTATTTGCGTGGAGATAATAGATTGTGTTTATTTTGGTAGATGCGTTTCCGCAACTGGCTGACGCTTCAGCTTCAGCTGTAATTTTTTTTGTTTATGATAAACACGGTAAACATTATGTTTTGACGAGGGGTCGCTTGATGGCGAATCATGCAACTGCGGTAATGATGCTTTTTGAAACTTGTTCAAAAGCCCGTTATTAAAAGTATGCCCGATGTATCTTAACTATAGAAGAATCCAAGTTGAAAAAAGAAGAAGACACCAAGTGGTGATAAATCTGACAGCTCCCATGTGAAAGTATAGGACGAACGTTTTAAAATGCTTCTAATAAACTCAAATGAAAGTTTAATTAAAAGCGGTTTGTTGTATGATGTAAGAAAAATCCTAAACTGCACAATAGGGGCATTATTTTGATTGATTTTTTATTTTGCTGAAAATGTCTTTATTGAGTAGTTTTGGATTTTTCTTACATCATACAACAAACCGCTTTTAATTAGAATTTTATTTGAATTTTTTATAAGCATTTTAAAATGTTCGTCCTATACTTTAACACGCAAAAAATACGTAGTTATTCCAATTAAAACTAGGAATCAATTCAACTAAAATTTTGGTTTAAATATGGACCAATAAAACTGACGAACTAATTCAACAAAACCTTTGAGTTGAAATAAAACATCATGCTTTATAGAATTGAACATCATGTTTTATTGCTCAAAACAAAATGTTTTCTTAAACCAACTAAACGCATTAGTTGAAATAATAAACACCGATGAACTAATACAACAAAACCATTGAATTGAAATAAAATCTCATGCTTTATAGAATTAAACTGAGGGTTTTGTTGTTTGAAACAAAATATTTTTTTAAGCAACTAAGCGCATTTCTTGAATTAATAAACATTGATGAATTAATACAACAAAACCATTGAATTGAAATAATAATTCATGATTTATTGAAATAAATTAAGTGTTTATTTGTTCAAATTATTTATGTATTCTCACATTTTGGCAGGACATCGTCCCACTATGGTCAAGTAAAAATCTCCGCGGCACGAAGTTGACGAGACAAGACGCTGATTAGACATGTGGTTCTCTACGGCCATGATATAAGGACTATGCTCGCGGCAGACCGCAGTCCGATTTTTCTCATGATTTGCTCCTTAAACGTAACGTCGATGTCGAATCGCCTGTGTTGTGCACTGTAGAGTCTGATTTTGGATCAACTGCAGTTATCTACAACGACAATAACTTCTTGAGAATCTTGATATATATCAACAAATTATAATATATTATGTTTATACTTACATTAGAAAAACTACCGGAGGCAAAGACAGATGCAGCTACTTGTCAGCATTGTGAAACTTTTGTACAGTAACAATAAGCATGCTCGGCAGGCTGACAATATGTAAACATAATTTATAAAAACAGTAAATTATCCGTTTAAGTTAAAAAATAAATGTGATTGTTATAAATCAAATATTATTTAAACGAATATAATACAGCGGTGATTACTTTAAATAATTCAACTGGTTTGATAAGAATGATAGTTTGAATTGATTTAGAACTTTTTCATGAATTGAAACAAATATAAACCTTGGTTTGTAAAGTAGCAAAGCATTTTGTTGGTTCAAAACAGAGTGATTTCTTAGCGTAAAAAATAATTTGTTTAAACAATAAATTAAACATTTGCGTGAAACAATAAATGTGGTTGTTATAAATCAAATATTATTTAAATTAATATCACACAGCAGTGATTACTTTAAAAGAAAATATTGGATTGATTTGAATGGAATTTGGAATTGATTGGAACTTTTTTATGAATTGAAACAAACAGAAAGCTTGCTTTAATACCAACAAAATATTTTGTTGATTCAAAGCAGAGCGATTTCTTAGGGTGACAAAATACTTTGTTCAAGCAATTAATTAATCATTTGAGTTGAAAAATAAATGTGATTGTTCTGAATCACACAGCAGTGATTACTTTGAATAATTTTATTGGTTTAATTTGAATGAAATTTTGAATTGATTTTGAACTGTTTTATGAATTGAAACAAATAGAAACTTCGGTTTGACATACCAACAAAATATTTTGTTGATTCAAAGCAGAGTGATTTCTTTGCGTGAACATGGGAGCTGTCAGATTTATCACCACTCGGTGTCTTCTTCTTTTTTCAACCTGGATTCTTCCATTCAAACCGAACATTTTTGAGTCAATTACTATTAATTGTATTGTTTGACAACTGTAGTATATGGAATAAATTGTAAATGTATTGTAATTACAATATTCATTTTTCGATTGTACGACATTTCCCGGAAAACCATTTCCCGGAAAACTATTTCTCAGAAGACCATTTGCCGGAAGAGACCATTTCCCGGAAAACCATTTCGCGGAATGAAACATTTCCCGGAAACTTCACATACCGGAATGTACCATTTCCCGGAATTTATTTTCCACGACCAAATATGTTCATTTTTTCGACTGTTCATGTTTTGTTTTGGTTTGCCCAGACAGAAATATTCACACAGACAGAAATTATAGAAAGAGTGCCCTTTTGTATACTGCTTCCTTTTTGCATGGCAGTAAGTAGTGCACAAAAGGAGCGAACTTCCTAAGCATCTTCAATACTTCCAAGAATTATAAAAATTTGTTTGAAATTGTGTGGAGCTGAGGAAAACGTACAGTCCATTATCCATACCTCCGATTGATTTAGTCTATTTATAATTGAAAATTTTCGCGTTTCTTAAATACGGGGTTTGTACGTAGAACAAATGTATCGTATATTGTATAAAACATTCATATTGCTTTTTTCATGACTTATATAACAATATGTCTCCTTGTATCCAAGAACAAATAGCACAGTGCTGCGTAGGGTTTATTCCTCACTCAAATTTCTGATCCTTTGCAGCGGGGGTTGGGGGCGGCACAGTCCCCATCGTGGGGGTATGGGGGCGGCAAGCCCCCACAAGCGGGGTATGGTGCGGCAGCCCCTTATATTAACTGCATAAAGTTTCCTTAATTCGTCCCGTAGCTTGACTATGATCAGACCTTTAGAATATCTTGTATCGGTTATATATTTATAAACGTTTACTTATAGATGTTGAATCGGTTTACAATTGACGTCACCCCATCAGTGCCAATAGATTTTTTAAGTATGGTAGATATCAAAAAACTTTAAAATGTAACTACCACTTCATAACTCACCGAGAGCATGCACATTAGTTTTAGGAATGTTGGCATTAAAATTTTTGCTGTACAAGTTTATTCGCATAACATTTCGCATTTATTCGAATAGCTTTGCAATCGCTTTTGGAACAAAAATTTAATTCAATAACAAATTGTACGTTTTCGAAGGGACAAAATGTTAATATGAATTGTATTTTAAACTGCTGATTTATCAGATATTTTCCCTTCTTTCAAGCATGAGCAGTTCTTTAAAAAAAAAATATGCTCAGACAATTACTAATATTCTTAAGTTTCAGTTTTTGGTATTTATGTTTCGCAAAACTAGATAGGGCAGTGATTGAAATTAAAATATTAAAGATAGAAAAAAATCACATTTTCGGTGTAAACAAAAATTCCGGAAAATGGGTTTCCGGGAAATGGTATTTTCCGGAAAAAGTATTTCCGGGAAAAGGTCTGTTCCGGGAAATGTTATTCCGGAAAATGGTCTTCCGGGAAACGGTTTTCCGGGAAATGGTTTTCCGGGAAAAGTCATACAATCTCATTTTTCATATATCTGATTCATTAACAAGGTGTCAGAATTCGAACCGCTCAAAGAAAATTTTTCATTGGCTTTTTCCGGATTCTGTACGATTAGATTCAGGAAATGATGGTAAACAGGCACTGGTATCTGTTTTGCGGCTATTCTACTTGAATCGTAATAAATTGAGAGCACAAAATCTCAAATCGATCTTACCAAAACTATTCTTAGTCCGCGTAAACAATCTTCCTGAACTGTCAAAACTGCATTGATGACGCCAGGAATGCCAGACATTTTTTTTCAAATGTCTGATAAAAATTTAAAATTTCAGGAAATGTCTATTAAAGTCTGTAATTCTTTTTAGAAAATTAGACTTGTTTTAACGAAATGACGTAATAAGAGAGCAAGTTATGTCATTATCGCTATTTGTGTGATTATGTAAACATGTCTGCATCTTTTTCTTGGATTGTATGCAACCTTACACTATTGTTTCATATTTTTGAAGTGACACTGAAGCTTGAAGCATTCGCATAGATGACACAATTTTCTATAGTTTTTATTCCCCTATAACGCTCTTTCCAGTTTTGTATTTTAAAATCTCAATTTTCATTTGAAAAAATAAACAGACTTTTTTTTTATTCAACAATAACCATTGATGGTGTGTACCATATTTTAATATGGTATAAACATCACTCATGAGCATCAATATCATTATGGTCATATGAATGATTTTTGTATAGATTGCTTCTTCGTTTAGTCAGTGATTATCTCCTAAATTTCAGGGAAACTCTCTTCTGATCTTCTGCAAGGCTCTGTGCTTTATTTTGGGAAGTTTCCTACTGAACTTTAGGCAAAATTCCTCATGAACTTCTTGGCAGCCACTCCTTATTTTCTTCGAAATTCACATTTAAGAACCCAACCTTAGCTTCCAGAAACATTTGGTAATTTATTTCCTGAACATAGTACTTTCTAAACTTCTGATAAGTCCTATCCTGAACTACGAGGAAAGTTTCTGCAAAATGTTGAGAAAGTACTCTTCAGAATTTCTTGGAAAATTTTCTTAAGTTGTTAGAAGCTTCTTTCTGAACTTCTGAGAAGTTCTTTTCTGAACTGCCGAAATAATCTCTTCTGAACTATTTGTGGGGAGTATTTGTCTGAACTTCGGTGAAGTTTGTTCCTGGATGTCTGAGAAATTCCTGCTTGTACTAATAAAAAGATCCCCCTATACTTCTGGAAAGTTTTTTCCTGATTTTATCAAAAGAATCTACCATAACTTCTGGGGTTTCGTGAACTTCGAAAAGTTCTCATTCTGAAATGCTGGAATGTTCGATTCGGAACTTTAGAGAAGTTCTCTAGCACTTTTGGGTAGTTTCAACTGAACTTTTGGTCTCTTTGCAACTTCTGGTTGCACCCGGAACTGCAAAGAAAATTTTATTCCAAAATTTTTAGGAAAAATCCCCTAAAATTTCTTCTTGAAGTTTCTTCCTAGACTTCTGAGAAGTCCTCTTCAGAACTTTTGGGAAGTTTTCTCTAGAACTTTGGAGAAGTTTGTTCCGGAACTATTGGGAAATTCGTGCTCAAATTAGAAGGAAACACCCCTAATGCTCCTGAGAACTTTCATTTTTTTCTCTCTAAAGAATTTTGAGAAATCCGTATTCTGAAATGCAGAATGTTCTCGGCTGAGCTTCGGAAAAGCTGCCAAGCACTTCTAATAAGTTCCAACTAACCATTCGAGAAGCTTCTTCCGGAACTTCTGGGAATTTATTTCCTAAACTTGAGAGAAGAGCTTCAATGACGCATCATCCTGAGGATTTTTTTTTCCTGATTTTTTGATAAATTATAGGTAGTGCCCTTCCTGGTTAGCATTGTCCTGAAGATATTTTTCCTGATTTTTTGATAAATTATAGGTAGTGTCCTTCCTTGAAATTTGGGAAGGTTTTTTTTTGAACTTCTGGATAGTTCAACTTTGAATTTCTGAGAAGAACTCCAAAACCTCTGAAAAAAACCAAACTTCAGTGAAGTCCTCTTCCCTACACTTCTTTCTGAAGCTCTGATAAGTCCTCTCCTGATTCTTGGGGAAGTTCTGTCTTGAAATTCTGGTAAGTATGATCTTGAACTTCGGTAATGAATTTTTGAAGGTTTTACTAGCATGAACTGGTTGCTCCCAATACCTCTGAGAAGTTTCTACCTGACCAAAGGAGAAGTTTTTTTCGAGGAAGTCTCTAAATTTCTCAAATATGATTTGTATTGTTGTGAACCTTGATTTTCGTTAGCATAGCAAAGAACCAATATTACCAACGCTTTGACAGAAATTTTTCGCATGGGTTTGAACACGCGTGGGATTGAACACTACATAAGTAGGGACTCCATTTTACCCTCAGAAAGGGCCTATACGATACTTATCTCCAGGCCCATTGTGCCTCCAAGTGGCCCACCGCTTTCGTTTCTTCAAGGATTTCTACTTCAAATGATACCTATGATATTTCAAAATATTACAACAAAGCTTCTTACCGTATATACTATACTGTTCAGATCCTCGTACGTTTTAAATCCGAACGTCAAAGAATACCTTTATTTGAAATTTAAAAAATATTTTAAATGTCTGTAAGAGTCTGCAACATAAATAAAATGTCTGCTAAATATCTGCATCGTTAAAAAAGTCTGCAACAAAAATGAAAAATCTGCAAGTTTACAGACATGTCTGTGAATATGGCATCCTTGGATGACGCCATCGTGCAATAATCTATTCAATTCCCAGTCCTAGTGATGTAATTTTGTTGTAATTTTAACTATAGCCTAACAATCACCTAATTTGTAATTGTAATTTGTAACAAATTTATAATTTTTCATCCACCACTTAAGAAGTTACAAGCACCACTTAAGACAAAAAACATATTGGGCCACCTTTTGATTTCCGTAGCTTTGCCAATGTTTATAAGTTTGAAATAGGGTCTTCAATATATTGATATTAAAATGACCCGTGCTTCTTAAATCAATATTCAGATCTTTGAGCACTATTCATGGAAATCAAAAGGTGTGTATACATTGCAATGATATGATCTTCCAATCTTTTCATGAATATTATTCAGAATTACCTTTCTGACAGTACATTTAGAGTCTCTCTTGATTTCTATTGTTTTCAACACGGGCGTTTCACGAGAAAGTATCATTGGGAAGTATCAGAACTGTTCACCTACAAAATTTTCTCTTTATTTTTCCCTCTTTCTCTCATGATGCAATGTTGTTTCTGTTCACAGATGACACATTCGGACCTGTCTGTAGAGTATCTGTTAAAGCTCATTTTAGTGTTTGAGCAGTTGAATAATTCTTGATTGACCTGATCTCGATAGAATCATTAATCAGAAATTCATGATTGATTTGACCTCCTTGGAAAATATCCGAAACACCTCATAACAGTTTTGAATTTCGAAGGTCTTGATAAAAATTCTTAACTGAGCGGATCTGTTCGAAAAATATCTCAAGTAAACACAAGCATTATATTGTTGCACTTATTCAACCCAAAATCAACATCATAAATGTGATCCCGCATCAATTCAACAGTTGTCAAGTTGGATTAACTTTTTGAAAATGGTGATGTATTATCAATGGAATAACAATGGAATCAATGACATAACAAAAGATACAGCATTGGCTCGATCTTAGTGGGGCCCTTTTCAGCTTTAATCCATCTTCAATGATACACTAGACATAATGCATATGCCCTATATAAGCATGCTTTTATAGTCTCGTAGTTAATTGGGATGTACCTGGAGGACATTGTTCAAATTGCTGAACATGTAATGTTCATAAGAATAATTTCTGATTGAATTTAATACTGAATAATATCAGAATCCGCTTAATCAAATTTCTGAATATGACCTGACCTTTTGGAAAGAAATATGACGGAACTTCATTTAGATTTCCGAATACTCGAAAGTCTTCAGAATAATTTCTGAATGGTCTGCCTTCTTCAAAAAATATTTGATTGAGCTTTTTGAAAAATATCCCAAAAAATGTCCTCCATTAAACTGGTTTTGCAAAATCACAAAATTTGACATGTCGTAAGCCTGGTTTTAGAATCGGTAAAAAAAAGTAGCCATTTTGCAGAAGTAGATAGTTTTTTTTCCAAACTGTAACTGTTTTTCGCAGCCCGTAAGAAATCCATTAGATTTTATGAAACTTTTGTTTCATGTTTTTTTTTGTGTGAATAGTGCGTGGTTTTTTGCTGATTTTAGGGGGCTCAGCTTCGAAAAACTTGTGCCACTCCACGTGCCAAAATTTGGAACCATAGGCTGCATTGTGGATCTCTAAACAGATATTATTTTCTCAAGAGCCCTACGGAATACCACGAATGTGTTCAATAAGAAAAAAAATACTAGAAATGTCCTTAATTGTTTTGTAAAATCTAGAAAATTGACAGCTTGTTGATGAAAGCGAAGTAACTAACAAATTGACTGACGAAATATGCGATTTCAGACTTCATGGCCTTCCATATTCGTCCATACAATCCATTGCTTTTGTTGCATCCTTCAAAATAGCTAGCCAGTCTTTTTTTCCGTCCCGAAGGGCAATTCTTAAATAAACTGAATTGTAAATATGGACTGCGCATATAAACAAAATACGCACAGAAGTAAAATAATTAAGTTTCCAAATATATATGGAATAAAACATTTGCTACAAAAGTAGTAAATAATGATAATGCGCTTTAATTTACACTTAGTGCTCTGAGTTTTAAACGTTCTAAGTAACTGTAGTTGATAGTTAATGGATCTAATTTTATACCCCATGATTTTCGGAGATCAGATGACCACTGACAGTATACCGTCATTGATTTGCAAACAATTACTACTCTATGTTGGTCAAAACAATTACAATTTATGTTCTTTGTTGTTCTTCATACGTCTAGTAATTTATTTTCACATAGGACTGATTTTAGATGTGGATCTGCTCATACCAGTAGCACAAATAGCCGCTTTCGTTGGAAAAACAATTTAACCTCTAATGACGCTAGAGAGCCAATTTGGACTGATTTGAGCCAACAGGCATGATGCTGTTGGGACCACTCACAAAATGTGATTATGGTTTCTCATTAAAAAAACAAGGCAAATTTAGAACAATGCTTCAGTGCTGATTTGGACCGATTTAAACCAATACTATTGGGGCCCCTCATTATGTGTGATGATGTTTTTTTATTGAGTTAACAAGGTTAATGTTAAGTAACGATTGAATCATTGAAACTAACAGTAGGAATGTAGCTGAAAAAAAGACTTGTAATGTAAAAAACCTATTGAAGTTCATAAAAATTGTTATGAAAATTAGGCACAAGGACACGGTTTGCATTCCATTAAATTACCATA
Source organism: Aedes japonicus (assembly GCA_034211315.2). Classification (NCBI taxonomy): domain Eukaryota; kingdom Metazoa; phylum Arthropoda; class Insecta; order Diptera; family Culicidae; genus Aedes; species Aedes japonicus. Next base: position 17,659 of record JASCZW010002106.1, read on the forward strand.
TGAAAAACTATGATTGTTGTCATAACCACATCTCATTATTTACTTATTGCAAGCGTATGAGTTTCGTTGTATAATCTTATGAAATTAGTTTGTTAGTGATATACAACTCATGCATTGGTTATACTAAATAGTATGATAATTTGTGTAAGCCAAAAATTTGAAGACGTGGGACAGAGGGAGAGATCTGATCTACTGATTTCATCGTCCGGGTAGACCTTGAAGATGTTGCAGAGCAGAAGTTATTCGTGGCTCCGATGCAGTTGGTATACGACAAGAAAACCGAGATGAGCACACCCTCTGACGTGCCAATGGAGCCGGATACATTGCACAATGAATAATCATATCTAAGGATAGAAGTTATTATAAATGTAATAGAATTTACCTTATTTAGGGTTTCCAGTGGTTAGTTCACATCGTTCAATTGTTTTGTTTTTGCATTTGTAAGAGGTACATATATCAGATCAAAAATATCGAGATCATCGTGAATTCACTAAGAGTATCCAACACAATTTACCTTATGATTATTATGCACAAACAACAGTCATGAAATTCATACGGCAGTTTTATGAAACTGATAAGAATGACTAGAGAAAACCATTACTATTAACTCAGAGGATCACAATTGGCTGTTATAAGGGCCTTTTGAAATCAAAATACAGTGAGTTCATGAAGTTTTTCATAAGGCAAAGTTTATAAACTTCGATAAGTTATATTTTGTTACAATCCAAAACCATACAATTATAATTGATTTTGTTGTTAGATTCTTATTTTCAATGTGATTTTTATTAGTGACTCCCCTACTATATCGACAAACACATTGGCCAGGACTGTTGCTAACTAGCTGCCAGCTTTTATCGTAAAGGGTTTGAATGTTCTGTGCGTGTACACAATTAGATGTTTGCTCAAGTTGAAAATCTTGCAATCAAACCGAATAATGTGAATAATCTTTACAGATCACTTCTTCCAATTAATATGTTTAACATGCTCTGAGAAAAAATTGATGGTCAATTTTACCACTATGGGGGGTTAGGATGACTATGACAGAATAGTGATTTTCAACCAACTATTGTCATGGTCAAAACAATCTTCAAAAATAGTCGATTCAACCTTTACTATAAGGTCAAATAGTCCTTGTTACCGTGACCAGTCAAGAACGCCATAAATGTGAGGATTTCGACCATTTTCATGGTTATTGTAATCAGTACCTGCAATAGTCATCTTGACCACGATTTTATTGTCGGACAACCATGGAATTTTTCTCAGTGTGTAGAACGAATTATACACAGAGACGAATTTGATTGTCAATTTTACCATTATTGGGGGTTAGGATGACTATTACAGTATAGTGATTTTAAACCGACTAGGATCATGGTCAAAACGATCATTAAAAATAGTTGATCCAACATATGCCATAATGTCGGAATAGTCCTTGATACCATGATCATATTCAAAAATTCCATGATCGTGATGAATTCCACCGTTTTCATGGTTATTGTAACCATTATAAGCAATAGTCATCCTGACCATGATATAATTGTCGGTATAACGATAGAATTTTTCTCAGAGTAATAGGTTTGTGTTATACACGCAAAGAAAACCCGCAGTAGAAACTACCATTTCGAGGGTTACATTGAACGCAAGCACCAACAATTTTCACCTGACTATAAATGCGTTTGATTTTACCATGCCTGCTGGAGTTGATATCAATATGAAGTCTGTCTAATTTACCACAAACGTTGAAGATTTTACCATAAACATAGTAAATTTGACTGAAATTTCATGGTAGTTTTAAAGATAGGCGTAGTCGGGTAAAATGGTAGTTTTTACTACAAGATTTTTTTCTGTGTATACACTGTATATAGACCGGAAAACAATTGTCTTATTAGGGTTTCGCCGAGCGATCTCACAAACACTAGCGTGCTGCTTTACACGTATAGGATCGATTTGTTTATTGTTTTCAACCACGAGATCAACTGTCAAAATGTTCAGGTTGACAACGGTTTGTTTTTTATTTTCAACCAGCAAAACGATTGTATTAGTGAAACTGCTTACTAATACTAACGACGACAGAGAAGACTATGCAGCCAAACGACCTGTCAAAAAATGCAGCCAAACGGACTGTCAACTTTTAATTCATTTTAAAGGAGCAAGTATTGTATCAATTATTGTTTTGACAAAAGCCAATTAGGAACAAATAAGGAATTTTCTACTTCCATATTCAGTAAATGTAAGTATTTTCGATCTATTATTATTTATTGCCGCTTGGTTTACTAAAAATGAACAAAATTCTTTCTCTACACAATGCCGTGCATAGGACCACCATATTCAATGTGTAATTATCGTTTTCACAAATGATACATTAAGCTACGAAATTGTAGTACAAACCATTGTAGCTGTTGTTGATGCTATAGCTACATTATTTGAGATTATTACGAGTACCAGAAAATGGCCAGTGGAAAGTCTTGAAGTTTATACCGGAAAACCTCTTGCAGCATGCTGGCCCTCAGCATCGGATGATGTTTGAACGCAATCTACCATGAGCTGCATTGGGACCCGACTCACAAATGCGACGTGTTCTAGCCATAGTGCATGAAAAATTTGATCAAAAATAGTGAAGAACATTAATCAAACAAAATTAAAACAACAGAATCTATGTATGCAATGAGCTTGATATTGAGGTAATTTGTTTTTGAGTTCCCAAAAAAGGTCCTTCATTGCAATCAAGGCCAGTTTTCTCTAAGAACTCGTACTCCAGGTATTCCGCCACACTGCCGTTGCCCTCCGAGGGAACCAAATCTTGCGTTTCGTTGATACCAATATCTTCCTTTTGTTTTGGTAGATGCCGGTTTTCTGCACCCCACGCAGATGATCAGATTCCAGCCAATTAAAATCGTCGAAGCTACTTCTCTTTCTCTTCCTGATACTCAACTGCGTGACATTGTCACAAAACGGAACAGCATCCTGGACTTCTCGAGTCTTTCAGTTCATATTGAAGTAGAGATCACTAGCAAGAAAATGTAACTGGATATATTTGTTATAATTAGTAATTGAGAAAACAAATTATAGTATTTTGTATTTACACTGCACAACCTATGACTTTCTAGAATATGAAAATCTCCCGAAAGGCCGCAGAGTTCAAGCCATTTCTGCATTATATTATATTTCTTTGGAAACCGGTAGAAACCCACAGAGTTCAATTCACATCGCGAGTTATTGCCACAATTATTTTCTTACACAGCACTTTTCACTTTGCTTTTTAATGGATATATTCAGACGGAATCAAAACAAACTACCAACATCGAAACTGAATCTTCTATTAGCTTATAGCGCTGTTTACTTGAAGTTAGTACAAATACAAGTGATCAATTGCTCAAATTTATGACATTTTTCAAGGTTGGCTGATTGTATGATTTTGCGTTGTCCGGTCTTTATACAGTGTCTATACTGCCGTGAAACGCATATCAGTCCCATCTTTGCTTGATTTCCTATTCATATGGGACTGATATGCGTTTCACGGCAGTATAGTTCTTGTAGGGTTCTTCATTGAATAGTTACCTTGAATTGAATTTACTTTGATTGTTTCTAAAATACCTTACTTGATTTATTTATAGATGTGGTACACGAAATTCAGAAGTCGACTGAGATTTTTCATTAGGACCTAATTGCCAAACGTAAACAATGGCGTTTTCCGCTTATATCTCGTCATTGAAAACTCGCCTAATCAATCCCATAGGGTAATTTCGAAAACGGACAGTTCGCCCAACAATCAATATGCAACTAGCAGGGGCCTGGCAACCCTATCCTTGTTACTAGCGTTTGACAGTATGCAACATATCACGGGCCTTATTTGAATAAGGCCCGTCTGACGTTTGTTCCTACGGGCACGAGTGGCAGTATTGTTGACAAATAATTAATCTTTTGGTGTTTGGATGTTAGAGATGTTGGCTAAAGCAAAATGAATTTTCGCCAGCTCCTTGGATTGACAGTATGCAACATATCACGGCCCTTATTTCAATAAGGCCCGTCTGACGTTTGTTCCTACGGGCACGAGTATCAGTATTGTTTACAAATAATGAATCTTTTGATGTTTGGATGTTTGGATGGAGATGTTGGCTAAAGCAAAATGAATTCTCGCCAGCTCCTTGGCAACTAGCGATTTGAAATTGGTTCACTGTTGTAAAACCCCTTGGTCCAAAGTACACCTAGAAGTCAGCACCTTGTTATGCCTTGTTCAGACTACGGAGTTGTAACATAATACAAAGGTGTTATAAAAATTATCAACACGAAAAACGTCATCAAGATAGCCTTGTATCATGTTACAACTCCGTAGTCTGAACAAGGCATTATACATATTTGCGCCTGTGTTTTCATTTGCTGTGTTATTTTGACAGAATATTTGAGAGCGTGTTCGTGTAAGTTCATTATTAGGGGCGCATTATTGAGCTTGGGACCGATGTGCTAGTACTGACTGAGCCAAGAAAAAAATCGTATTTGTATGGGACCTACTGGTCTTAGTCTATGGTTCACCTATCCGATGGAATTAGATAAGGGACAAGGGTACCCTGTGTGCCACTAGAATTTTTTTTTTATCAGTTCGTTTATTTGTTAGGCTCAGGCGTGTGTAACACTTTACGGAGCCGATATTCAATATTGTTGTACAAAACATTTTACTTTTTCGTTATTAGTAAAGAGGGATGCCAATTACTCGTGGCTAGCTCGAGGTTAATGGGTCACATAATCGTTTGGAAAGAGCTAGGTAGGTAACTTATTTAAGCCATTAGTTGCTGCTTTTGGTTGCGACATCTACCAAATCCTCGATCCCTGTAGTCCCTTTCAGGAACTAAGCCGCAGATGGGTGACCACAGTTTGCTGGGCAGGTACAAGTAGCACGGAAACAAAAGGATAGTATAACTGGGACACAATGGTAGGGAATTTACTAGAGTGGAAGGACGGGGGGTGATGACGTTACACTCTTAGATCAGACAAACAAAGGAATTCGTAAATCGCTTGCATGTAGGGGAAGATCACGCATTCCCAAAACATCTCTTATCTCGCGGAAGGGTTGTCTACCTCGGCCACTAGGGTATCCAATAGTCGTGCCTGGAGGCATCATTATCCGGCAATGCCAAACTGCGTGAGCGATGTCATCATAACCGGTTCCGCACCTACATAAATTGCTATCGACGAGGTTAATTCTGTAGAGATGTGCGTCTAGCGAGTAGTGGTTGGACATAAGTCTTGACATCACACGAATGAAACCGCGACTTACATCCAGACCTTTGAACCACGATCTCGACGAAACATTTGGAATAATGGAATGTAACCACCGCCCAAGAGAATTACTTGTCCAATCGTTTTGCCAACTTTGAAGAGAACTCTGACGTACTAATGGGAAAAATTCATCATGTGAAATTCTTCTTTAAAAATCTCGCCTTCTTGTGCGCCCACCTTTGCTAGAGAGTCCGCCATCTCATTGCCTGGAATTGAGCAATGTGAGGGGACCCATACAAAGGTAATCTTAAATGATCTTTCGACCAACGCACACATCTGCTCCTTATTTTGAAAGGAAGTAAGATGAGTGGCTCTACTGTTTTCATCGACTGCAGAGGCCTCAATAGAACTGAGACTATCTGAGAAGATGAAATAATGGTCTATGGGCATGCCGGAAATTAACCCCAATGCAAAATTTATTGCTGCCAGCTCAGCCAACATATACGAACAAGGTTCCGGAAGTTTCCGGAAGGCATGGTGAGTGTTCATTGCTAAAGCACCGAAACCAGTGGATCCCTCAATGCGTGACCCATCAGTGAAAATTCTTCTATTGCTACTGACATGTTGGTACTTTTCAATAAAAATATGGGGAATTAAAATAGGCCAGGTTGATCTGGAACTCCTTGAATAGCCTGTTTCATGGAGAGATCATAATCAATGGAGGAACTGTGATGAAGGAAGCGTACATTAGGAGAACTGTAGCATGGAAGACTAATGATGGATGACATATAGTTAATATAGATTCGCAAAAATCTAGACTGGGAACTCAATTCGAGCATTTCTTCGAAGTTTTCAATCACAAGGTTGTTACTGATACCACACCTGATCAGTATTCTAGATGAGAGCTCCCAGAAGCGGTTCTGTAAGGGTTTTACTCCTGCCAGAACCTCCAGGCTCATATTATGCGTTGAATGCATACAGCCAAGGGCAATACGTAAACAACGATATTGAACGCGTTCCAATTTAATGAGGTGGCTGCTTCTTGCCGAGAGGAAGCAAAGAGCCATATTCGAGAACTGAAGAATAGTTGTTTTGTAGAGTTTAATAAGGTCTTCCGGGTGAGCACCCACAATGTTCCGGAAATTGATCTTGAGAAATTGATCCTTGGTTGACATTTCTGTTTTAAATACGCAATGTGAATCAACCATGACTCAAGGTATTTGAAGGTCAAAGATTGCAGTGTGTCCTATCCAACAGCTTGAGACGCAGTTGGGCTGGGAACCGCTTTCTAGTAAACACTACCAATTCGGTTTTTGCGGTGAAAACTCGATCCCCAAATTTCTGGCCCAGATGGACAGATTGTTAGAGAATTTTGCAATGGTCTTTGCAGGACTTCCGCACGCGGATCCTCTTAAGGAGATCACAGCATCGTCTGCAAGATTGTCTTAGCGTGCATCTATTTTCCAACAGTTATCAATATCTTTAACAAAAAATTATAAAGTAAGGGACTTAAACATGAGCCTTGAGGTAAGCCCATGTAGCTAGTTCTGGAAGTTGTCAGTTGACCTAGATTGAAGGTCATTTGTTTTTCTGACAGTAAATTATACAAAAAATTATTTAAAATTCCTGGTAAACTATTACTGTGCAGGCTATCTGCCAGTATATCTATGGAAACTGAATCAAATACTAGAAATTTATGAAAGAATCCATTGATTACGTTTGTCAGTTAGGGGCCCTAATGAAAAATCTTTGTCGAAATAAAAATCTTTTGAAACTCCTACAGTTCTTACGTTCTGAGATTACCTATTCTTTTTTTCAATTATTACAAACCTTGCATTCCATCAGCGCACCCCCCATCCTGAAAGCTTCTTGAAAAAAGTTAACGGTAAAGCTCTTTCTCGAACGGCAGACCGAAGCTTCTACTCCCAAGTCCGTTTATCTTTGCAATACAGCACTCACACTTCTGCAACTGAACATCCCCCGTTATTCCACACACACTGTCCGTTCATTCATTACTTTGCTACATTCATGGAACCCGAACCCGATGAAGTTTCCGACCGTACCCGAATGCCAAACCAGTCTCCCGCTTCCTTCAAATACACTGACTGCTTACCTTTAACGCGAGTGTGGTGAGTTGGGGTGAGAAATGAATAGAGCCTTCCGAAAGCATTCAACACCAAGCCGCCAAGCGCTAGTTTCATTCGTAGTTGAGATTCGAACGCGTACGGACGTAACCTTTGTTGACCGTCGGAGCCAAGCGGAGGTGTGCGTGTGAAGTGTAGTTTACACATCCTTTCCGAATGGTCAGGATTCATGTTTTTATTGGGAACGCGAGTTTATCGAAACAGAGTGTCGGCATTTCGGCTTTTGGTGGGTTAGATTTTTGCTTCGTGTGTTTGTGTTGAAATCGAAAGAAGAAGCGGCACAACATCCTAGCCATTGGCAGCAAGCCGTGCGTGCAATCAAACACAAAAGAAAGCTTGAGAGTGGTTGTGCCTGTTATTGATGTTGTTCTCTCGTTCGGTAGTGGTTCTGATGGAATTGGAATAATAATATTTGATTACGGTGCGTGGAGTTGGTTCCGGAAATCCTGCCATTTACTGGAATTAGAAGAGGCAAACGCGATTTACTACTCAACCCGAAAAGCTATCGGGTCGTGAAAACAAAGCAAGAGCGATTTCGCGTCTGGTCTGAATTGGTCTGGTGTGTATTGCTGCAGTTTGGGAAAAAGTAGTGTATTGTGCATTTCATGAATATTGATTATCCTGTGCAGCGCTGTTGATTGTAAAGTTTTCTCTTTGAGTGCCTCCTCCTATGAATGCTCGCGCGAAAGAGAGTGGAGTTTTAGTTTTTTTTTTTTTATCTTTTCGACGTTATTCGCAACTGTTCGTGGTTGAATTGAATGTGTCCACAAGAATCCACAATCAAGCACGTCGTCGGATCGGAGCTGCAAGACACCCATACCAAGGGAACTGTCAATGAATAATAACAAAACAACACAAACGCGAAAAATAGTGGTGGAACGAGTGTGGTGAGTTCTGTTGTGTGCGATTGCAGCAGTTGCCAACGACGACGACGACGAAGTTGGGGTGGAACCAGAATAACAATAATAGTTAGAAAAAAAAACTTGTTGCGTCCGCTCTGCACGATACACGGAACATCGGTGCCTACTAGGGTTTGTGCGTGTTTATGAACCGAAAGTGAGGAGAAATTCTGTCACAAACACCAATACCAAGTGCTTCTGAAGATCGGGGAAAAAGTGTAGTTTTCTACTAGGAATTTTGTTATTTTATGCGAAAATCTAAAAGTGATAAAATTAGTTAGTGGTAAATCAACGAAAGCCAAAACTAACGGCAACAAGCAAATCGAAGCAAGTAAATTGGATTACTTAATGGTATTTACCTCGGCTGGTTTGTTCCAGAGAAGAAAGGTAAACACTAGCTGCGGCAGAGATGCGAATGTGACCCCCGTCCAGTGGGCTAGTTGAACCAATTAAGTTGTGCAAGGTCCCGTGAAGTTGGTGTGCGCTGGTATTGTCCCTGGGAACTTGAGGGAAAGAAGGAATAACTACCTGCAAGGAAAAATAAATAACAGCACCGGATATAAATACAAGTATCCCTTTCGGGCAAAATCGACGTACGGGTGAAACAACGCCGGATACGTGAGAACAACTCTGGCGCTGTTTTGCGTACCGGTTAAGCAACGCTTGTCTTCACGATTCATCTGATGTGAATGTGAGTATTGAAGGAATTTAATTATTCAAAATCTGGTACCAGTTTGTTGGAAACAGTTGAACAGGGCGTTCAGAAGTTCAGTAGCCAATCGCCTCGTCTCATGATTTAAATCGACGAATTAAGGGCTATTCACATTGGGCCACAGTGGGCACATTGGATTCTTTTATTTCACGGCCGGTATGTTTTGTACACTTCAAACTCAAAATTCACATATACGGGTATTTTAATCAACGTAGTATTGATTTCTTTCCAGACACAGAAAATGAAAATATCTTACTTCCAGTCGTTGGGGAAAATGAAACGCTTCAGCTTATATTTGACAAACCTGCCAGTTTAGAGTTCAATCAAATTAATTATATTAAAAAATCATCAAAATTGCTATTAAGAGTTTTTATTGACAAATATTCAAGAAGACTTCTGTGTGATCGAATCTCTAATTCCAATATGGAAAAAGAAGCATTTCACTCACAGCAATTGAGTTTTCATTTTTATACATCAATACAAAAAAAACCTGACGACAGCGAATATGAAGAGGTCTTTCAATATGATTTGGCTAACTTTGGCAGAATAAGGCATAGGCTAGGTACTATTAATTGGCAAACGATTTTTAGAAACGAGGAAAATGTCGAATCTTCTGTTGATGCATTTTATAAATTGTTATTCGAAGTTATAGTTGAACATGTACCATTGAAAAAATATGGAGACAAATTTATTCAAAAACCCAGTTTGGTATAATGAACAAACAAAAAAATAAAAAAACCGCAAGCAAAAAGCACATAAGGTATACAAAGAAATTGTAGCAACGAGAATCTGGTAAATTATTTGAATATTTGCGACCAGCTAAATCTAGCCGTCAATATAGCCTTTGATGAGTAGAACTCGAAAGACCGAGTTAGAGATAAATCCAATCCAAAAAATTCTTTAACAATTTAAAAACTAAACTGAAACAATTTTCCATCAAAAATGCACCTAGATGAAAACGTGGGTCTACCTCACCAAAAATTTGCAATCTATTTGCAACTTTCTTCCAAGATATACAGTGACGGACAAAACAATAAGACCACAGCATAGAGCAATTTTCATGCATGCGTCCTAACCGCCAATTTGAATTAAACGTATGCGACACTCAAGTGGCGTGCACATGTACTAACTTGACATGAGATTCCACAAGCTTTTCAGCCTCGAAATAAACATTCTAAGCCAGACGCATCGAAAGCTGCTAAAGGACCAAAAAACGTGCGACGAAAGTATAAGACCACTTCCACATTTCATCTGATTTTGTAGCAAATACCGTCGTTCCTCTGAAGTAAGTTGTTTATCGATGAGTCGTATTATTCTTCATCATCTTGTTCATGCAATATCATCTAACAAGACATCATATTTCGTCAGTTCTAGGAAAAATTCAGCAAAAATGGGCCGAAGCTATCACTGCACAGAGAATCAAAGGATTCATATCCGGCAAATGGCGAAAGAAGGAAAAACTCAACGAGAAATTGCTGCATTCTTAGGACGGTCCAAAACATTTGTTTGCAATGCTCTCCGTGACCCGAAACCACGAGTGGGAACTGGACGTCCCCGGAAAACTACCTCTAAGGACGACGGCCACATCAAACGACTTTCTAGCATTGATCCATTCAAGTCAGCAACGAAGATCAAAGAAGAGCTGAACTTATCGGTGAGTTCCAGGACAGTTCAGTGACGGCTTGTTGAGAAGAATCTGATTGGAAGAAGTCCTAGGCAAGTTCCAATGCTCACACGGAAGCATCTCCAGGCCCGTCTAAAATTTGCTAGAGAACATGGATTGGATCGGACCCGAAAATGGTAAGAAATGGCGGAACATTCTTTGGTCAGATGAAAAAAAAGTGAATTTTATCGGATCTGATGGAAAACGCTGGGTTCGCCGACCGATTCAGCTTTCAAACCACAGTACACAACAAAAACATTTAAACATGGAGGAGGTAATATCATGGTCTGGGGGTGCTTCTCCTGGTACGGTGTTGGTCCACTCTTTTGGATCAAAAAGATAATGGACCAGTACGTTTACGCTGAGATCATGGAGAATGTAATGCTACCACATGCTGACTGGGAAATGCCATTGAAATGGCAATTTATGCAAGATAATGATCCTAAGCATACTGCCCGTACTGTGAAGCAATGGTATGAGGATCACAAAATTGATGTAATGCAATGGCCGGCACAATCCCCGGATCTCAATCCGATAGAAAATCTTTGGCAGATAGTCAAAAAGTCGGTGAATCCTTTAAAATCGAAAAATAAGGAAGAACTATGGAGCAAAATTCAGGAAGCATGGTATGCCATGCCTGCCAGTCACATGTCGAAAACCTCGTGGAGTCAATGCCGAAGAGAGTGCGAGAAGTGATCCGGAATAATGGTTATACCACTCAAATACTAATGATCAAAGCGTGATGGAAACGATTTTTAAATGAATTAACGAGTGGTCTTATTTTATTGTCGCATCATTTTCTTACTTTTCTATGCTGGAAGGGCAGTTTTTTCTTTATTGTTTGTTATTATTCAAACCATTTTGTTTTGTTGAGTTATTAAATGAACTATTATTTTTAGTTGAAATTATTAAATGTTTTGCTTTATTGATTGAGCCCAGCAAATGCATCTTTTACAATGAGCGGTGGTCTTATTGTTTTGTCCGTCACTGTATATTCCACATTTCCTGAAGCAGATCGTGATTGCAAATATTTCGGTTTCTTTCCAGAATTTAGTAGAGATATTAGTGTAAACAATATAAATGTGAATGACATAAGGGAAGCATTGAAAAAATAGATGTCTCCAAAGGATGTAGGCCTGATGGGATTCCTCTCATTTTTCTGAAAAACTTAGCTTCGGAGCTTACAACTCCCTTTGTTTTGGCTTTTCAATATGTCTATCGAATCCGGTATTTTTCCCAACTCGTGGAAAAGTTCCTATCTAGTTCCTATTTTTAAATGTGGCAAAAAATCTGACCTACGAAATCATCGCGGTATTGCATTCCGAAACTTTTTGAAGCGAAATGCATTCTTCAAAGGATGCTCAACTAATAAAAATTTACTCGAATTCGTTAACTATTCGCTGGTTGCAATGGACAATGGAAACCATATTGAAGCTTCAGACTTCAGACAGACTTCAGCAACGCATTTGATCACATTGATATACCCATGCTTCTATTCAAACTGCAAAAATGGTTATTCAGCTAAATTTTCTTAAATGGCTGGAGTCTTGTCTTACTGATCGACAACAAATAGTGAGATTTAAGGGCAAGACTTCAAATCCTATTCGAGTTACTTCAGGAGTTCCTCAAGGCTTCCATTTTGGCCCTCTTTAATTCATACTATTTGTAAACGATATTTCTCTCATTTTAAAAACGTAAAAATTCTTATTTATGTGGACGATTTAAAGATATTTTTAGAAATAAAAACAAGGAAGATATAAGACTTAAAAAACGACGTACTATTATTTTATAATTGGTGCAAAAGAAGCCTTTTGCAGCTAAACGTCCAAAAATGTAAGTCAATATCATTTAATAGAAAGCGGAATACAATCTGTACAATCTCTCTAGGAAACCAGGCAGTTGAAAAGTGCGGAAGAATTAATGATTTAGGTGTTATTTTAGATAAGAAACTAACATCATCGACCACTATAAAACAATAATCAGTAAAGCAAGTTGCATGCTAGGATTTATAAAACGATTTAGTTACAGCTTTCATGACCCATTCACAATAAAAATATTATACGTTGCATATGTGAGGTCAATACTTGAGTATTGTAGCGTAGTATGGTCACCTTTTTCAGTCACGCACGAACAACGAATAGAATCAGTTCAAGAGCCATTTATACTGTTTGCCCTTCGAAAACTAGATTGGACAAGATTTCCTTTACCATCTTATAAAGCTCTTTGTATGCTCATCAGCATCCAAACATTAAAAGAGCGTCGAGAATTTGCAATGGTCTCAGTTGTAAACGGTATCGTTTCGCATCGTTTTGATTCTGAAGAACTTTTATCAAAAGTTAATTTTTACATACCAAGTCGACAACTACGAAACCGAAGCCACCATCGTACAAATTATGCTAAATTTGGACCTTTGCATCGGATGATGGCAACATACAATATGCATTGCGAAAACGTTGACTTTACGACGACAAAATATAAATTGAAGCAATACTTTAATGATATTTGATAAACAGCTGCTCATAAATGTACTAGAATATAAGCCAAATACTGTTACAAATATATTTATGTAGATTTAAAAGTGACAAAACATGTAAAAATAACTGTGACTAAAGGTCTACACATGATTGACGTCAAATAAATAGATAAATAAATACACTGTACCGGGACTGTTCGGAGATTTTTGTTGTAGATTGCACGCACACATCAATGGACAGCAGTTGATTTTGTTTCTGTTTTCTATGTTACTTTTAGTCGAAAAGTCGGTACACTTCCCCTTGTATTCTTGAATATTTTAGAGATATATGTCATGGGAGTGACTCAATATTAACCAAATAAGGCTTATCCTATGTAAAACTTCCTGAAGAATCGAATAGAAGTTATTTCATCTACCGCACGGCTGTGTGAACAAAGATATGGCTGATTTAACCCCACTTCCCCTTATATTATTGAATAATATATAGATATCTTTGCTCAGAGTCGCTCAAGATCAATAAAATAGGACTAGTCCAATGTGAAATTTCCTGAAGAATCGAATAGAGGTCGTTTCAATCACCGCATTGCTCTGTTAACGAAGATATGGCTGTTTTCACCCCCACTTCCCTATTATTTTTAAATAATTTATAGATATCTTTGCACAGACAGACTCAAGATCAACAAAATAGTGCTAATCCCATGTGAAATTTCGTGGAAAATCAAATTGAAGCTGTTTCAACTACCGCACGGCTCTGTGAACGAAGATATTTTTTGATCTTGAGTTAGTTAAAATATTATGGGCATTAGGGTAAAATGTTTCATATCTTCAATCACAGAGTGGTGAAACTAACTCCAATCAAGTCTCCAGGAAATTTACATGGGACTAATCTTATTTTGTTGCTTTAGAAAAACACCGAACAACATTTTTTGAAAAAAAAAAAAACGAAAATGTAAGGGGAATCTGGGTAAATTCACATAGCCACATTCACATAGCCACATTCACATAGCCGTTCGGTGAATGAAACCAACTTCAATCGATTGGCTTGAAAATTTTATATAGGACTAGCCTTATTTTGTTGCTGTAGAAACACACCGAACAAATAAATTTCTGAATCACAAAAAAATACTAGGGAAATTAGGGTAAAATCAGCCATATCTTCATTCGAAGAGCCGTGCGGTTAATGAACCGATTTTTCAGGTAATTTTACATAGGACTAGCCTTATTTTGTTGATCATGAGTAACACCGAACAAAGCAATATCTGAATAACCCAAAAATATTTGGGGAATTGGGGTAAAATCGACCATATCTTGTGCGGTAAAAGACCAAACCAATTTCAATCGATTCCTCAGCTAATTTTACAAAGGACTAGCCTTAGTTTGTTGATCTTGAGTGACTCCGACCAAAAATATTTATGATAAACACAAAACTATAAGGGGAATCAGGGTAAAATCAGCCATATCTTCATTCACAGAGCCGTGCGGTAAACGAAACAAATTTTAATCGATTCCCCAGAAATTTTATAAAGAACTAGCATTATGTTATTGATCTTGAGTCACACCGAGCAAAGAAAATTGTGAAAAACATGAAAATATCAGGAGAATCAGGGTAAAATCAGCCATATATTTATTCACAGAGCCATGCGGTTAATAAAACCAATTCCAATCGATTTTTCAGGCAATTTTACATAGGACTAGCCTCATTTTGTTGTTCTTGAGTCACACCGAATAAAGCAATCTCTGAATAACCCAAAAATATTAGGGGAATCGGGGTAAAATCGACCATATCTTCCTTCACAGAACTGTGCGGTAAAAGACCAAACCAATTTCAATCGATTCCTCAGCAAATTTTACAAAGGACTAGCCTTAATTTGTTGATCTTGAGTAACTCCGACCAAAAAAATGTATGATAAACACAAAACTATTAGGGGAATCAGGGTAAAATCAGCCAAATATTCATTCACAAAGCCGTGTGGTAAACGAAACAAATTTTAATCGATTCCCCAGAAAATTTTACAAAGAACTAGCATAATGTTATTGATCTTGAGTCACACCAAGCAAAGAAAATTGTGAAAAACGTGAAAATATCGGGGGAATCAGGGTGAAATCAGCCATACTCTCATTAACAGAGTCGTGCGGTTAATAAAACCTATTCCAATCGATTTTTCAGGCAATTTCACATAGGACTAGCCTTATTTCGTTGATCTTGAGTCACACCGAACAAAGCAATCTCTGAATAACCCAAAAATATTAGGCGAATCGGGATAAAATCGACCATATCTTCCTTCACAGAGCTGTGCGGTAAAAGACCAAACCAATTTCAATCGATTCCTCAGCAAATTTTACGAAGGACTAGAATTTGTTGATCTTGAGTAACTCCGACCAAAAAAATGTATGATAAACACAAAACTATTAGGGGAATCAGGGTAAAATCAGTCAAATATTCATTCACAAAGCCGTGTGGTAAACGAAACAAATTTTGATCGATTCCCCAGAAAATTTTACAAAGAACTAGCATAATGTTATTGATCTTGAGTCACACCAAGCAAAGAAAATTGTGAAAAACGTGAAAATATCAGGGGAATCAGGGTAAAATCAACCATATCTTCATTCACAGAGCCGTGCGCTGAACGAAACCTACTTCAATCGATTTTCCTGGAAATTTTACATAGGACTAGCCTCATTTCGTTGATCTTGAGTCACACCGAGCAAAGAAATTTCTGAACAACATGGAAATATTTGTGGAACCAGGGTAAAATGAGCTCATTTGTTCCCCAAGCAGTTTCGTGCGGCCAATGAGACTACGTCGTCCATTCGATTCCTTCAAGTTAAGGTTACATTTACAGAAATCGTTCCACTCCGAGCTGAGATATAGAATGCTTTCGCGTTTCGGTCACTTTTTCTCCCACTGTGCATTGTGCTGCCGTCTACCACTTACCATGTTACGTTTTGAAAGCTGTATCCTCTTTGCCACTGGCAGAAAAAATGGTAGATTTACCGGTACCGCAACTATTTGAACAATAACTATGAAATACCGTAATTATAGGAATAACTGTTCCTATTCAAAATAAAAAAAGAAAAAGTTGTAAAGTTGTGTGTTATGTAAAGCAAACGTCAAATTACCACCCACCTTCCCATCCGTTAGATTGTTATTCCTATTAATCTCGAGACGGTCGCGAGTAATCGGTTCTATCCGGCTAACTTTAGTTTTAAGATAAATGATGTTTATATATATGAAAACTTGGCTCTGTAAAGTTGATTTGATTGAGCCTGTACAAATAAATGATTTAAAAAAAAAACTATTCCTATTCATGGAGGTGCATTTCAATTGAAAAACTAAATTCAAGTGGCAAATAAATGTTTCCCCCGAAAAATAAAGGACAAATGTAACCAGTGTGTTTATTGATATTCTGGTGGAGTTTGTTTGGTTTAATATAAATAAAATAAATTAGCTCAATCACACTATTGGGCCATTTGCTCTAAATAAAGTTTGAAAAAAGAATAAGTTCTAGTTTGTCATGTAGGCAGCCTTGATCAAGTCTTTTAGAAACTTGAGTGATAAAATCTGTTTTCACATTGATCCGGACACCTTCAAATCATTGTAACTTTTGAAATATTGCACGCAGGAATGAAAAATTTCACTGTGGTATAGCTGAGAGTCTATGATGAAAAAGACTATGACTATGAAGACTATGGCAAATCCTGACTTGTCAATACGGGGCCTTGCAAAAACATTGGATTTGCCTAAATCCACTGCTCACGATGTGCTCAAATTATTTTCGGAACGTTTCACGGTGGAGAGGAAACCGAGAAGTGACATAAACATTGGACGCGCTGATCCTGTCATGGACCGAAAGGTGAAAAAGATATTAACGAAAAACCCAAATCTCTCCATTCGAACGGTGGCTCGTAAGATAGGGATGTCGCCTGTTTTTGTCCGAAAATCAAAACAACGTTTGGGACTTAAGTCGTATAAAGTAAAAGCAGTTCCAAATCGCAACTACAAACGGAACTTGGCAGCAAAATCACGGGCTCGACCTTTGTACTGCGAATATTTGACGAAGTTTTCATGCGTTGCTATGGACGATGATTTCAAGCAGCTTCAAGGGCTGGCTTTTTATTCTGCTATGGCCAGAAATGCTACAGCTGAGCATTTCAGAACGAAGAAGGCATCGAAATTTCCCAAAAACTACCTTCTGTGGCAAAAAGAGTAAATCTTTCGTCACTACAGGCACAATCAACAAGTAGATCTATCACAAAAAGTGTGTCTGCAGAAGCGATTGCTACCCTTCATCAAAAGTCACAAAGAAAAACCTTTGTTCTGGCCCGATTTGGCATCATGCCACTATGCTACAACTGTGATGGAGTTGTACCAAGCAAATCAAGTGAACATTGTACCAAAAACCTCAAACCCGCCAAATTGCCCAGAGCTACGACCAATCTAGAGATATTGGGCTCTGATGAAGCGGAAGCTTTCTGGAAAGAAGGAAGGAATCAACGACGATTTCTGAAGAGTCTGTGCAAACCCTAGTGGACGGAGTTAAGCGCAAAGTTCGAAAATGTAATGCAAATACCGAATAACTATGTTTTGTCTTCATGAACTGTTTAAAACACATCCCGTGAATCTGAAATAAACAACTACGACGGAAATATAATGCGAAATTTATGTTTTATTCATGGGTTGAGGTGTCCGGATTATTGCGGATACAGACCTTATTAGGATGGTCGAAAACATCGAACACGGCCCGGTGGGTTAATGTGAACGGTCGCATACAGCACTCATACGATGAATTCGAAGCATAACTCGGCCGTCACCCGACCAGGCTACGGCCCGGCCTACTGTGAACAGCCCTTTAACCTTCCCAGCAGTTGCACACATTGTCTCCTACAATCCCTTCTAGCCCGGCGATGTCATCTTAAGTCAAACCGGCTTGCGCCATCACCGCTTTCCCAATATCAGCCGAAAAGATTATCATTCCAAAATAACACGCGCGTGATGTACGTGTGCGTCCCCGTCCCAGCTTCCCAAGATACAACAACAGCAACACAACACCTCTCGCGGGCGACCTTTCCTAGCCGTGGCAGCCGTAGTCTTAACCGGTTTTTAATTTCTTCCAAATCCGAACCAAGCAGCCTCATAACGAAACCCCACCTCGGAAAGGAAAGTGCGACCTTAGCACACAGAGGCGAGCCTTTCTGGTATAAATGCATGATGTCTTTCACTTTCGTAATTTCGTAGTCACCACCAGCCAATATCTTTAATTTTTGATAGCACGGAGCGCGGCGTTGGAGACTTTCGCTTTTTTAAGTCTCTGAGCCATCATGCTTGGCTGGGTCCCGCCATAAGCCCATAAGCACCGGGCTGCAGCTGGGTCGTGGTGGAAATTCAATGTCAGCTCAAAACCTTCGCGTCATCTTCGTCGCCGCCCTCGGTTTCTCCGCAATCCGACAAATCGGATTTAATACTGCTCCGGCTCCCTCTAATCAGCGCTATTTCGATTTCGCAGTCTTCCATTTCAAGTTCGTAGATCAATGCAAGATTATGTTATGGGCATCGCTCGGACCATAAATTCGAATGCATCCTCGATGAGATGCAATTGCAGTCGAGTCGAGCGACGAGGTTCAACCTACCTGAAAAGGTTGAGGAATGCTCGATTATTCAACTCTATCCATTCTAGCCGACATACGATCTTGTGGTGTGGTAGTAGCAGCTGTTCCGCAGCTTGGACCGAAAAAGGATAGCGGTGGATGCTGTTTTGAGAGATCGAGGTATGCGAGGAGACGAGAATTCGAAACTGTTCCCATGCGAGCGAATGAGGCAACAAAGGAAAGGGAAGCCATACATTCAGAACAGAATTCTTCGGCCGCACCATTTCGATTCATTTGCTGATACGTGAGACCGAACTTCAATGAATGGATTCCATTCATAGGATCGAATCGCAGACACACATACCAGTGCTCCTTTTTTTTTTCTCCCTTCCTTCCTTCGGGCGAAATTGGCAAGTTTCACTTTGCTGTCGGGATGCTTTCAATCGGTCGTAGGAATTTGAGATGTCAAAGTTCGTGCGGCATGCTTTCAAGATTGAGCAAAACATCGATTGACGGTTTACTACATCTAACGCCGATGTAAAGACGGGCTTCTTTTACTTACGAGAACGTGTTTCGGTTCTTTTTTCTCCTCTCTTCAAAATAACTGATTACGAGTTTTATAGTAATATGCTTACGCCTGGAAGCGGTGCTATTTGGAGCTGGCTAGTACTGATAAGAGGTACGCGACCTTCATGACGTTATGTCGTTAACAATTTCCGGTGGCATCGACCTATTTATTGAATCGGAATTCAATTGGCTGGTGAGGAAATCGTTCTAATCTGCCCAAAACAGGACTTGTTTATTATTGAAATCACTGTACTTGATTGATCCCCCAACTTTGTCTAGCAGAACAACAGTCGATCGTGGATTTCAGAAACTGATTGGCACTTAAAGAACAACACGGATAATACTTCGAAATCAAAGAAACCAATGAAGTATCATTACCGTACTCCATTGCTCCATTTTCTTAGAACCGCGAGGAGGATGCGGAAATTTGGAGACATCATTAGCTCATAATCATAAAAAAGGATTGAACTCGGATGTATCAATATATCGAGTAGAATTTGTAACTAGCATAAAGAAAAACTCGAAAGTTTATTCCGTAATCGAAAACACCTACAAGGATGGCCCAAATAACTGAAGCAGTTTTATTTATTTCAGTGTAGAAAACTCTCTACATATATTAATGCGTTCTGGTGCATGGTTTCTAAAACTTACACTGCGAC
The DNA here is from genome assembly GCA_034211315.2 of Aedes japonicus. Classification (NCBI taxonomy): domain Eukaryota; kingdom Metazoa; phylum Arthropoda; class Insecta; order Diptera; family Culicidae; genus Aedes; species Aedes japonicus. Next base: position 37,573 of record JASCZW010002106.1, read on the forward strand.
TAGTTTCTATAGCCGCATTTCAAATTTTACAAACCTTGCGATGTTCGTGGTGCAATCAATGGAGGCAACGCTGTGTGTCTGTTTGTATTAGTGAAACGTATGTTTTGCATACTTTATTTTGATAGTGTTTGTGCTACAGTTGTCAAATAAACGTGTTTTCATTAATTTTAGCATCCATTTTCTAGAGCCGCGCAAAAGGTATTGCTTTGATTTGTCGAATTTTATAAAGTAAATACTGCTAAAATTGCCTAAAAATGCTGAGTGAGAAAGAGAAGGGAATGATCAAAACCTATAAGCAGGAAGGTGTTTCAATTCGAGAAATCGAACGTAAACTCATCCGACCGGATAAAGTCATACGACATTTTTTGAAGGATCCAGTAAAATATGCTACGACCAAACGAAACCGGAAAAAAAATCGAAGCTGGCCTCAAATTCCAGTTTGCCAGCCTGTAAAGAAACAATTCGGGAGGTTTTGCAGACCAGTCCGAACATTATTCAGTCAAAAATGAACAAACACCAAATCTGACCCCTGTGCATAAACAGAAACGAATAGAATGGCACGACAGTGGGATACGGTAAAATCTTCGTGTTTTTAAACAGATGAACCCAACTATATTTTGTTCATTGTTTTATTATTCAAATGTTCGTTTTTCAACTTTAGGTGATCTATTTCGATGAAAAGAAATTCAATTTAGATAGTCCCGATGGATTTACTGGCTATTGGCGAGATCTACGGAAGGAACCAGAGTACTTCTCCAGACGTAATTTCGGAGGAATCTCTAATGGTTTGGCTCGGATGTTGTACTACAGGAAAGCTTAATTTGACATTCACACCCTGTAAGATGAACTTGACGGACTATATTGAGGTTCTTAACAGCTGCTTAGTTCCGTTTAAAGTAAAGTATCAACGCAAAAAAAAAATCGTGTTTCAAAAAGATATTGCCAGCATTCACACTAGTTCGGCTACCAGATCATGATGTAGAAGGAGATGTTCGCTCATCACCATGATGCACCAAGAGTGAACAGTAATGTTTTTGCTAGAATGAAAGATAAGAAGAGAAAGTGTTGAAAGTTCCGTCAGTGTATGGTAGGTTCGAAATACAACAGAAAATTGAGCGAAAGGGCTTGGGTACAGTGGTACTCGAACCAAGGACTTAACCTTTTGCCTAACATCCCACTACGGGGTAGGTCGAGGCACGGACAAATCCGCCACCTCAACAGGCAAAAGATGAATCTGTTCTATTTCCAACCTAAATTTTCATATCTCATATCATATTTGCTGAGTATTGCTGAGCTTAAAGTGTCAGTTTCCGAAGCGTGGAAGTATTTTGAAATGAAAATTTTAAAGAACTTGGTTGGAAGTATGCCCAAAAGGATTTTCCAGGTAATCGAACGTGCTGGAGGACCAACTGATTATTAAAATGTAGAAAGTAATCTTACAATATCCAGAGATCAGAAGTTTTGTTTTTTTTCAGAGACCGAGGATTTTTCGCAAACTTTTTACCATGGATTGGTTTGAGTGGTGGTGAGTGTGTGAATGCATGCATCTTATTTAAACGATATTAGATAGTGCTGATAGTGATAGATAGAGCCACGCCAACCTATGACAAGAAGCACTTTCTGCGACGTTTCAACATTCCAAGGGATATGATCCTAGACATTATGCGACAACTAGAGTCAACTGATGACTTTTTCCAGCTGTTGCGATGAAGCTGGATATGTTGGCCTTAGTGTTACATAGGTGCACTGCAGCCTAACGGATGTTGGCGTATGTCCTCAGCTAGTTCTCTCGACGAAAACTCAGGGGTTGGTGACCCTGAGGAATTTTTGCAAATCTGTCCTTAAGACGGCCCGCAGTATTTACGCCCCCAATATCGGAAAAGGTTAAGAAACTGGTGGACAAAAATTATCTCCCAAAAATTCGAAAAAAATCTTGTAAATTCAGTGCACTTAGAAACTCAGGGAACTTATCAGAAGTTCGGTATACTTTTTAAAATTGACTTAGACTTTCCCAAAGTTTAGCTATTCTCCCTGATGTCAAAGGAACATACCATAAAATCAGGGAACTTTCCAGAAAATCGGAGAACTTTCCAGAAATTAAGGGTTCTTCCTCGAAGTTCAGACAACTTTCCTGAAATTCAGATTGTTTCCTAGTCCACAAATTCAAGGAGCTTACCACGAGTTCAGGGAAGTTTCCAAAAGTAAAGGGCTCTTCACAGAAGTTCAGGTAACTATCCAGAAATGCAGGGGGCTTCCAGAAGTTTAGAAAACTTATCAAATTATTTTGGGTATTTTTCAGAAGTAGTCCTATGAACTTCTGAAAAATACCCAAAATAATCTGATAAGTTTGACAAGATGTTCAGGAAACTTCCCAAAAATTCAAGGAACTTTTCAGAAAATTAGAGAACTTCCAATAGAGAACAGTCAAGAAATTCATGAAGCTTTTCAACAGTTTGCGGATCTTCCTAGAGGTTTAGTGAACTTCTTAGAATTTCATGAAACTTGCTAGACATATACAGAACTTCTTAGAAGTTCAGCGAACATGTAGGAGTTCAAGAAACTTCCTTGGTGTTCAGGGTTTCTCGTGAATTCAAAAAACTTCTCAGAAGGAAATGCTCACAAAGATCATGGAACTCCTCCAAAGATTAGGAAACTTTCCAAAAGGTCAGCAAACATCTCAGACGTTCAGAGAACGTCCCAGAAATTTAAAAAATGTCCCAGAAGTTCATGGAACTTTCCAGAAGCTCGAAAAAACTCCCGGATGCTCAGGAGATTCAGCAATTCAGGAAATTTCTCAGAAGTCCTGCGATCTTCCAAGAATTTCAGAAAACTTCCTTCACGATCGGGAAACTTTTCAGAATTTCAGAAAACGTCCCAGATAAACAGGAATCTGTTTTTTTGAGCATTTGAAAAGCTTAGGACACATTTAAAGGATTTTTCCATAAGGGAACGTTCATTAATTACGTCACGCAAAAATTGACTTTTTTAACCCCCTCCCCCTTGTCACGTTTTTTGTATGGACAACCAAATTTTTTTGTATGGATCGTCACGTTTTTCCAAACCCCCCCTCCCCTAAGTTAGGGGAGCTTCTTAGAACTTCAGGGATCTTTCCAGGTGATCGAGAAACTTTCAAATCGTTCCGAAAACATCACAAAAGTTCAGGGTATTTAAGTTTTACGAAGAACTTAAACTTCTTACTACTCGATAATTTTTCGAACCCAACCAAAACGAGAATAAAGAAACCCACTACTTTTTAATCAATTTCATACAATTTCCACCTATTCACAATTTTGGAGATCATAAAAAGTTCGGGTTAACAACATCTCGGTAATGCTAACTATTCCAAATTTCTCGTAAGTTATTTAAATATGTGTGATATTCTGCTTTTTATCACAGAATATGTACCTGCTGGAAGTTAAAACAACTTTTGGGAAGCGAAATCTGATTTTTTAAGTTCCCGTCATTTCCAGAAAGTTGTTCCTATTCCATGGATGATCAGCAAACTTTTTGGAAGTTCATCCAAGTTTCCAGAAACGTTATTAATTTTTCGGCAATTCAATGAACTTCTATAAATTTCCACCATTTCTCTTCTCGAAAGACAGCGAGCAAACTTTATGATTATATGGAAACTTCCAATTATTTTATTCAACTGCCGAGAAGTTTAATCAACTTCTGGCATGTTCATTAGAGATTTCCATCCAATCTTCATAGATATTCTAAAGTTCATTAAATTAAATTTTTAAAGAGTGCGTTAAGTAAGAAACTTAAAAGCTTATATAAGTTCTGAAATTATGCAAAATAGTTCCGGTATAAAACAAAATTTACAAACACCAGCGATGCAGCGATGTTCTTGCGTTTGGTCTAAACAAATAAATCCAAACCACGATGTGAACCACCGTTGAAGATGCCCTTAGGCCAGAAATGAACTTATCTTTCATGTGGTGGCGAGTTGGGTTTGTAAGGGTGTTAACACATGGTGAAAGAAGAATTTGGGCAGCTGTGCTCAATGCCGTCTGACGTTGTTTGCCGGATTCCAGATAAAAGAAAATGGTTTGGACAAATTTTGGCTACAAAATGGTCTGGTGGTAAATCAAACTGGATAAAGTTTGGGAGCTCAGAGATTTAGCTACGAGTATACAGAGGTAGTATAAATAAATTCCGTATTAATAGTATAAAGTGTTGTTTCAGAATATGGTACATATCTATACGTATTATTAAATTTTTGGTGATTAATGTTAAATATTTTTTTTTCTTTCTGGGATGTTCTAGGTTATTCAAAAAGCACTTGAGTTCAGAACTTTATATCTACAGTTATAACAGTAGCTTTTAGGACTATATAAGATTATGATATGTATTCAAACATATTGCATGAACCTTTTGGAAGTTCTACAGTCATTATTTGATAATTTTTTGATGTTCTATGTCATCCAAAATGTCCTTGAGTTCAGAACATAAGATCTACAGTTGTAACAGTAGGTTTTTGTAGTATATAAAGGTACACTATGTATTTAACAATATAGATTTAATAGTGTAGAAGGTCAACTGACATAATGTGACAATCTTGGAATATTCTAGGTCATCCAAACTGTTGAACTTGTGTTCAAAACATAAGATCTACAGTTGTACCAGTAGTTTTTCGGGCCGTTTAAGATTATGATATGTATTCAAACATATTAAATGAACCTTTTGGGAGGTCAACAGTCAATATTTTGTAATTTTCTGATCATGGCATTCAGAACTTAATAAATATTCAAACATATTCAATTAATATTCTTAAAGGTCCAACAACAATACAAAGCAATATGACATGTTCTGGGTCATCTAAATTAGCCTTAAGATCAGAACGTAGGACCTAAGGTTGTAACAAAAGCGTTCTGGGGTATGCAAAGCTAAGCTGTGTATTGAAACATGTATTGAATATCTTGGAAGACCAACAGATATTATGAGATAATATTCTAGGTTATCCAAACTATCCTAGAATTCAAAACTGAAAATCTACAGCTGTTATTGTTGCTTTCTAGACAAAACAAATTAACAATGTGTATTTGATTGTAAAACTAGGAGAATTTAAAATTAATACTTCGTTTGATCACATTTTAAAAATAAAAAAATAAAACATTGAAACCCTTTTTCAAATTATCACTAGTAAACGCAAGCAAATTCCTATTATCTTTTGACAGATAGGCCTATTTCGTCTGCGACTTAAAGACTTCTCCAGTGTCGAGTGCTCGACTTGTATTTGGGTATTCGTAGCAGTTTTAACTTTAACCTTGTGACTTACTGGTGTGATCCTTTGTTCAAGTCGAGCACTACCGATTATTTTGGGATGTTCAAGTTCCTTAAAACTGACTTGAGTTTAGAACTTAAGAAACGCAGTAGTAACCGTAGTCTATTGGGCTATACAAATGGATAACTATTCAAACATATTTAATTAATATTTTGAAACGTACACATACGTCATAGGATAATCTTGTTAATTTAAGGTCATTCAAAACTTAAGATCTACAATTGTAACAGTAGCTATATGGGCTTTACAAAGTTAAGTTAGTTTGTTTGGCATGAATATCCCAAGATTATCTCATAACGTCTGTTGGATTTTCAGGGCATTCATTGAATATGTATATTTGAATATATGTCATAACATTGTAAAGCGGAGAAAGCTACTGTTACAACTGGAGATATTAAGTTCTGAACTTCAGGACAGTTTGGACGACCTAGCACATCGCAAAAATATATCCAACTTTTTTCAAACATTCCTAAATTATTGAGCACCAATTTAATTGAAACACACCAAATTGCTTGTACAATTACGCTTGGAAAAATTTTGGCTTGAAAGAGTTAATGCAAAGAATATCGCATTGTACAATCTACATGTCTTACATTTAGTTGTGAAGTCTTACGTCATCATTTCGAACAACAGGATGGGGCTGTACCTTGAAGTTTTTTTTTTAAAAAAGGGGGCTTGGTGCCTAGGGGTGACCATTCTCGCATGCTGAACAAGAGTTCTTGGGTTATCTCATCCCCACTTTTAGTTTCAACAGAAAATTGTCTCAATAACAACAAAGGCCATTTTTTCCGCTAAAGTGGTTATGCCCAAATATAATTTAAAAAAATATAAAAAAATTGACTCATTGGATTGTGTAACATAAATTAAAAGTCATATTCTTTGAAACAAATAACACAGAACAGTGTCGTGCACGAAGATCCAGCCGAAAATCGTTTGCCGAGCTTGAGAAATAACCCTAATGACAGTTTCCTTCATCACGTGATTGCACGTCACCTTCGGATTAAATGAAATTTCCAACGCTCAATGAAATCCCATGCCGTGATGCCGAAATCGGTTCGAAATCAGTTCCATGCTTCGGTTGATCGTGTTGAGGCATTTCACATCATAAAAAAAGGTGCCTCTCAAACCATAAACCGTAAAAACAACAACATCGCACACGTGATGGATACTCACTCCCCTTCACCTTTCCATACAACGAGATCAACATCATGTAAATGCTTCTTGATGCTTCACCCCTCAATGATGATGAGCAGTTGTATTGGAAAATGATATGCAGCGTGCGCATTTTTTTTTTTACTCTCCTTGCGCAAAATTTACCCCAACCCCACGCGATGCAAAATGCCATCGCACACGCGAAAAGTAACAAAGCCTTAAGTTGGCTGGCTTGCTCGCTTACCAATAAAGCGCTAAGTAATGAAATAAATCCTGCGTGCGTACGTTGAAGCTACTCGCGTGATTTGCCGGAGACTATTGACACGAAACTGTGCACTTATGGGTTTTTCATTTCGTCATGACTTTTGTTCCAAAATCCGATTGGCTTGTGTTTGTCTTGCATTCGGTAGGTGCTCAAGTTTCGCATTAAACGATGATGATGGGTTACAAGCATACTAAAATGGCCTACTAAACACTTGAAAATATCCATCGCTAGTAGGCGCGTTGAATCGCTGGAAAATCGTCGACCTTCAACGCAAACCGTTCTAAACGATTCACGATCCATTTCTCATATTCAAACTCGCGCCGCACCCATCAAGCCCACAGACGGGATCGTTATGGTGAAGGCTATCACCACCACTCTCCATTTTACATATTTTAAGTCAACTGCGGCTGATCGCCAAGACATTGTCAAGGACAGGTCGGAATTCCAACCCAGCGCAAACCACTTTCAACGGCCGGAATCGAAAAGCGGGATTCGCTCTGTCCTCCCACTTTTGGCGGTTGGCGTCAATGGATGTCGATGACTGATACCGACGGATCTAATCAAACCGCACACCTCATTCGCGATTCCATGGCACGTCGATCGACGATGCAAAATCTGGTTTTCAGCGTTTGGAATTTCACACAGAGAGTCATGACGCGACAAGTTCGACGACGACGACAGCGAGCACGTTGTTGTCGTCTCTGACACCTCAACTGAAGGCAAGTTCGCATGGCAAATCAACCTTTAGCATGCGATTTTGTGGCTGTTGAGAGTGGTGAAAACGCGAACGCAAAATTCTTCAGACATGAGATCACTCCATGTGCAGTGTGCAGTCCGAGTCAGTGGCGGGGCCGATCGACGACGGGTCGCGTGCCGTTCAATATTGCAACTGGACGGCTAAGTTTTTTTGGGCAATTTGGGTGGGAGGATACCCCGGCTTGGGATAAGTGTGTCAATAGAATAACCGAGTCAGTGGAGATTTTTTTCGTTCTTGGTTACAAGGACTCCTTGGTGGGGATTTCAAGTTTATTGCTTATCGCATAATACACAGAATAAAGTGTGCTGCCGAACTGGGGTTTGTCTCAGAGGGTTCTAAGGCTTGTTCGTGACAAAATCTGGACACCCCTAAATACGTATATCTCTGGAAATACTTCATAAATACCTGAAATATTTCGCAGACTGATGAACGTTTAAGAGACGAACCAGCCACCGGCTGAAAGTCAAATAAAGACAAGCAACAACAACAACTCATGAACGTATGTTTGTTCATTGTGTAAAATAATTTTTTGGTGATACTACAAGCTTTAAGATCGAAAATGGCGTCGAAAGAAGAGCAAGTGCGAAAAGCAATTGTGAATCTAGCAATTGAGAAATCTCGCAAAAAAGCTTGATTTTCCTGCAAGCACTGTCCATAACGTTCTAAAATCTTTCGATACACATTTGACAACAGCCAGGAAGGCTGGAAGCGGAACAAAAACGGATCTCAGGAACCACCGAAGGATGCGAAGGTAAAGCAAATATTGCAGAAGAGACCAGATCTTTCGGTACGTACTATGGCTAGAAAAATAAAAATGTCCCCAACTTTCCTGCATACTTCCAAGCACCGGCAAGGTATGAAGTTGTTCAAGGTGAAAACTGTACCGAACCGTAATGATAAACTAAATGTGACGATGTTGTTTTGAGAAGGAAATAATTTCTCATCACCATGAGGCTCTAGGAGTAGACAGCAATTTTTTTTGCTAGAACAAAGTTGTTAAGAGAAAGTATTGATAGTTCCGTTAGCTCACGGCAGGCGGTGAAAATTGAATAGCAGTGGTTTGAAATTGAGCGGAAGGCATTGTGAGGTAGTATTTCGAAACAGGCACACAATCTTTTACCAAGCATCCCCATGCGGGGTAGGTCAAGGCATGAACGAATGCACCACCTTGACTGGTAAAAGATTGTGCACTTGATCGTGCTCATGTACTACCGATAGCTTAAATAGTTCTAACGAACTGTCTATTCGTACTCCCGAATCCCCTACATGGGAGAGAAACTATCTCCCGCTCATTTTGGGTTTATTTTTGGCATACGACTTCTGCTTTACCTAACAAGAATGTGACGGCTAAAACTCGGGCTCGCAAGTTGTATCGCGAATATTTGACGAAGTTTTCCTACGTGATAATGGACGATGAAACTGATGTGCTGGAAGACTTTAAGCAGCTTCCCGGAATGTCTTATTATACTTCCATGCAAGGAACGGCGTAGAGGAGCATTTCAGGATGAAGAAAAAGGCCAAGTTGCCCAAACAAATTGGGTTTGGCAGGCAATACGAAGTTGTGGTCGAGCAAGCCAAAGCTTCATCACTATCGGAACGATAAACATTGAAATATACCGCGAAGAATGCCTAAAGAAGCGATTGTTACCATTTATACGCAGCCATGACGCTCCCTCACTATTCTGGCCTGATTTGGCATCTTATCACTACGCCAAAGATGGTTTGGAATGGTATAAAACGATTCGAGTTCATGTTGTACCGAAAGAGGCGAATCCACCCAACTGCCCGGAATTGCAACCTATCGAGTGGTATTGGTCTCTCGTGAAGCGAGAACTCTTGGACAAAGGCAGCTAAATCGGTTGCAGAGAAGTTTGCACAGACCTTAATGGCTGGAGTAAACCCAAAAGTTCGTAGTTTCTTCATGCGGCTTAATTAAGTAACTGCAATTAGGTTTTCGAAGACTTATAATGTACAATTAAATGAATAAAAAATGCATCTTTGATTAAACTTATAGCAAATTTGTTTTATTGCTAATTTAATATGTTCAGATTTTGACGCGAATGAACCTTAGTAGCCATTTGCTGAAGAAATTAAATCTTTTGTTAGAGATTGCCGGGCAGTGGCATAACAAGTGCTCCGAGTCATCTTAATCCATGCCCGATTTTGTGGCAATCATCTTGAAGTTTTCCTATCAGCTTCAAGTGATATCGACTCGGACAGTGACCAGTTATAAGGCCTGTATATAAGGTTACATCTTTTTGGTGAGATCGAGTAATTTACGGTTCATTGAAATGTTTAGAATGATGAACCGCTTTGATTGCCTAGCTGTTGTTCCAGTTTACCTCCACTTTCAAGCATTTCCAGGCTTTCATCTCCATTCTAATTGAAGAAGCAGATAAACCACATAAGGGTTCAGGTCCTACGAACTGTTGAGATGATCCGAGTCTTGCTAGTTCATCAGCTCTCTCGTTTCCATCAATTCCAAAATGGCCAGGAACCCAGTACAAATTGACTTGATCACTACAAGACAACTTTTGGAGTGATTGAACACATTGAAAAACATGCTTGCAATTGGAATTTGAAGCTGCTTGACTGTCCGAAATAACGCATATATTTGAATATCTATAGTTTCTGCGTAAGAATATAACAGAACATTCCAGAATTGCTTGAATTTCAGTTTAAAATACAGTTGCCCACTTATCTTACCTTACCAATCAGACGCTGTCTGTGGAGGGTCCGCAGGTCGCTTTCTACTTGATCGATCCATCTTGCTCGTTGCGCGCTTCTGCTTCTTGTACCTGTCGGTTCTTTTTCGAGAACCATTTTCACAGGGCTGTTGTCCGACATTCTTACGAAATGTCCAGCCCATCATAGTCAACCGATTTGGCCATTTACCCATTGAAATTGATATGTTAATCCCTGGGCCAGTTACATCTGCTCCCACTTGATTGTTCATTTTTGAACCATCTGTATAGAATACAATCGATCCTTGACGGAGGTTTGGACCACCTCTTTCGCACAATTCACGTCCAGGATCAATAACCGTCAAAGTTGTAATTCGTTGTTAAACAACTATCTTCGTCGTTCATAACTAAAGGATTAAATCTAACAATTTTTAAAATACTAAGTTGTCCTATTAGATCACCTTCGAAAAGGTTCACAAACCTTCTGATCCTTCTTAGAGCACTCTTTTCAGGTTCTAATTGTATCTATTGATGGTACCATGAAAAGCAATGCATCCAGTGCCTTTGTTGATGCACTTCTCATTGCACCAATAATTGAACTAGTTGTTAGCCTTTGAAGTATTTCTAATATTCGCTGTACAACAGTTTCTTTAGTTTTTGGCCACCAGACCAATGCAGCATAGGTAATCTCCTGATTAAGGTAATCTCCTGATTAAGAATTCAAACCCTAGGGTTTTCAGATTGTTGAGGAGACAATCAACTATTAAAGACCACAATAGAACTGACCTTTTACAGCTCTAACACTGATGGATGAGCTTCCGAGATTTGCTGATATTTGTCTTTCTGATAGCATTTCGTTGATCCAATCGACAATACACTTAACAAAGGCACGCTTCGTCATTGCTTTTAAAGGGTGTTAATCGATCAATGTTTTTATTAATAAGTCAAATTCGTTTTTTTTTTCAAGTGCAGTTATTGCAGAATACAGGAGAAATATTCAGCTAAGCTTCCTTTTTACCGAATGCGAATTGCCGGGTCTTTCGTTTAACACCTGCCATAAGATTCTGTACAGTCTCCTTGCCCACCTTATTCGCCGCAGAACGTCAGTTTGCCTTGAACTGTTTCTCGCTCACAACAGCTTTTTGAGTCTTCTTAAGATTCCGCTTGACGATGGCCCAATATTGTTGGATTGGGCGGAGCTTTGGCGTGTTGGGAGGGTTCTTGTCCTTGGGCACCACTTAAACGTTGTTGCCAGCATAACACTTCATGGTTTTTTTCCGTAATGGAAAGATGCCAAATCCGGCCAAAATAGAATGGAACAATTGTGTCGCTTCAGGAAAGGCAGTAGACGTTTTTGTAGGCACTCGCTCAGATAAATTTCCTGGTTGACGGTTCCGGTCGCAATGTAAACGTCGCTCTTCAAGCCACAGGTGCAGATGGCCTGCCACACCAAATATTTCTTCGCGAATTTTGACAGTTTAATGTGCGCGAAAATATCTGCCACCATTCCACGTCCGGTTTCCGTATGAAATTGATGTCCGGTATCACGCAATCAAACTTCGTCAGCATCGTCGTGTACAACTTTCACGATCGTGCTTTGGCCGACGTGTTTTTTTTTTATTGCCGCTATTTGGAGTCACCACTTTCTTGTAAGTCGACAGTCCAGCTCGTTTTATAATTCTATCCACTGTTGAAGGCACCACTCCCAGCTTCTTTGTGACATCTCGGACGGAGAGGTTGGCGTTCTGCTCGAAACAGCGGGCAACTCTTTTTGTCGTCGCTGTGGCCTCCGGCTTTCGATTTCCCCCCGATCCAGCTTTCCTGGCTGTCGACAAACGTTCACCGAACACTTTTAATACATTGGTTTTTTTTAATGCACGATTAAAGGGAATGCGTCAAGTCGACCAAATTTTGATCGAAACACCCTTTAGTATGAATTTAGATTCTCGCCGCACGAGTGATTGTCCTGAAACAGGTGATTGTCATGGACGGTGACAATCATAGCAGTTTTCAAGTATTCGGAAGGATGTTCATTAGGGTGGGTCAAAATTCAAATTCTAGTTCCCTAATAATTTTTGGAAGCCTTTTGGGTCCCATAATAACTGTGCAAAATTTCAACTCGATCGGTGAAACTATATTTTTGCTCTCGAGGTTTTAATTTTACATAGGATTTTATATGGGAAAACTTACTTTTACATTGAATAATCTGGTGAGGTGACCCGTTGCCATGTAAAAATAAGTGAACCAAATTTTCTTCTTGGAAATTTTCCAAAGAAACTTTTCTTTGAAGACTGCAAAGCGATCCGACGATTGTGGAAAAAGTTATTGAGCTAAAACTGATTACAACCCAAACGAACGGCTCACTGAACTGTTTTTCCTAACAACACTGCCACCTGCAGCATGGCCTGTAGCCTGCTGCTGTTGGCGCGAAGCAATCGGATCGCTTTGCAGTCTTCAAAGAAAAGTTTCTTTGGAAAATTTCCAAGAAGAAAATTTGGTTCACTTATTTTTAGATGGCAACGGGTCACCTCACCAGATTATTCAATGTAAAAGTAAGTTTTCCCATATAAAATCCTATGTAAAATTAAAACCTCGAGAGCAAAAATATAGTTTCACCGATCGAGCTGAAATTTTGCACAGTTATTATGGGACCCAAAAGGCTTCCAAAAATCATTGGGGAGCGAATATTTTTTTCTTTCATATGTCTGTGTCCCAGGCTAAATGTTCATAGGTTGCGTACCTTACCAATCAGACCAAGGCCAGAGTGGATCTGCTGTATACAGAAGTTGTCTCCATTCTATTCGGTTCATGGCTGCATTTCGTTATCCTTGCGGTTTTGGGAAGAGCCCGCAGGTCGCCTTCTACTTGATCGATCCACCTTGCTCGTTCAGCGTCTCTTCTTCTCGTGCCTTCGTTGTGTTCGTTGTCAAGAATCCTTTTAACTGGGCTGTCGTCCGACATTCTTACGAAATGCTCAGCACATCGTAGTCGACTAATTTTAGCGGTTTGCACGATTCTGCCAGTAACTGACGCAATTTGTGATTCATTCGCCTCCTCCTTGTTTCGTCATCCATCTGTACTCCACCGTAGATAGTATGCAACATTTTTCATTCAAAGACATCAAGGGCTCGTTGCAATTTCCATGTTTTGTGGCCGTAGAGGATCAAATGTTCATAGATATTCATATGACATCAGAAGTTTCAAGACCGATTGTGAACTGTGAACTGCATGGAACCTCTGTTGAGTGAAACCACACAAGTTTCCACACAAAAATGTAGCCATGAACAATTCTTTAAATTTCATTTTCAATCAACCATTTGAGCACTGGTAAAAATCATACATTTGAGGGTTCAACGCGATGTTAAAAAAGCGGGTGACCTGGATTTGGGCGTCACTATATTTCGGAGAGGCGGTAGATTTCATAATGCAGTTGATTGACGTGATCATGTAGATTACGAACGATTTGGTTCATTGTACGAATTCTGCACCAAACCAGAGGATGATAGATTCTCTTATGTATATGTTAGTTATTTCAACAGGCAAAATGTGTCAAAAGTTCAGCTCTTCGAAGTAAGAAATACGAGGCACATAAATTGGAGAGGGTTTGACTATGTTTTTATGGAAAGTTTAGAAAAAATCAAAACAAAGAAGAATAAGAAGTAAAATGCATCCGCTGCGATTTGAACCACGAACCTGGAGATCCTAACAATATAATTCTAAGTTTTGTCCAAAAGATTTGCCTATTCAATAATCAATATACGTAAAATTTCGGACACTTTTCTTTCAGTGTAGATTTTGAATTATTTCATGGATCGCTGAAACTCTCCCCTTTATTTCGTGGTACAACATGTTTACATTCTTGTTACATTCAGTAAAATGCCGTCGAATCAAGTGGAAGTGCGCAAACACATTTTGTACGAACGGCAGCAAAATCCGAATTTATCGGTACGCGATCTTGCCTAGAAACAAAAAGTACCGTTAAAGTATCGTGTTTTGTGTTTGAAAATAATTTGACCAGCGCTTGACTGTGGAGCTGGACGTTGGAAGTACAACAAATCGAAAAGTATGCTCCAGACAAATGGACAAGAAAGTGGTAGCCACTTTTGAGAAAAATCCCAATCTTTCTGTGCAAAATGTGGCTCGCAAAGTTGGGAAGTCAAAAAGTGAAGCAGAGGCAAAGACTGAAGGCGTACAAAGTGAAAAAGGTGCCCAATCGTGATGACAAGCAAAATATCACTGCAAAAAGTCGTGCTAAGGAGCGTATACATACGTGTACATACGTACACAAAAACTTCAAACAGCTTCCGGGTCTGGTTTTTTATACCGCAATGCAAAGGAACGCCATTGCCGAGCATTTCCGGAAAAGACGGTGTCCGAATTCCCGAAGAAGTAAATATTTGATTTGGCGGGCCATATGTAGGTGTGGTCGAAAATCTAAAAGCTTCATCTCTTCCGGCACTATCAATAAGGATGCGTACGAGAAAGGATGTCTGCAAAAGCGGTTGCTACCGTTTATCAGATGCCACGACTCTCCAGCTCTGTTTTGACCTGATAAGGCCTCTTGTGATTATTCGAAATCCGTCCTGGAATGGTATAAGGTCCAAGAGGTTAAATACGTGTCAAAAAAGGCCAATCCACCAAACGGTTCAGAACTTCGCCCAATAGAGAAGTACTGGGCTATAGTTAAGCGGAAACTAAGAAAAAAGCAAAATGTACCGATGAATTCATGATGATACCGTACAGAACCTCATGATGGGTGTACCACAGAAAGTTCGAGAATTTTACAGAAAGAAGGATTAACATCCTAATCAACTGTTACACAGAAACAAAGGCGTTCACGAAAATGAAAGCGGACCGTGAACTAGTTCACGTTTTCAGTATTTTTACCTAAAAACGTGATTTAGTTCATGATTACGTGATTCAGTTCACGGTGTATTTTTGCTTGTTCTCGAATTCATGATTGCAGTTCACGGATCCGGGCACGGATTTTTTTCCGTGTATCCTATTATCGTGAAATAAACAATCGGTCCGAAATTTAACGTGGACAGGCTTTACTAACAGAAAACTTGCCAACTGATGTGCAATGAACGGAATAAATATTGTTAGCCACCTGCCGGGCACTTCCCATACTACATCAACTATTGATCGTTGTTATCAGTAAGGGGTTTACGTCAACTCGTAAAACCCGATCAGCGTAACACGACACGTGTGATTAGAAAAAAAAAACAAATTGTGTGCCGCCTCCGGCCATAATCAAACGCTGAATTTGACCAGTCAGAGCCAGACGTGGAAGCAGTGGACACGACGAACATGACGACAAAACGACGATAGACAGGTGTAATTGCTAGCGATCATCGTCGGTCGTCTGCCCGCCCGTCGGAGATGCAGCTCCAATATCCGGAAGTAAGTGAAAGTGCAACCTTCGAGCGATGGCTGATTTAATTGATTGGCGCGCACTTTTTGCGTGACGAACAGGCGGAGATGAACCTGTCACACGTTCCGGGTCGTCCGGTTTGAACCTCCCCCCCTCTGGTGGGCGCATGAGTAAACAGTAGTCTCAGATGTTCACGGACTGTTGCCGGTTGATAAGATTGATGAAAGTGGAGTGAATTGTTGTATTTTTTTTCGGTCGTTGATCAAAATTGATTTGATCATTTCCCACAGTTTATGGACGTGGGATGTCGTTACATCGAACACAGTGTGCCCTACATTCGAAATAGATAAAAAGTTGTTTGGGGCCGTTGAGAGAAGGAGGCGTTGATATTTCGCAGCCAAAGACAATGTTATCTGTCAGTCAGTTTTACGATTTCATTAGTCCACAAATTGTCACTCTTGTTGATGAAACATCCCAGCCAGTTTGGCCCTCTGACGGCGATTACAGCGCAACAGGGGCGTATTGTTTTTTTGTTGGCTTCAAAATTTCGCAAAAATGGGTCCAAGATTTCGGCATCAAAAAACATTTTTCAATTCAATTCGCTGCGCAAACGTGATTACACATCGTGGAGCAGCCGCAGCAGGCAAAATTACGCAAAGGTGTGAACAGTCAGTAAGTCGGTGCAGGCTAGGGTAGATAATGGGTAACCGACGAAAACAAAAATGCAACATAACAAGCGAAGGCATTTAGCAAAAATAAACCATTTTCTTCTACAGGGCTTTGGTGGCCGGTGGTGGGTTTGTTTGCGCTGGGTGGTTTTCCTACCTCCTAAGCGAAACAATGGACTCTAACAAGTATAAAGCGGCGGTTCGCGTTCCTCGCCAATTAACAACAGGAGCTACATGTCCACGCAGGGCCTGCGTCGCACAGAAAACATTAAGCAGCCGGCAATTAGTTACCTATGTGGGCATAATAAAAATGTCTCGATGCTACGTTTGGCCGAGATTTGAGAAAAGCGACGTGATCCCGAGGCAGTACTATGAGTTGCCACTGGCATCGTTCCGTTGAGTGGATGAGTCCGAACATTTTCACGCGCTGGGAAAATCTTGCTGCATTTGCAGTTTGCTCCGAAGGTCTCCCTGTGTACTTAGGCTATGGCAGAGACAATGGACACCACCAGCCAGCGCTTTGTACGCAGAGTAATAACAGCACCCGTAGAATGGGAACGACGTCGAATATCCCCAGAGTCAGTTGATTGTTCAGTTCATCAGAAAATCTTTCCGAGCGTCATCGTTGATGATGCCATTGGATCGGAACGGAACCTCTTCTTGTCAGTGTGTGTTCGTGTGTGGATCTCTAGAGTCAGTGGTCGTCATTGTTGCTGTAGTTGTTGTCGTTGTTGCCCATTCCTGGAACCGGAGTTACATAGCGCGAAATGACATATGATGCGATGTCTTCTTCTCTTCTCCATCCTCCCCTGGCATCGCGCGCAATCCGGACAATGCGACTTTTCTGCCGATGTAGACAAAGTGTTCTGTTTTTTCTTCATTTTCTACAGTTGTGACTCGGTCTGCATCAGACTTGGCAATAACAGTAATGACGGGCCGAGTACGATTTGATGAGTGGTAAATCTTGCAACGGAAGTTTTTTATTATGAAAATTATGATAATCATTTTGTACTGACTTTCCAGCGGTGTACTTTTCGGACGAAATGAGCGACTTGTCTAGAATTCACTGTACACACATGAGGCAGGTTCTACCGGGTGGATTACATTGTAAAACAGTTGCGTAATTAATGGCTGGAAAATAATTACGTTGCACGTTGCGCTTTATGTCAAGTTCAATTGAATAATCACTGCTAGGCAATTATTTTGTAGTGAACGGAGAAATGCTGATTCCTAAATTTGAACGAGTTTTTTTCGACATACATCTTCCTGGTCTTAGAGGGAAAGAACCAAAGTAACAATTTTAGTTTTATTCCAGCCGTATAGCATTCCTCCCGGCTTTGTTGATAAAACTACATTCAAAACTGCTTTGTCCACCAACACCTCCTCTATGCTTCCTTAAAGCCGAAATGTGTAAAAGGTGGCCCGCTCATAGACGGTTGTGAAAACTAATTAATAAAACCTTTATAAGACTATAAAGATTTTGAAAATGTGTGAAAGATTAAGATCTAGTGAAAGATTATATGACCACTTGAGAACCTTCATAAAACCTATTGGCTGTCATTAAAACCAGCATAGGACCAAATGGCCACCGCTGTCAACATTCACTGTGATATTGTGGTTGGTTTTTGTTGTTCTGCTTTGTTCGATTCTCTGCTCTTCGAATTCATTGAACAGTCAATAATATCTTAGTGTTGTGGGAAATTTTGTTTGATTGCATAATATCCAAAACAAATTTAGTTTTGTATAGCGTATCATGCTCCAAATCATATGCGCATTTAATTTTATAATATTAATAATATTATAATATATTATCGTGAATATTGCACGATAAAAGCTGAAAACTAATGCGCTTTGGAAATTATGCGAGTTTACAATTACAAAAACAAATTAAAACAAATATATCCCGTAAATTAATCATGAATTTCCTGGAAATTGATGTAATTCATTCAGGCTATCTAGATAATTGCCAAAATTGGTCCCCGATCTACAGTTCCATTGCATTACATTTAATATTTGGTGCATTTATTTTTCCAAATTTCATTGATTTCTTATATTTCAATATGGCAATTGAAAGAAATCAGAGTTTTTTTTCCAAATTGCCAAATTATCTCCGAAATAGCTACTATAAAACTATTTGGTCATTTGGTGGCTTCTATCAATGCCAATTTGCCGTTTAATGCGTTAATACTGGAGGTAAAATGGTTTCAAAATGCTTTTTCAACTGACCATGATAAGATAATATGAATGAGTTCTAAAGCGGCATTTCAAAACAGCATTTTACGAGTTCATTAAGTCAAAATAAAACCTTTGATAAGAGTAAAAGGAATTTTAGAAGACAAGGTTTAAAGATCGTTGTTAAGAAACTGTGTAGGTTCTCATAAACCTGACTAAAATATAAAACCTATTAGCAACTATTGGTATCATAATATAACCAAATTAATATCCAGCGGCGTTCATAAAACTTTCATAAAACTGAATAAAGCTGGTTGGTTTTGGCAAAGTTACAAGGGAATGACACTTGAAAAAATAATCTTAATTCTCTTATCATAACAAAAATTCTTAATTCCTTCAATGAAATGCCAATATGTCGTCTTGTTCAGAGTGATGATGGTATGATGTAATGTGAAAGGTATTCATAATCAGTACAACGCTGGTGATAGGTCATTTGGCCGAATGTCATTAGATCAAAAGGGGTCATTAAGCCGACTGAGTGACTGATAATTCTTTTATTTTCTTCTGTCTGTCCAGAATCACACTCTGCTCAAATTTCAAAGAAAAATAAAACACTTCATCGAAAAAGACTCAAGATTAGCATGTTAGCTGGTTGGAAGTTTTGAAATTGAAATCGACTGCTTATGATTGAAAAATAAAGGAAGAACTTCTCTTGAAAGTTCAACAGTTTCTTCTACAAATAAAGAAGAGAGAAATAAAGTCCAATCTTCAATATGATCAATGCTATCAAATTGCAAAATTTGAAAGGAGTGTTTATGATTGATAAAAGGAATATCTCGCCTTCTCTGATTACGAGCTTTGAAATTAGAAACAACTGACCATGACTGAAAAAAACAAATCTCCCATAATAGTTCATTGCTTCAAATCCTAATAATAAATAAAAACCAAGTTCTAACTTGATTTGGTCCGGATGTTTTTTTTTTTAATACATCAGGATTGAATTGGATTAGGATTAGATTTATTTTAAATTTGGACTGGATTTTGGATTGGATTTGGATTGGATTTGGATTGGATTTGGATTGGATTTGGATTTAATTCGTTTTAGATTTTGATTTGAAATGCATTTTAATTTTCATTACATTTGGATTGCATTAGATTGGATTTGGATTGCAGTGGGATTCGATTTAGTTCGAATTTTGATTGAGTTTTAAATAAATTATAAGTGGATTTGAATAGGATTTGGGTTGAATTTCGGTTTAGTTTAGATTGGGTTTGAATTGATGCTCGGTTGGATTTGAACTGGTTTTGATTGGATTCAAATTGGATTTAGATTGCAATCGGGTTGAATTTGAATTGAATTTGTATTAAATATTAATTTAATGTAAATACGAGTTAAGGTGAATTCTAATTGCATTTGAATTGAATTTAGATTTGATTTGAATTGGATTTTAATTTGTGTTTAATTGGATTTAATTGAGTTGGCTTTAAATTCCATTTGGATTGGATTTGATTTAGTTGTGGGTTTAATCAGATTCGATTTGTTCTTGGATTGATCTTGAATTGGATTGGATTTGTATTGGATATGAACTGGATTTAAAGTGGATTTGGATTGGATTTGGACTGGCTTAGGATTGGATTGCGTTTTTGTTTCGATTTGATTTTAGTTTCACTTGGAATCGGAATAAATTTGTATTGAATGTGAGCTAGAGTTGGATTAAAATTTATTGTTATAAATTGGTGATTGAATTTTAATAGGAAATTTTTTGTTGGATTATATTTTGATTGAATGTGAATATGATTTGGATTGGATGATGAGGATTTGTTTTGAATTAGATTTAGACTGCACTCGGATTGGATTTGGATTTGAATGAAATTTATAATCAAATTGAATTGAATGTGCATGAGATTTTGTTTGGATGTTGATTGAATTTGCATTTGATTTGAAATGGAATTTGATAGGATTGGGATTTGAATTTGTATTGTACTTGAATTGGATTTAGCCTGGATTGATTTAATCCAGGATCCATTGGATTTGTATTTGTATTGAACCTCAATAGTATTTGGATTTAAATGAATTTGGAGTGTATTGGCTTTGCTTTCGATTAGACTTTGAGTTCAATTGAATTGAAATAGATTTGAATTGAATGAGATGCAGATGCCGATTTGGATTCATTTCAATTAGATATGGATTGGATCAGAATTGAATTCTGATAGAGTTTCGAATAAATTTGTACTGAATGTGAATAAGCTTTAAACTGGATGATAATTGGATTAGATTTTGGATTGTATTTGATTTAATTTTGATTGGATTAAGGTTTGATGTAGATTGAATTTATATTGGATTTGGATGAATTCTATGGGATTTAGATTGGATTTAAATCGGATTTAAATAGGATTTAGATTGCATCTGGTTGAATTTGTATTGGATTGGATTTGGATTTGGATTGGGTCCAATTTCTATTCGATTTGATTCCAATTTGTATTCGGATTAAATCCAATTTTTATTTGAATTGCATTTGTATTAGGAATGAATATGAGTTGGATTGGATTAGGATTGAATTAGAATAGGATTCGTATTTTGATTCAATATGAATCAGATTAAACTTGAACTTTGGGTTGGATTTGCATTTTGATTTGCATCTGTATTTTGATATAATTTAAATTGGATTGAACTGGAATCGGATTGAATTAAATTTAATTTGGATTTGGATTTGTATTTAATTTGTTATGGATTTATATTTGATTTGGAATGGATTTCGATTGGATTAACATAGAATTTAGAACATAAAACATAGAATTTTTCTGGATTGAATTTGTATTGGTTTGGGATTGGATCCAAACAAAATTTGATTCAAATCTAATACAATTAGATTTGAATCAAATTTTGTTTGGATTTAGATTGGATTTGGATTAGTTTTTGAATGAATTTGGATTGGCTTTGGATTGGATTGGGATTTGATTTCGCTTGAACTTGGATCTGTATTGGATTTGGATTAGTTTTTTTAAGATTAGGATTAGATTTGGATTGCAATTAAATAGGATTTATATGGGATTTGAATTAAATCTTGTTTGATTTTGGATTGTATTTTCGTGGGATTTGGATTGAATTGGGTTTGAATTTGGAAAAGCTTATGATTGGATAAATGTGGGTTGGATTTTGAATGAATTTAGATTAGAACCAGAGCGGATTTATTTTAAATTAAGATTCTATTTGAAATGTTTTTCGATTGAATTTAAATTGGAGTTAATTTATATTTGATTTGAGTTGGATTTGGATTGGATTTAAGGTTAATTTTCTTATTTTCGTTTTAACAACTAATGATGATAACTAACTAATACAATCACATTAATGCAAAAAATGGCACGTGGCATCGAAACCTCTCAGTTAATAAATATGAAAGTGCATTTAGACATTTTAATGACTAAATCGCATTTAGGAAAGGTTTAATCAAACTTTCTGAAAAAAATTCACGATACTCTATTAAGTCTATCACTTCCTTGAATAAATAACATTCTACAGTCATGCCTCGATATAACGGACTTTTATTTTCATTATTTTTTTGTGCAAAACCAATATTTATGAATCAAGCTGAGTTTTCTTAAAGTGAAAGAAAAAACAACGAAACAAAGCGTTGGAAAAAACAAAAAAAAGGCCACTTAATAAAGTAAAACACAGAAATAAGTAAAACAAACAAAGACTTAAAAGTTGTCATTGAAAAATGAAAAAAAAAAATGCTAACAATTTGAAAAGTTAAATCGTAGAAGAATACCGAACAAAAAACTGGTATTTGGTTACAAACAATCTTATCAAACATGTTGTTTCGAACTTCCTTATATAATTAAAAAAAAATCAATTTCATTTTTCAATTTGATCATCCTTATTTTTCATTGTCAGTTTTTAAATCTCTTATTCTTTAATTTATTACTGCGTTTTACTTTAAAATAAATACTATTTTAAGCCCATTTCTAATTATTTTATTATGCAATATATTTCTTTTATTTTTTGCGTTTTATTTTTCTTTCGCTTGATTCCTTGATTCCTAAATATTATTTTTTTTTGCGAAAATAAAAAAAAAATTTCAAAAAAATACGTTATATCAAGATATAACTGTAACAGATCTTTATTTCAGGACAAGGATTGATTTGACTGCCTTTTTAATTATTTTAAAGGCTTCTTAAGTGACTTGAAACAAACAATTGTTTTCTTCATCGATATAACCGTATCGTAAAAAAAACTTGTTACTTTATATCGCGGGGACCTGTTATCTCTCCCATGTAACACTTTTAATTTTTTGAGGTCCTGTAGACCATTATTCAGACTTGAAGTGTTTTTTAACACCACGATAAAACATAAATGTTATTCGGGGTTTAAGAAGAAGGTAACTTGAGAACACAAAAATATACACGATTATTACGATACGGTAATACGGTCCTTCAAATACCGGGATTGTTTTGGTGTCATATTTTCAAAACTGAACATCAGAATTTTTTCGTCGAAAAAAATATATTTTAAAATTTAAAACCAATTTGCAAACAGCTATCTTAGAATTGAACGAATTGGTTTTTAATAAGGCAGTATAATTGCCTAAAAGTTTGCCATACATTGCAAGATGGGCACTTCCAAGGAAAAAATGTGATTCTAATAACACATTTTTGATGTCAACATAACTCAAAAGAGACTTACAAAAAAGTGATGTATGAGTGACTTTTAGAAAATTGTCTTAGCTTTTATGATAAAAATTGTAAAATTAATTCTAACAAAAAATATTTTAAAATTTTAAGTCAATTTGCAAAAAAATGGCTATCTTAGAATTGAACGAATTTTTTTCTTAATAAAGGCAACATTATTGTCTAAAAGTTCGCGATACATTGCAAGATGAACACTTTTAAGAAATTTTTTTTTTTCTCACAACAACTTTTTCATGTCCTATTTTTACCGTGTATCACGCAAACTGATCCTTAAAAGTGCCCATCTTGCAATGTATGCTGAACTTTTAGGCAATTATATTGCATTTCCTAAAAAAAAAAATAAAAAAAAGCAAACCAGCATTTAATTTTCTGTCGAGTGTCATTTGAGTTTCAATTTTGTGAGGTTTTAAGAACCTTATTTAATAATTTCAAAATTTGCTTCTGTAGAAACTGGTAAATTTCAATTGTATGTAATTCTCTTATTAGTTCTCAAGCATTTATGTGAACTTTCTCCGTTTTCTGCAGACATGTCATATCTTTTTAATGTTTTGTATTCTTCCATTTTCAACTTCATCACTGCTCTTAATGTAATACTTTTCTCAGTGCAATAAACAATCCTTCCGATTTCCTGAATTTCCTGGTAATAAATGTGATTCCCTAAGATCTTGCTGATTGGTTTTCTGGTGTTGGGAAAGATTTTCCTAATTGGTTTGATGGTATTAGGATTGGTTATTTCAGTATTGATCCTCCGATTGAGTACGATGGATCCCCCGTTGCCATCCACACACCCCGGTTAAACGGCTGTCAGTTTTAACTGAGAACCAATATCATCGATAGCTCTGTTTGCATTCAAATTAATATTCAACAACCACAGGGTAAGCAAATTTCAAGAGCCACCTCGACCTCAGCATGCCGCACGCGCCTGTGAATCACTTTTCATTGCATAGTCAGTCAGCGAGCGACGGCAACGCGGTAGTTGTCTCTCGATATTGAACGTGTATTTCACAATTTCGGCTGCTGTTGCTACTTTGCATCTATCCCCCACATGTCGGTTGGGTGGTTGCTTGCATTTATTTCTATCCGATATGCCTAATTTACCTCGGCAGGATACTGTGAAGCTGGCCAAGGTGAAGGTTTCCTACTTGATGGCCGAATGTTAGGGGAAAGCCCACCTCATCAGGTTAGTTAGATAATGCAGTGAGCGATATGATGTGTTGCTGAAAAGCATGGAAAAAATGCATTGTTTTCCCAAATCATCCGCTTGGATTAACTTGTCGATTTCGCGAGATTTACGAGTATCAGCGCGCGGCCATGGATTATGAATCAGCTTGGGGCAAACATCATTTTTGAAAGTGAAACATGGCATTTCGTATCGCCCATCGGAGCTGGATAGAGATGTTGCTGCCTTCGTTAATGCAAAGCTCACCCAACTGTAGCACGAACGAACGGTGGGGATTTTGCTTTCGTCCGAATTCCGCCAGAGCCAGAATTTCAATCAAGATGACTTAAGAGTTCCACGATGCGTTGGTCGAATTAAGCCGAACGAAACTGAACGCAAGTGAAGTTTGCACAATTATGCATCAATGCATGCGCTTTCGAAAATAGTGTGTCCGCTCTCGCTCGCATGCAGCAATGCAGTGAAGTTTTGATTGGGCAGGAGATGCCCGTTTCGAAAGTGCGATACGGATCTTGATTGATTCGGTTTCGTGAATGCTATTTTCAATGAAATCCTTCAACGTCCAACGAATCTATGCGCCACAATGCCTTCATTCTAATATTCATATCCAGCCTTTGATGTGATTCATCGACCTGCTAAGAGGACGATGACTCGCACAAACTTTGTAACCGATAGTAGTAGAATGCACTCACCTCTTTTATTGTTGAAAATCTAGTTCAATATGCTGTAACTGAAACATGCAACAACGTCAGTGAGCTGCTGAAGTGGAAAGCAGGAAGAAGCAGTAGCACCCAACGAGCTGCTGTAGCTGTCTGTTCGATAACCACCGCACCGGGGAACCGGGAAACGAAAGGGAAACAAATGACATGCCATTATTTTCCCCATAGAGAGTCCGGTGGCCGGCTGATAGTGATAACACGTATCAAAAAGGAGAGAGAGAGACGGAGAAGAGCCCTCTGAACGAAACAACAGCAGACTGCGATAGAAAAGGCTTCGCTGGAGCTGAGCCAGACATCAGACAGAGTTCCGGTCGTTTATTTGTCACGCCTGGTCTGGACTGAAACCGGTGGTAGTGGAGGATTAATTGTGTGTATTACAAATACAAAACTATCATGTAAAGATTAATGCATTTAAAAACGGTTTTGAAGCATTCAAACCTGTCCAATATGACCGCAAAATGGAACATTGTTGAGGTTATGACGAATTTCACGCCATCTCATCCAGTGGTTGGCAGCACCCGCTCAGAATTCAATGAAACTTTGTGGGTGTGTAGACTATGTCTTTTCAAGCAACTTTGCATAATTTTTTTTTTTGAATTTATGTTGACTACACAGAAAAAAATAATTAATTTTAACAAGCGCGTAAAATTTCCCCTCGTGTAATTCCAAGCCAAAGGAGCGTAAACAACGATATTGTTTGCAATCTTTCATACAACGAGCTCGATTCAGGCGTTATCTAGCTTGAATTTACATGAAATATCCCATTATGCTCTGCCAAATCTAGCATTCCCTTTATGTGAATTGGATAATACAGAAAATTCAGTGTTTCTTTTTATCTGTGTACCATTTGAAAAGGACTTAAGTTTTTTGATCGTTTTTTTTTAATTCAACGTAACTCAAAAAGGAACAGACTTTCAAAAAAGAGATGTATGGGTTAGTTTTAGAAAATTGTCTTAACTTTATGAGAAAATTTTTAAAAATTGTAAAATCAATTCTCACACGCTAAAAAAAAAATATTTAAAAATTTAATGTCATTTTGCAAAAAATGGCTATCTTAGAATTGGACGATTTTTTTTTAATAAAGGCAATATAATTGTGTCGAGTCGAGTAATTAGTACGAGACACTGAAGAAGTCTGCACATTGTAGACGAAATACGCGTATCTGTCGAAGATAAGCATAGGTAGTTGGAATTAATTGGAGAATACTAATTTTTCCTTTTTATTTCTAGTTAATATAATTGTGTAAAAGTTCGCCTTGCAGTGTATGCAGTGAGCACTTTCTAGGAAAAAAAGTTTTTCTAACAACAAATTCTTCAAGAAGGAACAGATATACAAAAAAGTGATGTATGAGTGACTTTTAGAAAATCGTACTAGCTTTTATGAAAAAAAATGTAAGAATTGTAAAATCGATTTTTAAACACTTAAAAAAAATATTTTTAAATTTGAAGTCAATTTACGAAAAATTACTGTCTTAGAATAGAATGAAATTTTTTCTTAACTAAGCCAAAATAAAAATTAAGTTAAAAGTTCGCCATACATAGCAAGATGGGCTTTTTTTAACCCTTATGTGATCGACAGGGTACCCGGGTACCTTTTTCGTGTTTTACATTACGAATTTTCATGGTTTATTTTAAACCAGGAAGATGAAATTCAGTGACATCTTAATAATAGTTGGAAGGCAACTTTTTGCATAAAAACATTTCGTATAGTAGCAAGGGGGGCCGAAGGGGGGGACTTCGATTTTGTTTACCCCTTAAGTGATCGGCAGGGTACCCGGGTATCCACCAAATTCAAATGATCATAACTCAGGCTTTTATTGACCGATTTTAATTTTTTTAGCACCGTTAGGTTCCAAAACTCATTCGTTTTAGGGACATCATCAACAATGACCATTTGAATGCATCTGGATCCCGTAAATTCGGGTTACTATGGCTGTGTTCCGGTACGGAGACACAATATCGGAACATCTATTGAATTTGCAGGAATGTGTGTCAGAATGTTTGGAATAATTTCTAGAAACTATTTCTATCCTATTGTGGGCCATATGCCAACTTGTTCCTGGAACGGCCATTCTGTAACAGGTTCTCGTGGAGCCTAGAGTGGCCATAAACATGGGTATCAAAATTCAATAAATTTCTCCAGTGGGATATTTCTCTACATTTAGTGGCCATCTAATGATTTGTCATCGGACCGGTCAATCCGGAACAGGTTCCCGTAGGGCCTCGAATGGCCATGAACATATTTAGAACGAACCCATGGCAATATGTGTATCAAAATTCATGAAATTTCTCCAGTAGGATGTTTCTCAACGTTTTGTGACTATCTGATGATTTATCCTTGGACCTGTCAATCCGAAACAGGTTCCCGTGGGGTCTCGAGTAGTCTTGAACATTTTTGAAGGGAACCTTGACAGTATGGTTATCAAAATTCATGAAACATAGGATACTTCTCAACGTTTTGTTCATAGCCACACGAGGCCTCACGGGAACCTGTTTCGAGATGATCATTCCGAGGACAAATTACCAGATGGCCACAAAACGTTGTGAATTAGTTTTCTGGTTAAATTTCAGCAATTTTGAAGCCCATATTGCCAGAGTTTCCTTCTAAACATGAACAGGCCCAGTTGAGGCCAAACGGAAGCCTGTTCCGGAGAAACAGGTCCGAGGACAAATCATCCGATGACCTCAAAACGTTGAGAAATATCCTGGATGGAAGGTCAAGATTTGTTACAGAATGTGTAAAAGGTATGGGAAAAATTGTGATAGAAAGGAGCTGATAAATCTAAAAGAATAGCGAACGTCATATAGACTGTTCCAGAAAGTATAAGCACACTTTCAAAATAACAAAAAAAAAGTCATGTTTTTTTTTAGTTTTAATAATTTTATTTGGCAAATCATATTTGTATTTGTGTTTTATATGATATTTTACTCTCGTTTAATCAAAATATTTAATCATATCCAAGACTCCTAACTTTTTCTCGAACATGGTCCATTAGCTTCTGCACAGTGATACCTCCCACCATTTTGACCACTTTTAGCCAACCTTTTTTTAAATTTTTGGATGTCGTCCGCTGGTTTTATGAATTTTCGAAGCTTTGCTTTGGTTAAAGCCCAAAAAGTCTGGATTGGCCGTGACTCCGGCAATTCGACGAATTCATGTCTTTCGGCACGAAACATACATTTTGACTTTTGTATCATTCTAAAGTGTCCTTTGCGCGCATTTTGATAGGTAACACAAAACTGAACTTTTTTTATGCTATGTCATGTGCAAACAAAAGGACGCAGCCAAAACATGTTGAAATATTTCTTTGAATTCAAAGTGACCGTTAAAATAAGGTGTGCTTATACTTTCTGGAACAGTCGTTATTTGAGTCGTCTTTAAATGGATATGCATCAGGTCTTATCAAAAAAATTCTAATTGATGCATATCCATTTGAAGAACCCTTGTAACAGGTTCAAGTTCTACTGCCATTTTTGCATACTGTTCAGCAGAAATTCAGTTTTGTAATATTTATATTGGACCGTTCAACTGCCCAGTCATATAGTTCTCGAGGGCTTTTGATTGTGTTTCTATAATCTGGAGCAAGGCTTGCTCTCTTTACCATTCGCTTGAGATTACCACACCAACAGCATCACATGGACCTTTCCCATGAGACGTTCCAATGCAAATATGGACTTGAAATTGCACACGCTGGCAAAGTTATAATCTGCCGCTGCTCCATCTGACATGAAAATAATTTTTGAGCAATATATTGAATTTTGTTTAATGAAATCTTGCAAATTTTGATATAAACAACTGAACTGCTATTGAGTTATGGGTCAATACTTCAGATGTTATGATAAAGCTTTTGTTTTCCAATTTATTGTCCTTCTTGTACTACACTTCAAAGGATTGGTAATAAACAGGATCAACCACCTGATTCAATTGTATTATCACTAGTTGAAGTTGAAAACAAAAATAATTTAAAAATAAGCCCTTTCCAAATAGCAGCCTTGATTTTTAAAACATTATAAAATCCAAATTGTCATTAACACGTACGTCCCCAACCTCTCTGAGACAGAAAATTTCAAATTTAAAATTAATGATACTCTTGCACTTTTTTGCAATAGATCACAAATGTATCTTTGTTTATAGATCTGCACTGGTTATTCAGGAACTTTCAGCGTGTTCTGGATTCCAAGGTCAGCTACTGAGGGTAAGTACCTGTCCAGGAATGGTGGACAAAACAGTTTTAGTGGCGAAACATGGCATGCAGCATATCAAACTTCATGAATTTTGCAAGAAATAGGTCATCCGAGATATGTTTGTAAAATTTCTGACCACTGACCTTTAAAGAAAGCCCTGAAGGATCCGGTTCCTCGGAGAAATGGCCACTTATTCAAATCATAGCCAAAACCTCAGAATGTCCTCCGAAGATCTAGTTTTGCAAAATCCTGAAGTTTATACGTCGTCTGCCAGGTTTTAGAAAATATTTGAATATGGCCTCTCCTCCGGAAGGACTCCCGGATTTCATGAAAGGCCTTCCCAAGTGGCCTGTATGATCCAACACTCTCAAAGATGTCCTTCAGAGAACAAGTTTTGCAAAATCATGAAGTTGATGTTTCGCAAGCATAAGTTTTGGAAAAGGTTTGAATATGGCCACTTCTCGGGAGGAACTTGGATCCCTGAGAAGGCCTCTTAGTGGCCAGTATGGTAGAAATCTTCAAAATGTCTTCTGATGTCCTAGTTTTGCAAAATCATGAAGTTTAATGTGTTGCAAGCCAGGTTTTGGCAACGATTTCAATATGGCCACTTTTTCAGGAGCAACTCGGATCCTGCAGGAGCCTTTTTTAGTGGCCAGTATGGTCAGAAATGTTTAAAATGTTTTCTGATGACTGAGTTTTGCAAAATCATGAAGTTTGATATGCTGCATGCCATGTTTCGATTCTAAAAATGTTTTGTCCACCATCCTGGACGGGTACTTACCCCAGTACTCCCCGCCTTGGAAATCCGAAACTACCGGCGGAAATCTTTGGAAAAACCAGCGTAGATCTACTAGGCTTCAGATATATTTTGATCTGTTTACGCGAAAACTGCAGCGGCAAAATCCGATGGCTAACGGTGGAGTGTCGTGGTGAGATTTTAAATTTGTGAAATCTTCATCGTCTCAGAGGGGTTGAGGTGTACGTGTTAAAATCAAATTTAATTGGCTTCTGCATGGTTTAAGGACCAAATTAAAAGACGAGTTGGAACGATACACGGTAAAAATTTGACATGAAAAATTTGTTGTTAGAAAAACTGTTTTCCCTTAGGAGGGATATACAGTAAGAATGACCAAAAAATTTAATATTTTTTATAGCATAAAAAGTTAGTAGATTTCCCGTAAAATACGCTCCTGAAACCCTTTTTTCGAAATTCGAACTCCAAAATGTGTTTTTTTTAAATTAAGTTACGCCAAAAGTGCATTTTTTTGTTTTACTTTATTTTTTCAATTCATCTACTAAATTTAAATGTAATTAATGTAATTTTTTTGGGTCAGCATGTTTCAGAACAAAACTGCGACCAGGAGAGCCGGCACAATCAAAATACAACGACGTTTTCAACGCACTCTAATAGCCGCTATTTTGTTGAAAAAAAATTAAAAAAATAATTTTTGTATACTACATGGATTCACCTATAATTTAAAAAGTTTCGATTGATATGAGTAAAAAGTTCCCCTTGAAATATTTTTTTCAAAAATTATTTTTTTTCTCATTTCTAACTGTATATCCCCACTTAAAGGTGCAATTATATCTGCCTTTATTTAAAAAAAATCGTCTTTAAATTTTAAACTATATTTTTTTAGTGTGTAAGAATCGAGTTTACAGTGTTTACATTTTTTTCGTAAAAGCTAAGACGATTATCTAAAAGTCACTTATACATCACTTTTTTGTAAGTCTTTTCCTTTTTGAGTTATGTTGATTTAAAAAAATCGATCAAAAAACTTAAGCCCTTTTCAAATGGTAGTCTAGATAAATTTTGATAAAAACAAAGTATTCAAAGTTGCTTGAAAAGACATAGTCTACTCACCCAAAAAGTTTCATTGGATTCTGAGAGGGTGCTGCCAACCACGAAGACAAGTTGGCGTGAAATTCGTCTTATGAACCTTTTGAAATCACTCAACAATCGAGACCAACTTGAACATGTAAATTTGATTTTCCCCTCCCTTTCTATTCCGCTTCGTCTGATCATATTAATTCCATACTCTCGAAAAAAATACCCTTATTCATCCAGAAAACTCTCAGCAAGTTAAGTACAACTTAATTTGCTAATGATTTCCGTCAATTTAAAAATCCTACCCAGTCCTCAACCACATCCAGGACCCGTAATCGTTAATCAAACTCCAACGACGACGGCCTTTGTTTCCGCTGCAACAATCCCGATCCAACCAATTGAACGAACCAATCCGCCGAACTCTCGTTCGCAGCGGGAGATGATGAACATTTTCCGAATTATTTCGGCCGATCGATGTGACCCTCTTTCGTCGGTGGTTGCCACTCACCAGAAGAAGAACCAGATGTAATTTACCAATTTTATACGCGCCCAAGTTTGGGCAGCTGGACGAAACCCGACGGCTTGAACCCGTTCCGCCGCGGTGGTCTCTCTTCCTCCGACTCGTCGGTGCAGTCGAACATCCACGGACGTGAATTCCAGCCGGTTTTCATCAACATCGTCCTCCGTCAACATGTTTGCCGGCATGATGGGTTTCTCATCACTTCAGCCCGTGATGCGTGATGCGAGTGAGCATCTCCAATTACATCTGCGAACGTCTTTATTTTTAATCACTTGCAAGTTTGCTCCAACTGTGTGAATGTGTGGCTGGGCTGAACCCGGGGCGAATTCCCGCATAGATTTAGAGCCCGGGATGATGAAAAGTGACACTCGAAGAACGCTGGCTGTGTACTCTCGGCAAATGAAGAGATCCAATTTGAATGGAATGTACGTGACTTTCGTGCGGAACGACGACTCCAACGGCGGGCTTTTTTCTTTTGATTAAAGAAGGGTGCTCCCGGGAGACATTAGTCTTATTGACAATTTGCATAATGACAATGGAAAATTATCGGAGTTCTACGGAAAATGTCTATCCCAATTTTCTTGAGAGAGAGAAGTGCCCCTGGGCTGCTCTTATCAAAAGTGTTATCGCAGCGAACCGAAAACCCGATGACGATGGATGAGAGTGCAAATCCCTCTGGATTTTCTGAGTTCAATTTCATTTCCGTCGCTGCGCTGCATGCAGCACAATAAAGGCCTTCGCTTAGTGATGGCGCAGCAGTTTTTTTTTCTTTCTTTATTACATTCAATGTGCAGGGTGGAATTCAAACATCTGCGTTTATTGCAGAAGGCGGAATGTATGCTTACGATAGGAATAGTTTGAAGGGAGTAACAAATTGCATTACACAATTTTTGGTTGTGCGTCTGTTGGTATTTGGTGTTTTGCAGAAGCGAAAAAACGAATGGTTTATCGGATCCTATTGGTAAAAATGGAATTGAGATACCCGACAGGGGTTAAACACATTTGGTTTGATCTAAAATAAAATTGAAGCTAGCCTAGATAACTTCGAAGGCAAAATCTATGGATTTCCTATAACATTCAGTTTGCGTTTATATTGCTATAATTGTTTGTTTTCCTGTGTCATAATTTCATAATTCCTTTTTGGTCCGAGATACGAAAAATCCTAATGTTGCAAGGCAGTGATGGCTCATTCAATAAAAGACCTAAACGGTGTACCGTTTAGAATCCCCACACAATCAAACATTGCCAGAATCATACAGCTTACTAAGGTTTATTAAAGTTTTATGAAAGCCACTAGAAATCAATTTGGTTTTATTATGTTACCAAGAGGTAGGTATAGGTTTCACATTTTAATCAGATTTATAAAAACCGACACAGCTTGTTTACATCGATTTGAAAACCTTGTTATCAAATTTCTTTTACTCCTATCAAAAGTTTTATTACGACTTTATGAACTCGTAAAATGCTGTTTTTAAATGCCGTTTTAGGACTCATTCATATTATCTTATTGAGGTCAGATGAAAACGCATTTCAGAACTCGTTTGTCTTCAGTAAACGCATTAAACGGCAAACTGGCATTCAGAGAAGTCACAAAATGACCAAATAGTTTTATAGTAGTCATTAATAAGATAGGTTGGCTTATTCAAAAAAACTGTGATTTTTTCAATTGTTATATTGGAATGAGGAAAAATAAATGCACCAAATATTAAATGTAATGCAAATGCACTGCTGACTGAAGACCGATTCTAGCATTCTTTTAAAATACCTTATGGAATTCCATAAATTTTCAGAAAACTTATGATTAATTTATCTTACATATTAATCTGTGAGAAAACTCAATTTGTTTTGGATATTTTGCCCTCAAACAAAATTTCCCGCAACTCTAGGACTTATTTCCTAGATATTATTTACTCACTTTCACTTTTTTTAAACACTATTTTTAAAAAACTTTTTGAAGCGTATTAAGTAGAACGATTGTGATTGGGAAACGTTTACTAGCCAAAATTTGAAAAAGTGTTTCAAGGTGTTATTTTTAATTTTTTTAAAAGTGATCAATTGAAATATTATTTACTGCTAAATGAATCAGAAGAACAGAGAATCGAACAATGCAGAACAACAAAAACCTACCACGATATCACAGTGAAGTTTGACTGCAGTGGCCATTTGGCCGTATGCTGGTTTGCATGGCAGCCAACAGGTTTTATGAAGGTTCTCAAGTGGTCATAACATCTTTCACTAGCACATTTTCAAAATCTCTATGGTCTTATAAAGGTTTTATTAACGTTTTTTCACTACCGTCTATAGCGTGCGGCACTATGTACATATTTCGGCTTTTAGCTCCTGTTGGTAGACAAAACAGTTTTGAATGTAGCTTTATCAACACAGCCGAGACGCTGGAATAAAACTTAAATTGTTACTTGGGATAGTTAATGCGTATTTCTTAAACTCTTAAGTTGATTTCATCAAGTGCGCAAAAGTTTTCAAAATGGCGAAGAATGAACAGTGCATGCGCGAAAAAGTTTTGCACGAGTACTTTGATAATAAGGATCTGTCGCATCGTGTCATCAAAAAAAAGTTGGGAATCGCAAATTCCACGACGTCTGGTATAATAACTGACTGTTGATCGGATGCGAAGATCCGAAAAAAAAGCCGTTAGTTCAATGAGAACCACCACAAATGCGTGGTTGGGGCCTTTAAACGGAAACCGAACGCCTTAGTTTGAGATGTGGCCTCAAAGTTGCATGTAAGCAAGAATTTCGTGCAGAATACCAAAACTCGAACTGGACTACGCACGTTTAAGGTTCAGAAGTTAACAAACCGCGACGAGAAACAGAATACGGTCGCAAAAAGCCGTTCGCGGAATTTGTACGATCAGAAGTTATCGTTACCACCACACTTCAACCAGATTCCAGGAAACCTGTATGTGACTGCCAAGGATAACCCTAGTAGCACACTTGTTTCACAGCAGTAAAAGTAACTTCATTATGACTCAATCAAGTCATAACCAAGTTGCTGTAACCAATTATAATAGCTATTTGTTGCTTGGGAAGAACTTAATTTGGCAAGCGATTTGTACTTGCGGAAAGCGGAGTACCCCTTTCGTTACCGCAAGCACCATGACTGGACAGTTGTATTTGGAAGAGTGTCTCCAAAGGCGGCTTCTCTCTCTCCTGAAGGCTCACGCCGGTCCGACGATCTTCTGACCGGATTTGGCATCATGCCACTACACGAAGGACGTTCTGGATTCGTATGAGGCGAATGATGTGGATTTCGTGCCGAGAGATCTGAACACCGCAAAGCCTTCGGAACTGCGCTCAATAGAAAAACATTGGGTCATTTTGATGGAGCACCTTCTAAAATGACCTAAATGGTGAAGCATGTAGAAAAAATAAAGAAAACATGGGTTAGTATGCAAAAAACTGTCGATTCTGAGGTCGTGCACAACCCTATGGCTACAGTTAAGGTCAAGATTCGCGCGTTTGGATATAAATGTGAAATAAATCAAATGAATAAGGCAAAACTAACATTAATGATGGGAGCGACCCTAGCGTAGTGGTTAACATCCATACCTCTCACGCCAATGTCACGAGTTCGAATCTCACCCCCGGACAAGTTACGAAAATATACCCAAAAAGGTATTTGTGACTCCGACGGGGGATGAACCAGCCCAGGGCTGAAAATCGCGATAATCAAGGAACTAAAAACTAACTTTAATTGTTTCATTTTATTCCCTGAATATTTGGAGGTAATCGGATAAAAACTCGAATTTTGAGAATGAATTTTGTGTGTCCAGATTGATCCAGAACCCTTTATAATGATATCGCCTCCTCAAAGCTCTTTTCTGTGAGTAAACAAAAAGAAATAAACCCTGTAAGGCATTTTTTTAAACATATTAAGTGCATTTTTGATGAATCCTAGAGAGTTTGAGCTGTTTAGTGGAATACCTGTAACTAGAAATGAGAAGAAAAATTAGTTAATCGGCAGTCTAGTTATTAGTACGAGATACTGAAGAAGTCTGCACATTGTAGACGAAATACGCGTATCTGTCAAGGTAAGCAAAGGTAGTTGGAATTAAATGGAAAATACTAATTTTTCTCCCCATTTCTAGTTGCATTTTTGATGTGTTTGAGTCGGTGTCAACACAATATATTCGATAATCAACTCGTTATGGTGAGAAAATTTCAGTCATAATGCCTAATAATGAGCTCTCACAACTGGAGCAAAATTTGCTTATATTCCATTGTAGTTTAATTTAACAATCCTAATCAAGATACGATATATGTAGAATGCTGAGCACAATTTGTTTCTGCATTTTTGTATTCATGTGCAGGATTCATTATCAACCTAACAAATAATTTTGGCTGATTAAAAGCTGAATTAGCAACTTCTTAGCTGAACAAGCTAAGCTAAGCTCTCATTCAGCCTAATTTGAATTTGAGATTCATGAGCAGAAATTGCTGTGAATTTGCCAAAGATTCTCAATATCTCAGCAAGCAGGCTTGCATGTAATTTCTCAGAATTCTAAACAGAATACGATTGTAATCCGAGTTTTGTACTTGGAGATTTGGTACAGAGCCAAATTTTCTCTAATTTCCGAGTAAAATCTTGTTGAAATTCTAAACAGAATTTGCTTGAATTTCTGAAGAGTTCCGTAAAAAATCTGAGCTTGATTTAACCTCTAGTAGGATTTACTTAGAACCCCGAGAGAGTCTCGTTCAAATTGTGTGATTAGATTATAGTAAATGGAGCTATTTGTACGTAATTTGATGAGAGATTGATTCAAATTTTCAGAAACATTGCCACAACATGTTGAACCAGAAAAGACTTTTGAACATCATTTGAACCGAATTTCTAGTAGAATCCATCCAAAAGACTAAAGCATGTCCACGTTAAATTTCGGACACCAACATAATAGCAGCAAAGAAAAAATTCACATAATTCAACAAAACCGATTGTTTATTTGACAATAAAAGAGTTATATCTGCATTAGGAACAGTTGATTAAGATGTTAATTCTTTTTTCTGCAAAATACTAGAACTTTCTGTGGCACACCTGCCATCAGGTTCCGTACAGTATCCTCAGATACGCTCGCCGTGGCGATTCTCCATCTTCTCTCAAAATCATCGGTACCATTTGCTTTCTTCTTAGTTCAGAAGAGTTTCCGCTTAACTAGAGCCCAGTACTTCTCTATCGGGTGATGTGCTGGACAGTTTGGTGGATTGGCTGTTTTTGGCACCTCTTGTGCCTTATACCAATTCAGGACGGATTTCGTATAGTGACAAGAGGCCAAATCAGGCCAAAACAGTGCTGAATAGTCGTGGCTACTGATAAACGGTAGCAACCGCTTTTGCAGATATTCTTTCTCGTACACATCCACACATCCAGATAGTGCCGGTAGAGACGAAACAATTAGATTTTCGACCACAGCTACATATGGCCTGGAAAATCAAATACTTCTTCGGGAAATCTGGACACCTTATTTGTCCGGAAATGCTCGGCAACGGCGGTCCTATGAATTGTGGTATAAAAAGCCAGACCCGGAAGCTGTTAAGAGTCTTCGAGTACGTACTGTGGAAGTGCATTTAGAACACTAAGTAGAGAGCAAGCAATAAGCTTGAAATGCTGAAGAAGAAAGAAGAAGCTGGGCACCTAATAACTAATTTTAACCGAGCACTCGACGCTGAAGAAGTCAGTAAGTCGCAGACAAAATTGTCATATCAGTCAAGAGATACGCTTTTTCTAGTGGAATTTAAAGGGAATTGCACAAGTTTACTAGTGATAGAGTGATAAAGTGTTTCAGTTTATTATTTTTTATTTATGCTTTATTTATTTATGGTCTGTAAAATTGTTTTTACAAAAAGTTTGAAAAACAAGGAAATTTTAGCTGATTAAAAGCTTAATAAGCATCTTCTTAGGCGAACAAGCTAAGCTTAGCACTCGATTAACCAATTTGTTTGTTGGGATTACTAAATAGAAATTTGCAAAGAATTTTCCGTCGATGAGCTTCTCAATGTTCTAGTAAGTAAACTTGCATATAATTTTTTGCAAATATTCCGGATATAGTTATAAATTTAAACCGAATTTTGTTCTTCAAATTCAGAACAAAATTTTCTCTATTTTTCGAGTAAAATCTCTTATAAATGCTGAGCATAATAAACTCATATTGAATTCTATTAAGAGATGTGAGAGTATCGTTCAAGTTTCATGATTTGATTATATGAAAAAACAAATCGCAGTAATGCAATCAGAATCTCGCGTATTATTTGAACATAATCTAGTAAGAGATTGATTCACATTTTTAGAAAGATTGCCACAAAATATTGAATAAAGTAGAGAAAAGTTTTTAGCATCATTCTGTTCATTCTGTTTGCATAAATTCAAAACTAAATTGAAGTCACATGTGAGAATTTGTTAGAATCCTAATGAAAACTAGCTTAGAATTCTATGTAAGTTATGTTTGAAATTTCCAACAAGATCACATTCAGGCCAAATTCATGAACGAACCACAACAGGATTTGGTAAGATTTTTATCAGGAAAATCTCTGGGTTATTTACAAAAGAAATCGTTCAGCATGCTAAGCATAATCTGGTTAGAGTTCCGAGTTAGAATATAGTCCCAAGCAGGCTTAGCTTACATGTTAAAGATGCACTACAAGCTGCGTACTATTTCCCACATTTTTTAAAATCAACTTGTTTTCCGAATGAAAAACCACCATCACACATTGCGAGTGGCCCCAACAGCATCCTTGCTGTTGGTTTAAATCGTTTCAAATCAGCTTTCCAGCATTATAAAAAATCATCTTGTTTTCCCAATCAAAAACCACCATCACATTTTGTGAGTGTCCCCAACAGCATCCCTACTGTAGGTTTAAATCTATTCCTATCGTGCTACTAATGTTTAAATATCTTACTAGACGTCGCGTGAATTCAGCATATCATTTACCAAAACGAAACGTTTTCGGCCAGTCGTCCAACGACGAAGTCTCACGGTACCTTCTAATGGATCAATACACAAAATCACACTTTACTCCTAGCTTCTTCAACTCCAGAAACTTATTTATCACCACAGTACAAAATTCTATTGCCGTTGATCAAAGCTGGTCACTGCGTGGAAATAAGCAAACACACCATTCATTGGTTTGTGTAAACACAGTGCTACATTATACCAATACATAGATAGTGTATAAACTGTAGGTTAACCACTATGACGAGTTGATGAAAACTTGAAAACATGCCAATTGTACTCTTAGCAACCCAAGAATAAAATAATTTCCATGTAACATCCATCCTTGAGCATCAAACAAGCTGTGTGAGAGTTCGATGACTATCCGCTTCAAAGTACTGTACAAGTTCACTGCGAACTTTCAACCAACTTTAGAGCTGCTTAGAAGCTCCATGGAAGCCTTCAGTTCAGTTTAGTAGTGGATACGACATGAGTCGCACATCTTTAACGAAGTATGTAGCATGTCAACAAACTTGTGAATCACCGCTTGGTTAAAACACCTTTCCTGAATTAACATCTTCCATTGCTATTGGAAAACGGTCTACACCACGTCAACAATCAGAGATACTGAAGTGATAGTTGTCAAAGTGCAATCATGTTCATCTACTGTCGATTAAAACCCGCAGAATTACAAAATTTCTTATGAAATTGACGTGGAATCCGCCAATAAAATCAATAATGTTGAAGTAATCTCCTAAAACTTTCAAATTATTAGTCCAATCGTGTTGAAGTCAAAGAAAAAGTGTCGATAGGTTCGATAGAGCTCGGCAGGTTTTTAAAATTGAATCGAAGGAATTTTGAAATTGAGCATAGGGCTTTTGTTAGGCAGTATTTCAAAGCACACGTATACATTTTTGCCACACAGGAACGAACCCACCTCGACGGGCATTTCAAACATTATAATTGATTACGTGCTTCATTCAACAACACAGAACATGATTAGATAAATGTATTGAGAAATACTTTGATTAAATATTAATTAATTTTATGACATTCTTACAAAAGGTGCTATTAAGAAATCCTCTAATGCAGTGGACTTTTTTGTCCAAATTTTACCATCGTATTTAACAAAAAAATCAAAATAGCGTATTTTGGGAATTTCAATTTTAAGTTTCAAGCTGTATGATAGTTCCATGACTATCCGGTTCAAAGAACCGTACAAGTTCACTGCGAACTTTGAAGCAACTTTAAAGCTGCTTAGAAGTTCCTTGGAAGCCTCCATGAACCGTTTTTGGAATGAAAACATCGGTATCGACATCTTCTTTCGATTAGTTATACCTACCGAAAATTATGAAATCTTATCGAAATTTGAAAATCATGCATGCGCCAGATAAGGGTTTCGGATAGCGTAGTCGGTAAACGCATGGTCTACGAAGCCGGAGGCAGAGGGTTCGATTTCCGACCGGTCTAGGATTTTTTCGGGTTGGAAAATTTCTCGACTTCCCTGGGTATAGAGTATAATTGTGCTTGCCATACAATATACAGATTCAGGCATTGGTGTTGGCAAAGCAAGCTCTCAATTTATAACTGTGGAATTGTGCTTAGAACACTAAGTTGAGAAGCAGGCAAAAGCCCGTTTACTGAGCGTCAAAAGAGCCAGGAAGAAGATACATGCGGCAGATGCTTCTGAGAAAGTCCAGTAAATATTTTGGAACCACTTCATACTACCTGAAATAACTGAGATTTTCGAATATTCCTCCTTCCTTATCTTATTAAAACCGTCTCAACAATGACTAATAGACTTCGGCAAAACCCTCCCTAATTAGTTTATCTATGCTAATTTCCACATATATTTAAATACCCATGAAAGTGAGTGCGCCAAACAACATGTGCCAGAAGAGAGGTGGCCTGAGGGTCAATAAAAATTAATCACCTCAAAGCGCCCGGTCCCGAAGTCGTCCTGCAAAGATTTATGATCTCTTCCTACCTCTCGTCAAAGGCGCCATCATCCGGATTAGAGCACCCAAATGGCAAAAACAGCTGCTATACTTTTTTGGAAAATAAAGATGATAATTTGGAAACAAACAGCTGGTTCGAGGGACCGACCCCAGCAGTGTTATCGAACACACTATTCGTTCCGAAAGTTGATAATGATGAACCTGGGTCGGTGCGTCGGTCGTCCGGGGTGACTAAGTCGGTCTCAAATCGGCGCTTTCCTCTCTGCTGCGATGCGTTACACACAATGACTAATTCCGTTGTAAATTGAGCGGTTGGTTTTTTCTCTTCTTTTTGGGTAAATTTAATTAGAAACTAGGAAACATTTAGTCATAATGGAGCTTCATCATTCAATGGACGGGGCACTTTTTTGGGTTGTCAAATAAGTTGTAAATTAAATTTCTTTCGTTGTTATCAATTAGCGGGCGAGGTGAACCGTTTTTGGAGGTTGAATTTTGGGCCTGGGAAACAAATGGAAAGTTGGAAAACCTTTGGTGTCAAATCTGATTTCTAGGTTCGTAATAGAAGTGCGCAGTTTGCGACTCGTCAGCGGGCAGACGCGTTACGTAACCGTAGACTGTAGTACTGTAATTATACACATCTTTCTCGGTTTGCTGCCCACTTGACAATGGAGGAGCAGCAGCAGCAGCAGGCGGTCCGGTCCGGTTGGAAGCATGTGTGCTCTCTGAGGTTAGGGTGAGCCATATTTGAAATGGACGAAAAATTTGAAAATTCTAGAAATGAAACCAAGTAGAAATCGAACCAACTCTTTTTGACAGGGGTTTTTTGAGTTTCCTCGCTACTGACCCGCCCTATGCATCCGCCGCATTTATTCACCATTTATTGCATTGATACTCGTTTGTCAAGAGCGAGCTCCCCATTCGTCGCCGCCGGAAATGTCATTATCAGCAAAGGGCTATTAACAGCAGAAGCAGACTACCGATCGTTAATAGTCGTCGCCAAAGTTCATCTCCGCAGTCTAGAGACGTGTTTTTCGTTCAATGCGATTCGACTATAGCTGTGTATCGAACTTGAACCTCATAGTTGATCGATTGTCACGCTGCAGGTTGTAAGCACAGATGATGCATCACTATCAGCAGTAACTACGGCAGCAGTTGCAAGTTTTTTTTTCTGCTCTCGAAACAGGTGCACTGGTGTAATTTTGCGACCGACATGGCTGCAAGTGCACGTGTTCGCTGATTCATTTGCGGGCTACATTTTTTTTTCACTCTGAAGAAATTGTTGCAGATGACACGGTGGACGGTGGAGGGCTGCTTTTCAGCATCCCTTGCGCATGGGGTTGGGAAATTTTTTGACAAGGACTGCAGATGTGAAAATTACACCGTGCAAACTTGTTCTGCAGGCAACCGAAAAAAGTTGTTGATTCTACTTCCTTGCCATAACTAATCGATTAATTTTTCTCCATTTCCAGGTAAGTGGCCAGCGCACACTTTTGCATGTATCATAGGAGCAGAGCATCCTCCGTTCACTACCCGATCACAAAGAAGACCAAGGTAAAGTCAGTTTTTTTCTCTCTCTCGTCATTTTGCTGCTTTGGTTGGTGTTGTTGTTTCTGTTCGTGTGCCACTCTCTGTTCTCGCGTCTTTTGTTTTTATTTCGGTTTCGATCTTCTTACTTTTTCCTTTGGTTTTTCCTTTCTCTGTTCGTAGGTAGATTTTACAGGTTTAAAGATCTTATTTCCGTTCTCAGTTTTTTGTTTGCATTTTTTCTCCTCGCAAGTTATAGTTTCCAGCTCAGTAGTTTGCACGGTTTCCTTTTGGTTTCTGGGTGCTATCTCTTGGTCGTGACATATTTACGAGGTAAAGCAAAAAAAAATCAGACTGTGTAGAATCGTAATCGACGTTTCCGCCGTAATAAATGTCGGTGTTATTGTGGTTGTTGGAGAAGGGTTCGCAGCAGTATGGACTGCAATCACAGTTTTTTTCTTAAAGGAAATGATGTCCTGATGTATCTCGA
This sequence comes from Aedes japonicus, assembly GCA_034211315.2. NCBI lineage: Eukaryota > Metazoa > Arthropoda > Insecta > Diptera > Culicidae > Aedes > Aedes japonicus. Next base: position 79,964 of record JASCZW010002106.1, read on the forward strand.
TGCCAGTGAGCAAGAGGCGTAGCAAGGGTTTCTAAGCCGAGCAGATGATTCTTCGAATACTCAAAACCTCAACAGTATGCTGGTTCGCGTGCATTTTTCTAATACTTGAATCAAATTATAATTTTTAAATTTGACAAGACTTGATGCATATCCATTTAAAGACGATTCAAATATGACATCCCTATTCTTTTAGATATATCAGCGCCCTCTATCACCATTTTTTTCATACCTTTTACACATTCTGTAACAAATCTTGACCTACCTTTAAGTTTTAAAATATATAATTTTAGTGTGTAAGAATCGATTTTACAATTTTTACAAATTTATTCATAAAGCTAAGACAAATTTCTAAAAGTCACTCCTACATAACTTTTTGTAAACCTGTTTCATTTTTGAGTTATGGTGATTTAAAAAATCGATCAAAAAACTTAAGCCCTTTTCAAATGGTAGTCTGGATAAATTTTGAAAAAATAAAGTATGCAAAGTTGCTTGAAAAGACATAGTCTACACACCCACAAAGTGTCATTAGATTCTGAGAGGGTGCTGCCAATCACGAAGACGAGTTTGAGTGAAATTCGTCATTTGCATTATACTGAGCTATCTCACCCCTTCTGATGTATTAAAAACTTATGAATTAGATGATTCTTTAATTTCATCCTTCATTTAAAGAATCATCTTACTAACCTGTAAGAACACTGAGAAAAATGAAGAAAAAAACATCCATTTGTCTGGATCCATTAGATTATAACCTAGTTTCTAGCAATGTGCGCTTGTTATTAGTTAAAAAATGTCTGCAAGCTACGCAGTTCGTAAAAAACCCTCAAAACAGGAGAGGCGTATCGTGATCGAAAATTCAACCTGGGCTGATTTTTGGCTCACGGTTTTTCGAACGAAAAGGAAGAAGTTAAATTCATCCAACAGCGAAATTTGGTGAGTTCATTCCAATCAAGAAAAATATGTTCAACCTCATTGAAAATGTTGTAGTTTAAAATAATAATAAGCAAATAAACTCGCATGACTATAAGCTTCCACCGACACTTCCAAGAGGTCAGCTTTGGGAACAAGCGAAAACTGAAGAGTGGATCGTGAGAGTTAGAGAAGCTTTTTCATATAATCCTCTCGATTCCTCATGCATATTTTACCTATTGTTTTGTGACATTTAATATGCCGATTATTATCAAAAACTGACACGTTTCGTTCTGTTGGTTAGCTTAAGGTGAATTATAAGGAAGAAAAATAACAGTAAATTGCAACTTAGCTTTTGCTTCGCTTTTGCGGATAAACACGATGTTTAAAGTGAATACGATTTAAGACGTTCTGATTTTGGTAGTTTTTAAATGATGATTCCTCATTTTACAAAGGAATACAATAGATTTGTGAAACATTAAGCTATCGATATGCGTCGAAAGTACAGAAATATAGAGGTCTGGCTTGGAACTGGCTCTGACTCAACGCATTCTCTCTCGAGTGAAATAAGCACTGGAAACATTGTGGATTTCGAATCATCAGCAAACGTTCGATTCGAGAATGATTAATCAAATGCATTCAATTAATACCATACAGTGTTGAAAGTAGCTATGGCACCTTCATGAGCATCACAGGGAAGGACTGTCGAAAGTAGGTTTTTTGAATGTTTTGACCGAATTTCTTTGGTTATTTAGTGGTCACGACAGAATCGGTTTAAAATGCTTCAGAACCCGGTAGATGAGGAGCTATACGTTTTCTTCTTCCGAGCTTTGCTGCTGGAACTGTTTGCCTTCCACGATGGTGAAGCGAAAATGCACCATAAGAGCATATTCTGTTGACTCGATCGACCACCTGGAAATCATTATCCTTATTGCGTTGTAGATGGTTGTGGTCTGTTTGGGAATGCAAAGTCTATTATTGCCGATAGACGTCTAGGTCGAAATAATGCTAATTGAACGATAGACCAGCCCTACAAAACCTACTTCCCAATATATGTAAGAAAATTCTATTGTTAACTCTGTAGATAGCATTTGGTGGCCCTAAAATAAGTAGAGTAATTATTAATAATGATACGGCCCCGGTTGTATTTTCTACGATGGTTGAGAGGGCCACAACCTTTAACGCGTAGAATATAGTTATGGAACCACATACTTTGCAGCCATATGCTGCGACATTTCACTTAGACTTTCTCAAAATTATTGGATTCCTATCGAATGATTGAAAGTTCAAACAGCTCAAGTGAAATTTTCAGCCGAAAAAACTCTTAATAAGCCAACTGATTTAGTCGTACTGAAAAGGACGGATTTAGTTGACGGGGAAGAAACATTGTATATGAGAAATAGAACAACTACCTATTTCTCAATTCAACGTGAAACGAAATTTCACTAAATAAACATAATATAGAATGTTTCATACTGTCTATATATTGGTATTGAATATTTAAGTCCGTGAGAGGGAACTAGCATGAAAGTAACTGAAAATTCCTTCTACTTAAACATTTCCTTCTTGGGCTTTCCAGCTTATTACTTTTCATATTTAGCATATTTCGTCGTTCTCTTGCAATACTGGCACAAATCAGAATGGAAATTGTCGAAAACTCACTTTGCTTGAGTTTTTATGTAGATGTATTGCCTAGATTGCGATGTTTCGTGAATACTCTGCTCTAAGCATGTGTAATAGAGTGATGAAATTACGAATCGGACAGGATTTACGAGTTAAGTAGGCGTCTTGCTCATATAGTAGTTCAGTTTAACCCTCTCTACAAAATAATAATAATAGTCCTGAAATGGGCCTTTTGTGAGATATTTATCATTTTGCTCCTCGTGGTTTTGTCAACTAAGCGTTCTCCATTGGCTGGGTCAACCGACTGCATATCAAACCGCTTTCTGCTCGCCAATGCGGCTTCCACAGTGCTTGCCAATGCCAGCAACCAATCTAATTTAGTTAATCCACTATGTTCAACTAGGAAGAACAATATGTGTACACATGGTCAGCCAGCGGTGTTGCAGTTCGACTCGAATTAACTCCTAATACTGCGTTTGTTGGTTGTCCAACGTGCTCGTCCGCTTACTCCGGGACGCGACGTTTAAAGCTATGCCATATAAATCCCGTTGCGTGGTAATGTAAATTTTGATGAGCGTAAGAGAACCTTCAAACAAACAAACTCTTAAGAAAAGCAAATTAACTGAGCGCTGGCTCAACATCTTTGAGATCGCTAAAAGACTGACGGAAAATGCCAACGTGTCCTCCTTAAATATCTTTTCCTGTTGCATAGGAGACGTTCCTTAAACATGAACTCTGTGCTAGGAAATTACTGTGTATTTGGTAAATTTACTCTGAAAAATCGGCATTATAAGATATCACCTTATATTTGCGTTATTTTCAACAGTTTAAAGTTAAAAATCAATAGCTTTCATTATTGGAATCGATGCGTAGAAATATTTCCGATCGATTAGTGCAAACATTTAGAATTTTTTTCGGAGAAACTATTAATATATTAACGCTCAAAACCTGACTGGATTTTGTGACGGTCGCAATAGATATTTTTAAGATTGTACCCCAGTATAAAAAACAAAGACGTAGTCCTACTTCAAAAATAATGTTTTCGTGTTTGATATTAAAGGGACTTTTCAGGCAACCTAGTAATGTATTACAACCAGGAGCTTATAACAATTTCGATGGACGTTGGGGCTTCTAAGGGACTTAATGGAGATTCCCGAGAGATTCTACGGTATGTTACGAAGAAGCTTGTCAAATTCCAAGAGTGTTTAAGGTAAGCTCCATGAAAACCTACACAGCTCGAAAAAGTAGTGTGAATTTCTGTTTAATATCATGCACATAAATGGAGCGTCACAAAACATCTACATTTAAATTATAACTCGTGTAAAGATCTGGGACATTTCATACATTATCGATATTGTTGTATCCAAAAGCGCATCTTTGTTAAAACTATTTCATGCAAGTTGCTGCTTTGTGTGGAATGAAGTACAACTTCACATGCTCTGATATTTACATCACAATGAAGATTCAGATTTTTTTTCTGTGTATGATGCGACCCTCAATTTTCGAGAAAAAATAGTGAAAATTCTGGTAAAAATATAGAAAGAGTCCTAATAAAACAGAACAGCTTCCGATGGTATTTTTGGCAAATTTTGCAAGTTATTGCAAGTTCTTAGGGTAGCCAATACTGAGGTCAAGTTGCTAGGATTTTTAGGACAAATTCTTCGCAAACTTTGCCGATAGAACAAATCCAAGGGAACCTAGGATTTTCACCAGGGGAATTTAAGGCATGTCCCTAGACAGGGCTGGTAGCAGGTCACTTTTTAGTGACTTAGTCACTATTTTGAGTCTAATCGCACCTCCGGTTGTAAAAAGTTTAAAAAATCACTCGTACCTATTGTACAATAGTCAACTAAATTAAGCGACCTTGCCACATTATATAAAAGTCTAGAAATCTACACCAAAAAACTAGGTGTCCTGGCGAACGCTGCCCCCCCCCCCTCTACCTCAATTGAACTAGTTAAATGCAGCGCGCTGGTATGCAACAGCACTCTAGATTAGCTTGAATGCGACGCACGTTGTCCCCTATTACACCATCTTTCATTTTTTTTACAATTTTCCAGCAATTTTATAATAATTTTGATATATCTTAAAATTTTAAATTTTATTAAAATTTTAAATTTTTTCTAGGAAATTTCTGAGATAAACGATAAACTGCCCAGGAGATCAGAACTTAAGTTCTACAGTTGTAACAGTATGTAACAGCATCCGCTATACAATGTTATGATATGTATTCAAACATATCCATGAATGTCCTGGAAGACCAACTGACATTATGAGATAATCTTGGGATAGTCTATGCCAAACCAACTAACTTTACTTTGTATAACCCATAAAGCTATTGTTACAATTGTAGACCTTTAGTTTTGAAAGACAGTTTGAATGCACTGAAACTAACAAGGTCATAGGACATCCTATGATGTCTGTGGCCGTTTCAGAATATTTATTGAACATGTTTGAATGTTTATCGTAGCTTTGTATAGCCCAAAAGGCTACGGTTACTACTGTATATCCTATGTTCTGAACTCTAGGTCAGATTACCAGAACCTGAACATTCCAAGATATCTAATGATGTAGGTTGATCTTAAAAAAGACTCACTTAATTTGGAGAAATATATATTGTTACTTTGTTCAGCCCAAAAAGCTGTAGATTTTGAACTACAACTCAAAATTTAAAATCTTCAGCTGTAGATTTACGGTTTTGAATTTCAGGAAAGTTTGGATGACGTAGAACATCCGATGGTTATCTCGTAATGACTGTTGTTTTTCGAAAATATTCAATGAATATGTTACAATACACATCGTAGCTTTGTGAATGCTTTTGTTACAACTGTAGGTCCTATATTTTGATCTCTAGGATAGTTTGGATGACCTAGAACATGTCATATTGCTTCATAATATTTTTTGACTTTAACTTTGTATTGCCTAAAATTTACTGTTACAACGGCAAATCTTATGTTCTGAACGCCAAGACAGTTTGGATGACCTAGACCATCCCAAGTTTATCTTCTTGTGTATTTTTACGTTCGAAAATATTCACTAAATATACTTGAATACGTGACGTTACTTTGTATAGCCCAAAAAACTACGGTTACTACCGTATATTTCAAGTTCTGAACTCCAGGATGGTTTGGATGACCTAGAGGATCTCACAGTTAAAAGGCAATGACAGTTAACCTCCCTAAAGATTAATTGAATGTGTTTGAATACATATGGTCACCATATATAGCTCAAAAACTACTGTTACAGCAGTAGATCTTATGTTTTGAACTAAAGTACAGTTTGGAGTACCTAAAATATCCCAAGATTGTCGCAATATTTCTGTTGGCCTTCCACACTATTCAACCAATATTTTTTAATACATGTTGTCCCTTTACACATGTTGTCCCTGTTTAAAATGTTCTAGGTCGTAATTAGGCCTTAAACTCATTTTTTTTTAATATATCTTTTCCAGATAAAAGAATTGATGAAACAAAATTTGCCGACCAATTTGGACTAACTTTTTGTGGGTGGCAATCCATTTTTTCTTCATATCTTCCTCCGATTTCACTTTCTTAGGATGCTTCCGAAGTGCCTGCTTCATGATGGCTCAGTATTTTTCAATTGGCTGCTGTTCCGGTGCGTTCGGGGGGTTGAGATGCTTCGGCACAAAATTGACCTACTTAGCCTTGTACCACTCCAAAACCTCTTTCGAGTAATGGCACGAGGCTAAATCCAGCCAGAAAATCGTAGGACCATCGTGTGACCTCAGAAGAGGAAGTAGACGCTTTTGGAGGCATTCCTTTAGGTACACCTGCCCATTAACCGTTCCAGTTGTCACGAATGGGGTGCTCCGATTTCTACACGAGCGAATTGCTTGCCAAATCATATATTTTTTGGCAAACTTTGACATCTTCTGCTTTCTAACCAACGTAGTAAATGAAATGAATGTGAGAAGACAAGGACAGTAATGGATACTGGACTTTTTACAGATAAGTACAACTAATTTTATATAACTCTGATGATCTGATGGCCTTATTTACTCCGAACGAACTTGGAAAGACATTGTTGTATAATGCAATCTTAGTCCACTCCCACCGCCCTAAAACATCAACCTAAGCAGCGCCAGACATGTATGGCCGCAAACGTATATTCACGCGTGAGTGTGTGTGTGTGTGTGTGTGTGTGTGTGTGTGTGTGTGTGTGTGTGTGTGTGTGTGCGTGTGTCTGTGTGTCGTGTGGCGACGAGTCCTTTTTCTTTTAAAGGGAACCATAAGGCCAAGGCTGACACAGAATTAGTGCTCGTGTTCCAACCGGACTGCCCAGCCACACGCAGAGAGAAGTGGTTCTACGACACTCAATATGTTTGGCGAAATGTTAAATGGAAGTGGATAGGCTTATCTCGAGACATTCTTTCTTTTCAGAGAGCGGAGTAATGGCGCTATCAACCATAAGCCATAGGGTGCTAGGACCATAGTTAATGCTAAAAGTCCCATCCAGTTTGAAGAGAAATGGAGCATCACTTAACCTTCTTAGACTAGATGCTCCCAACGACAATGTTTGAATATTTTTTTGTTCTGTACACCAAACAGGGCATTCGGTTTATCTATTCTCTTCGACTATTAATTTCCTTTTTCCTTTGATATCTACTGAAGGCTACGTGGGTTCCCCGTGTCTTCTTAAGGTAGATACCAAATCCTCCCTATCACCAACGGCTGCATGGACGTGGCCAGGTGAGCGACTCGAGGAGTCTTCGTGGAGATTGTCGTGAAGAAACGTAACAGTAACCGTAATTAGGTTTCGTTTCATGGTGACATGCAATGTCTTCAACGAATTATATCTCATCGTAGCTCCATCCACGAGGTGTGCAAACGTCAATGCTAATGCTAATGCTAATGCTAACTTTGACATCTTCTGCTTTCTAACGTCCTCAAGGTCATCGAATTTATGATGAGCAGTTAAAAACTGGAGTTCCGGAAGTCTGCTTTTACATACGTCTCATCATCCATAACGAGGCAATGTGGTTTCATCAACATCTGGGCTTCCGTGCACGTGTTTTGCCTACCGTATTCTGCCGTTCATCGCGATTAGGCGACTTTTGGACTTTGTACGTGTGTAGTCCTTCAGGTTTCTTCGCGTCTTGCACGAACGTTTTGGTTAGATTCAGTTTCTTCGCCACATCCCGAACTGAACTGTTGGGATTCCTATTGAATTGTGATCCTTAACACTATACGCAGATCCATTTTTGCCACTTTTTTCTTTCCGATCGAAGGTCAAACGTTCGTGGTAGCAATTTAAAATACGAGACACCGTAGAATGTACTATTCCCAGCTTCCTGCTGATGGCACGGATTTTCGAGGTACGTGCGCAAAATTTCTTTGCGCCGCTGCTGTTCTTCCGACTCCATCTTCGCAACGATTGCACATCTGCTAGTGAAACTTACACAGCGTAAACAAATACACATTGAACTAATTCCACTCAAAATTTCAATAGAAAATACTCAACGGGTCAAAAGTTACAGCCATTTGATTGATGTGATTCACTTTGATCACTTTTATATGCGGAATGGACTCACCAGGTTCTATTATATGATGAAATTTAAATTCTTCCCAACCTCTAAAAATCTCGATGCGAACTTCTGCGTAACTCAAGCACTAATCAAGCAAATGGAACCAAATTGGACAAGTGGAGTTTTTTGGAGGCCAGAAATGTTTCTATGGTTGTTCGAGACCTTTTTCTACCGCGATTCGAGATCGTAAGTGGAGGGGGGAGGGGGTCTGTCATACAAATGAAACACAAATTTGAACCAAACATGAGAGTTATCCCTACTGTTATAAAAAATTGTATGCAGGGGTTTTTGGGGCCGAGAAGATTTTTATGATGGTTCGAGAATACTTTCCATTCTGGGGAGGGCTCCCATACAAAAGAAACACAAATGTATGCATAACTCGAGAACTAGTCAAGCAAATGTTGGTGGTTATCAAGGTAAGATTTTTTTCTATGGTAGTTTGAGACCCCTCCCTTATCTCGAAAGGAAGGCTTTCATACAAATTAAACAGACATTTAGGCATAACTCAAGAACTAATCAAGCAAATGGACCCAAATTTGGCATGTGGAAGTTTTTAAAGGCAAAACATGGCTCCAGACACCTCCCCTCTTGGGATGGGGGGCCTTTTATACAAATGAAACAGATATTTCAACCAAACATAAGAATTATCCAGGTGACAAAAACACAAAATGTGTATTTCTCGGGTAAGCAGCATGTTCTGAACCCCTTCTTAGTCAAGAATAGCAGAGCATCCCCTCAGTGCTACATTATGCACAGAAAAGGGTAATTTCAGGTTATGCAAAAGACAATTACGTTCAAACTGATAGGATATAGAGTAGTTTGAAGATTAATGTTTTGTCTATGAAATGCTTCTACACAGAAAAATAAACCATGGTAGAAACCATAAAAGCACCAGTTCTATTAAATTTCATTCATTTAGCCATACGCGTAGCTAGGCTCACATGGGCTTCAGATAGTTAATTATGTATTTTGTAACTCACATTCAATTAAAACCTCCTTTTTTCTAAAAATAATCCCACCTTAATCTTGATTCACTTGAATCTACCTGTAATCAAATTCCCCACCAGGAAGCACAATGCACGATAGTCATCGTCCAAAATTAGGCCACCGAGGTATCAAGATTACTGCACCTGATAGGCTCTCCGCATATGGTCGTCATTGAAGCACCCCCAAGCTGCGCGATCGCCGGTCTTTGAGTCGTGCTATATCCTCATCAAAACGACGCATGAAAACGAGTGGGTGCCTACATGCATAACCTTAGCAACACACACACACCCAGGTTATTCAGGATGAATCATTCTCACCAGTTTCACCATTGAAGTTTTTGCGCTGGGGATCGCCACGACGATGATGATGGAATGTTCAAAGGCAAAAAAATCCGACCAACTCAGAACAAGTTGATCATTGTTTTCAGCTAACTCCGGAGCGGAAAAGATTTCAGTAAGAAGCTATCTCTATGGGTGGGTCAATAGCCTGTCTGGCGAACGATCAAATTCATAACGATGCAAACAGGATTATTATTTCGGCGACGGAAGACGTGATCGGAATGCAAATTTCCCGCAATTCATGCACTGTATAATTCGGCGATCTCGAGGTGTGGCAATTCGCATTCGAAACCGGCATCAACCGAGCAGCATTGACACTGTTTATTATTTTAAAGCTCCTCGTCCATCAAATGCTCAAAACACTCCATAAAGAAAAACTCACCGCTAATTGTAGCGATTGCAGTAAAAGTTCAAATGTTATCTGTTGCCATATTGCATTTATGGCCGGATCGTACGCGCACTTGTTTATAGCTGTAGCGCATCTTTCGAAACAGAGAGAGACCACCCAGCTGAACCGAACAGCACCGTGATCGCATAATCACACCCGACAGTCACCCCGGCAAATGTTGTAATTGCGAGCAATTTCATTTCCGTTTTTTTTTTTTGCACAACACAATACGAGCGCGTAACAAGATGGCAAACAACAACAGCATCGCCACACTTGAGAAGTTAAGGCCGGATAAAGGAAATATAAATTTTCCTCTGATGTTGGAGTTACACGCTCGTATGAAATCAAAAGTGTTGCTCCAGCCGGGGTTCGCCGGGGCCTTATGGGTGTGGGGTCTTTCCCAAGTCCAAAATTAACGACCGCCGGAGACGACCAAGACGGCAAGTGAATTTTGCACTGCGACGGAAGGAGGCGTCGCAGTGGAACGCGCCGACAAACGCTTCCCGGGGCCGACTGAGGGCGGCGTTAATGAGTCGTTTTGTTGTACAGAATAATTGGATGCTGCGGGAAAAGACTAGATGAATATCTGAATTGTAAATGCTTGTGAAGAAACTACCATCCCTATTCCCACTTTCGGACGGGTCGGATTCTGATTTTATGATACATACGACGGTTTTCGCCCCAAATCGTATTCGGAGTTGGCAGCACCCTCTCAGATTACAATGAAACTTTCTGGATGTGTAGACCATGACTAGATAAGCCACTTTCAAACTTAGTTTCTGAAAAAAAATCTCTTGACTGTCTTTTGAAAAGGGCAACATTTTTTTTAGCGATTTATTTTTCAAATGTGTTTAATAAAAAAAATGACTACTCATACGAAAAAGTGTTGTATGGATGATTATCACAAAATAAGTCAAGTTTTAAGAAAAAAATATTGAGAAAAATCCAAAAAAGAGCCCTACACTGAAAAAAATCATTTAAAAAAAAAATCTAAAGTCGATTTAAAAAAGAACGCCATTTTTTATTGCAATGAAATTTTGTCTCAAGATAGGCAATTATGTTCCCTACCAGCCGTTCATACATCACAAGATGGGTACTTTTAAGGAAACAAAGTTTTTCTTACAAAAACTTTTTCATGTCTCATTGATTTTTTTTCAGTGTATTTTGTTATCAAAAACTAAACCAGTGAAGGTCAAAACCATCCCAGAATCCAATGAAATTCAATTTATTAGGACATTTTGTCCTATTTATTTAATCATTTGGAAGGGTTTTAATGTTTGATCGCAATATGTATTTAATTTCACTTTTATATATTCATTTATTTCTAATGTCTCATATATACATCTATATAAATAAAAATGAGTTGGGGTTTCCTTTGTCACGATTTAACTCGCGAGCGGAACAACCGTTTGGCAAGATTTTTGCTTTGTTGGATTCGTCTTGTACACCGGAAGCTTCTTATGATAGTTTGAAACCCCTCCCTTCTCTGGAAAGGGGGGCTCCCATACAAGTGAAGCACAAATTTCTGCATAACTCGAGAACTGATCAAGCAAAGGAGCCCAAATTTAGCATGCGGAAGTTTTTGGAGGCAAGCCATGTTTATATGGTAGTCAGAGACCCCTCCCCTCTCTAGAAAGGGAGGCTCTCGTACAAATGAAACAGAAGTTTCTGCATATCTCAAGAACTAATAAAGCAAATGGTACAAAATTTGGCATGTGGGGTTTTTCGGAGGAGAAAAATGTTTTTATGATGGTTTGAGACCCCTTCCCTCTCCTAGAAGGGGTGCTGTCATAAAAATGAAACTGTAATTTCTTCATTACTCTAGATCTAATAAAGAAAATGGAACCAAATTTGGCATGCGGGGATTTTAAAGGCAATAAATGTTTCTACGATAGTTCGAAACCCCCCCTCTATCTTTGTTAGGTTGGAGGGCGGTGCTCCCATACAAATGCAACGAAAGCTTCTACATAACTCGAGAGGTAATCAACTAAATGGAGCCAAATTTGGCAGGTAGAGGTTTTTGAAGGCAAGAAATGTTTCTAAGGTAAAGCGAGAACCCTCCGCCCTCTGTAAGAGGGGGGCTCTCATACAAATGAAACACAAATTTGTGCATAACTCGAGAACTAATCAAGCATATGGAACCCAATTTGACATGTGGAGGTTTTTGGAGGAGATAAATGTTTCTATGGAAGTTTGAGACTCCTCCGCCATCTGGAAGGGGCGGGAGGGGGGTTTCCATACAAATGAAACACAAATTTTTGAATAACTCGAGAACTTATTTAGTTAATGGAACCAAATTTGGCATGTGGAGGTTATACAAATAAAACACGAATTTCAGCATAACTCGAGAACAAATCAAGCAAATGGAACTAAATTTGGCATGTGGAGGTTTTTGGAGGGTAGATTTCTGTATACATAAAAATGAATTTCTGTCTGTCTGTATGCCAGTCAGACCCTTATAGACTCGGAAATTTCTGAACCGACCAGCGTGAAAATTTATGGTTTATGGGGAAGGTTCTTATGATTGTTTGAGACCCCTACTCTCTCAGGAGGGGGGCTCTGATACATATAAGACACAAATTTCTTCATAACTCGAGAACAAATCAAGCAAATGGAACCACATTTGACATGTGGGGGGTTTTGAAGGCAACCATTGTATGGTAGTTTGAGAAACCACCCCCTCTGGAAGGGAGGGCTCCCATACAAATAAAACACAAATTTCTACCAAAAATGAGAATTATCCAGGATACTTAAACACAAAACGTGTATTTCTCGGGAAAGAAGCATTTTTTGATAGAAGTTTGAACCCCTGCTTATAGAAAAAAAAACTCATTCCAAAAAAAATCGTAAAAGTGCCAGTTACATTAAATTTTCCTTCATTTAGTTGCAAGCGTAGCAGCGCACGCACCGGGTTCAGCTAGTATTATAATATTTGTCTTAGAGCTATTTTTAAAGATGTTCTTTTCAATTTTTTTAACAGATCATGGTAAACATGGGAAACATGGTTCATCTCCTGAATTAGAAAACCTTTTTGCCTCTATTTTGTCACCAGGAATAGGTAAAAAACTGTGGAATTTTTGAGTGCCTGGTATTGTTTTGGCGTTATTATATATTTCTTCGAGTTCATCTGACATTTTATGTGCTGTTCAGTGGATACGTAACAGAATTTTGGTGATATTTTTATCTGTCTGTTCAACTGCCCAGTTATATAACTCTCGTGGGGTTGTTATGGTATTTCCAGAATCCATAATTAGAATTGTTTTGTATCGGCGTCAATGCCATGCCCCCTTCTTTTTTCGGTAGTACCAAGAATACCCTGCTCATCAACAAGATCCTTTACCTGCCTCACCATATACATTGGTGCGTTAAACTCTCTTACGATTTTATTTACCGACCAAGTACAGTATTTTAATCTCTTCACTGCTGTCAGTTGTATGGTGGTTGAACTTCTCCTTTAACTGCATACCCTAGCAAAGGAAAATAACAAGCTGATATCATATAAGTAACAAGTTCTGTTATCCCAGTTATCGTTTTAATTTTCGCTGTTATCGCACAACAGATTTAGTTATAACCATTGCACTATGGTACGAATGGCCAAATTTCGCGACAAAAATCGATAACTCGAAACCCATTAACTTTGGACAGATGATGTATTCGGAAGATTTAAGACATGAATCCGCCGAACTACTCGGAAGCACGGCCAGTCGAGACTTTTTGGGTTTTAACCAAAGCAAAGCCTCGAAAATTCATAAAACCAGCGGACGACATCCAAAAATTTAAAAAAGATTGGCCAAAAAGTGGTCAAAATGGTGGGAAGTACCACTGTGTTGAAGCTAATGTGTCAAGTTCCAGAAAAAGTTAGGAGTCTTGGCTATGATTAAATATTTTTAGTATACGAGAGTAAAATATCATATAAAACACAAATACAATTATGATTTGCCAAATAAAATTATTATAACTAATAAAAACATGACTTTTTTGTTATTTTGAAAGTGTGCTTATACTTTCTGAAACAGTCTATACACCATTGGTCCATTATGACACTTTTCAGAACTGCTTCCGCAAAGAGAAGTAACACGTTGAATGTCACTGATTCAATTTCTTGTTTAGTTCATATTTGGTTAAGGTACAACTCTTGATTCGTTTCTTTCGATTAGGGAGTTCATTCCAATACTAAATAGCCTTACCTAGTATTAGGTAAGAAAAGGGGTAGAAACGTTTTGGTAGAAATTACAGTAGCACGTATGACGTGCGTGTTCTAATATTGTATAATGAGTCGTACTTCTGCTGCTGCGTGAATATGCGTGCTTCGCTTTTTCTCACATCACAAATTAAGTTTCATTGCATTTTTGAGACTACATGGTCGTATAACCTACACTGGTTTAGATTTTGATAACAAAATACACTGAAAAAAAATCAATGGGATATGAAAATGTTTTTGTTGGAAAAACTTTGTTTCCTTAAAATTGCCCATCTTGTTATGTATGAACGGTTGGTAGGGAGCATAATTACCGATCTTGAGACAAAAGTTCATCGAAATCAAAAATGATTTTTTTTTTAAATCGACTTTAATTTTTTTTTATGATTTTTTTCAGTGTAGGGCTAATTTTGTTTACCCATACAGCACTTTTTTGTAGAAGTAGTCATTTTTTAATTAAACACATTTAAAAAAAATCGATAGCAAAAGTTTAGCCTTTTTCAAAAGACAGTCTAGAAAAAAATATGAAGAAACTAAGTATGCAAAGTGGCTTATCTAGTCATGGTTTACACACCCAGAAAGTTTCGATGTAATCCGAGCAGGTGCTGCCAAGATTTGTTCGAGTTGGCGCGAAAACCGTCATATTACGTTTCTATCGGTTTCTCAACGGTTTTCAAGGCTCTTGCATCCGCAGCAAGTGCGCAATTTCTAAACGTCATCTCAACTCGAACAGGTGACTCAGTCAATTTCATCATCATCCTCATCATCTCCGCGATTTCATGTGCGCTATCGGTTAATGGAACTCATCATCATCACCCTAGTTGGCAGATACAAGCTTTTCAGACGAGCCGGGGTGGAATATAGATGATGTAGTTTTCAATGAACCCCACCGGCTTCCATCAGGAGAGCCTTCGTCTCACAAGCCCGCGCAAAAGCTTCGCGCGCGCGCTCTGTTAGAATTAGCATAATTCCGTGCAAGTAGTTAATGATTCACGTTTCACAGCGCAGTTATTGCTCGGCTCTTGCTTCTTCAGCTTCCTCTTCTAGTAGCTCGTGGGCACATGTTCCATTAGCGGATTCAACCACCACCAACGAGAGTCACGTTTTCCACTATATTATGGAATTATAATAAGTGATAAATTTCGCGTGGAGCGCGTTTCCAGTGAAGCTTACGGGCGTGATCGTCGCTCAATTTTTGGGGAACTGAAAATGTCGCTGAATGTCACGTAGAACAGACGAACCGACGATGAATTTTCCAGCTAATTTGGTTACCCGTCCATTAGTGCGTATTTTACATAATGGCCATTAGTGGCGCGGTCGGAAGCTGCTGACCAGCGATTCATAGTGCCCACTCCCCCGCAAGGCCCACTTAATAATAGTTGCAATCGCTCTACGCCCTCTAACATCAACCCATCGCCACCTAGCCGGAGTTGGACAAAGGCGACGACGACGGGGCGCGGCTGAGATGAAGATGACCCGCGAAGTGAGGTGAAAATTAATTTCTTCATGTTTTCCTCCATCATTATGCTTTGCTGATGACCACCTGAGACGACCATACCCGCTGCGTGGGATGCAGCGTTGAAACCCACCAACAATGTATGGTAAAATATGTGCCGAATAGTAGAATTGAGATTGACCAACCTGAAAGCGCCAATTATCTGGAGTGCATTTGACGACAACTTTCTTCTCCGTGCAATCGCAAGATCAACCCGTGAGAAACACGCAAACATCGGCGTTGAAACGCTTCCGAAGGTTTTCCGTGAAGGTCGGCGATGATGAATGCTGATGCATTTTTGTTTCAGATTGAGATAAAATTAAGTTGTTAATTGGCGACAACTTGGTCCTTAGCATTGTTCGGATGGCCAACAAAAATAATTACAGCATTGTTTCTTCGCATTAATTTCTACAAAGATTTGTTACATCCAAGCAGAAACTTCTTTTGTCAGATTACGATGACTCACACTGGAAGGACGCATAAATCGAAAGTCAAGACGCCAGAAGCATTTCCTGTCAGCTCGCCCAAGTCGCCCAACCGCAAGAAATCGATCAGTCTTCAACGTGTGCGAAAGATGGTCTCCTGTCGGTAATCACCTTTCGGCGATTTAATCCTTTCCTCCCGTTTGAGTGTCTTCCATTGGGAACCGGTTTGTATACTGGCCAATACATAACCACAATCAGATTAATGGACGTGAGTGGATGGGGGCTGCTCCAGGAGCATCAAGTAGACAGTATAGCAAATTTAATTTCCAGTCTGATCGAGGAATTCTTTGGGATTTTATGTTTTCTCACTTCTCACTTCCAGCCCGGCTTTATTGATAAAACTACATTCAAAACTGTTTTCTCTACCAACACCTCGGCTATGCTTCTCTTAAGCCGAAATTTGTACAAATCGGTCCACTTTATAGATGTTTTTGAAAGCACGTTAATAAAACCTTTATAAGACCATAGAGATTTTGAAAATGTTCTTGTGAAAGATGTTATGACCATTTCAGAACCTTCATAAAACTTATTGGCTGCCATGCAAATCAGCATACGGCCAAATGGCCACAGCTGTCAAACTTCACTATGATATCGTGTTTGGTTTTTGTTGTTCTACTTTGTTTGATTGTCTTCTCTTCTGATTCATTTAACTGTAAATAATATCTAGGAAAAAGTCCTAGTGTTGCGGGATTTTTTTGGTAGTAAAATATCCAAAAGTAATTCAGTTTTCTACAGCGAATCGTGCTTAAAATCATATGCGCATTTAAATTTATGATGAACATTGGTACGATAAGAGCCGAAAATTAATGTGCCTCGGGAATTATGCGAGTTTACGACAATAAAAACTAAATTTAAACAAATATATTTGATAAATTAATCATTAATTTCCTGAAAATTTATGGAATTCTATAAGGCATTTGAAAAGAATGTCAAAATCGGTCTATGATCTACAGTTCATTTGCATTACATTTAAAATTTGGTGCATTTATTTTTTCACATATCAATAATTTCTTATGTTCCAATATGGCGATTGGAAGAAATCACAGTTTTTCCTAAAAGCCAATTTATCTTCGCAATAATTACCATAAAACTATTTGGTCATTTTGTGACTTCCCTCAATGGAAATTCGCCGTTAAATGCATTTACAGGACGCAAAATGGCTCTAAAATGCTTTTTCAACTTACAGTAATAAGATAATTTGAGTGAGTCCCAAAACGACACTTCAGAACAGCATTTTACGAGTTCATAAAGTCAAAATAAAACTTTTGATAGAAGAAAAAGGAACTTTAGAAGACAAGGTTTTAAGATCGTTGTAAAGAAGCTGTGTAGGTTCTCATGAACCTAACTAATACTTGAAACCTATTGGCACCTCTTACTGACATAATAAAACCAAATTAATTTCTAGTAGCTTTCATAAAATTTCAATAAACTTAATAATCAAACTTTGCAATGTTACTTGGGTAGCGAATTCAATTTCCAGTGTGATCGCGGAATTCTTTGGGATTTTATGTTTTCTCACTTTTCGGAGCATATCTAATAACAGATTATCAGTATTCAATCACTTAATATGTTATCGTTTAGGCTTAATAAACAGCCAAAACTACAGAAGAGATGACAGATTAATATTCGTTGGATATCACAATATTAACTCATTTTATTATCATCGAGTTCATTTCCCGAACAAAAGGAAACAACAAAAATATTTCAAGTTTTGTTATTCAGTTACACTGTTTTAAGAACAGAGGTTGTAGGAATTTAGATCGCGGACGTAGTTAAAATAACAAAAATAGTTACAAAAAGTCCTCAAGAGGTAAACAAATTATAGCAAACTATGATAAAGATATAACATAAACGAAATAAACTTTGTAACAGGTGTGTTATGATGTAGCAAAATCATATCAGCTAGCGTTAGAACTAATTTATTTCTTTATGCAAAAGGTTTGTTATAATTTTGTTATTTTCATGTCATGCCGTGTAAAAAGTTTTCATTCAAAATCCAAAATACCGTCGCCTGCCCTGCTCGATTTGTCAACTGGTAAGGATGCTGTTAGGACCACAAATAAAATGTGATGGTGGTTTTCTAATTGTGAAAACAACCCAAGGAACATTGCTGGTTTTGTCATGGTTTTAAAGCACACTTGAAGTCTAATTCATGCTCTTCAGAACCCTTATAAAATCAAAATTGTTACTTGGGAAGGTAAATTGAAAATAGAGTTTTCAAATCGATTTAAACCAATAGTAGGAATGCGGTTGAGGCCACTCACATAGTTTGGTTTTTCACTGTAAAGACAATAAAAAATTTTGAGTAACACTCACGCATTTAAACGAACAGTAGGGATATTAGACCACTCATAAAGTAAAGGTCCCATTTAAACTAACAGTGGAGTTGCTCTTGGGGCACTGAAAACACTTTCAATTTGTACAAGAACATTCCACAAACTATTTTATTACTGGAACTAATACCTGTATGAAGCAAATTGATCATTCTTAAGTACATGAGGCTAAGGCTTTACAGGGTTTCTCACAGGGGTTTATTTTTCATTTGAATGTTATAGATGGTTCTTCAAATGATACAGATGGTTCTTCAAAACCTGCTCGATGTAATATTCAGAGATGATTTTTACGTTAGGTTGTATGAAAAGAAGAGGAACTTTTCCTATTCGTGAAACGGCGCCCCATACCATGATTTTCGATACATTCTGATAGCGTTCTACAGCTAGTTTATCTCTTAGAATATTGGCAAGACTTTTGCCATACACACGATCTTTTTTAAATTATGACTGTCCTGAAGAGGAAGGGCTTTCCATCCGAATATAGAATCTCGCAGTCACCGTGCCGAACCAAAAGATTTCTGCTTCTTTGGACTCTGGCTTGCTTTGGCACTCTGTCAACCCGTGAACCCGTTGTTTATTGTACGGCTTGCATTCCAGATCATGTCTGAGGAGCTTGTTCATTGAAGCAGGCGACATTTGAAATTGTTTGCTCATTGTACGGCCAGAAACGGCCGGATTACGTCTTATTCGCTCCCTCACACACTTGACCTTTTTTTCTTCTCCTCCTTTGTGTCGAATTTTACAGTTGTCTTCCGCTGTTAAAAAACCCAGACTGAAAAAAGGTATCCCCTATTGTGAGACACACTGTAAGTTGAACCAGCCTAACGAAGTGCTACTCAAAATGTGGACGCCGGTCAAAAGCTTCCCGAGGACATTTTTCCTGAGAAATTTGTGGAAGCTTATTTTTTAAAGCATATCCAAATATCTATTTGTTCGCACTCTCAGTTTTTCATAGTCATTGGAAGTTTTTCAAATATTTTCCTAATTCAGAAAGATTCGAAAATTGGAGCAGGAAATTTTAAACTTTAGCAGTTTTTGTCATCTTCGACCCCCAAATATTTAGCATTTAGAATTCGGATTCATGATCTTCTAGGCTCATAAGAATTTTTTGAATCCAGTGTAAAAACAGAATGTCCTCCCTTAGCTTAGTCGATAAAGGCTGGAGGTGGCTAGGTTCGATTCCCGGTCTGGTCTAGGAATTTTTCGCTAAGGGTATGATTGTACTTGCCACACAATCATACTAATGCAAAAATGGTACCTGGCATCGTAAGCTCTTAATTAATAAATGTGGTAGTGCATTCAGAACAGTAAATTAAAAGCAAGCAATAAGCTTGAAACGCTAAGAAGAAGAAGAAGAAGAAGAAACAGGATGTTTCGATAACATGACAGAAGCAACAAATACGGAGGAACAGCGAAAATCTTATCGGAAAGTCAGAGATCTATACAAAATTTCCTCATTCTTTCAATATCTCAGATGAACTAATCTTCTGAACCTCATCTTCAATAGCAAGGTGAGAAAATTTCTCGAAAGAATTCGATGAAGAAAATGAGTAGATGCTAACAGATAATATCCTCACGAAATGTATGTAAGTAAACATAGTTCAAATTGAACCTATGAAATATTTCAAAACACTCAGAAACTTCTTCAAAACCCATGATACTTCCAGCAAATTTTAAGATTAATTCCATTTTGATAGAAATCGTCTTAAAGATTTTCACAGAACTTATTCAAAGTTCGCAGAAGTTGCAGAACAGCTCTTCGGAAATTGAAAGAAAGTTTTGAATTTCTATGTACTGCTTGGTATTTCCAGAATGTTCTTTAGTTAATATTGCTTTGTCATTTTTTGATCAAGTTCTTCAGATTGTTTGGAATTATTATAAGTATTTCTTGTAAGTTTCATATATTCATTTAAGTCCTTGAAACGTTAAATTACTGTAAATTTCTTTGAAGTTGTTACTCAAAACGTACATGGAGTACATATTTTTTTGTAATTCAAAATGCTCTTGGTCAACAAAAGATCAATTTTCTAAGATCAATTTCCTGGACATGTTGGGGTGCGCATCCGGAAGAACTCATTAAACCTTATAAAACAACTATTCTTTCAGTTCTCGAACATGACTCTTTTTGCAAGAAACAGCCATCTCATTAAATTGGAACGCGTTCTATACCGTTGTTTACGTATTGCCCTTGGCTGTGTGCATTCAACGCATAATATGAGCTTGGAGGTTCTGACAGGAGCAAAATCATTACAGATCCAATTCTCAGAGCTGTCATCTAGAATACTGATCAAGTGTGGAATCAGTAACAACCTTGTGATTGAAAACTTCGAAGTAATGCTCGATTTGAGTACACAGTCTAGATTCGTGCGAATCTATCTTAACTATGTGTCATCCGATATTAGCCTTCCATTCTACTCTCCTAGTGTACGCAGGCTATTCAAGGAGTTCCAGATGATGATGATGATGATGAGATACTACCATCTATTGTAGCAAGGTAACTTTCCATAGCAGTGGAATAATCTGAGAAACGATTTGATCAGGATTCTATTGTTGTTTGTGATCTTCAAGCTCCTGTATGAAGGGCCAAAAACATTTGGGCGGGCCCGTAAGCAGAGACGCTTACGCGAAACCCGCGAATATAGGGAAGAGAATCTCCTTCCAAAAGCAAGTTCACAGCATTAGAATCGAGCCCTCGATTGACAGAATAAACCCAATAGATTGGGTCGAGGAGCCCGCCTTCGTTCCGCGAAATGTTAACAATAGGGAGGAGGCAGTCCCATTCTCCCTATCCAAATCGTTTCACTTGGGTGCCCTGATGGTCCCTCCCTTTTCCCGTTATATATTAAGTCGATATGATGATATTCAGTATATTTTGTAGTGGCCGTTTGATTGCTTACCTTGTGTTAGAAAATTTGTCTGAAAGCTAAATTGGTTAGGGTTTTTTTTTCTGTGTTGGGGACATGATACCACCGCGACCATTAATTGTTCTTTTGTAGTGGGTTTATACCGTTCTTTATTGCTCTGTGTTGTCTAGATGTTACTGCATTTGAAGAGTTGACTTTAGGATGACCATATGATATTGCTCGTGGTCATTGGATAGGGAAGATAAAAAAAGGATTAGTGATTGGTAATACACTATACGCATTTTCATGGTGATATTCGCACAACGGCCGTTCAGAATGGTTCGACGGATGCATATCAGAGATCATTCCCGTTGAGTTTTCGCTCGTTTACTCAATTCCATCATGTTTGGTTATAGAATACAAGAAACGTTTTACAACGTGCTTCATTTGGGAATAACAGGGCAATGATCCCCCATCGCATCTTCAAGTGATCATTACAAGCTGTCCATTTGGTCCAGCCACTTTTGAACGTTGATGAGGCAGCCGATAAACCCATGAAATCTGCCGCGACCGACTCGACAGAACGCGCTCATACCCCTTTCTGAACCAAAGGAGTTCCAAATCAACTTTAACCTATTTCAATTCACCATATTTTTATTCAAATGTACCAACATGTCAATTGCAATAGAGACATTTTTACTGATGGGTTGCTCACTGATGGATCCGATGGCTTCGGTGTCTACAATGAATACTCTTCTTCTTTCCGGACACTTCAGGAACCTTGTTCCGTATATGCGCCGAACTTGCGGTAACCAATTTCGCATTGGGGATAATTTTCGACATACCCATGAACCATTATTTCAGCTTGTGGGATAGTCTAAGTTCTATTGAGGCCCTCCAGTTGTTGAAAACAGGACATATCATCGTACTTTCCTTTGGCAATAAGCGAACAGATGTGTGCGTTGGTCATCATCTAAGATTACCTTTGTATGGGTCCTATCACATTGCACAATTCCAGGCAATGGGAAGGCGGACTCTGTCACAAAGGTGGGCGCTCAAGAAGGCGAGATGTTTGAAAAAAGAAATTCCCCAGATGATTTTTTCCCATTAGTACTTCAGAGTTCTCTTCGAAGTTGACAAAACGATTAGACAGGTAATTCTCTTGACCGGTCTGGATGCAAGTTGGGATTTCACGCAGTTTGGCATTGCCCGGATAATGATGGATACAGAGCACGAATACAGTTCGAATACGAAATCCATTTGCACGAAACAAGTTTAAGCGATTCAACGAAAAACCATCTTGCGAAAATCTCCTATAAAACTTGAAACAAAACCCATGCCAAATTCCAAAGCACAACGATTCACATCAACGCGAACGACTCATTTCCCCATATTTGCCACATGTCAGCATATCAAATCTAAATACCCCCAACCCACCGACCCGTCAGGCGTCAGACCATCATCGAAAACACCATTGTTTATCACCACCATCAGCGCGCCGCGCCACTTCTAAGCCCGAGCTGAGCTTGCATGTGTGTGGGCTTCCGCGACCAGCAAACAGGAAACACATTTGGCAGCAGCAGAGCAGAGCTAGGCCTTAAACCTTAAACCCTCTGCCGTAATACCCTTTTATAGAGACCCCGGAGAAGGTTCACTGCACAGAGCCGACCGACTAACGTAAACAAAGTAGATTTCATCGTTTTTGTTGTATTTCAATTCCTGAAAAAAAACAACCCGCACATTCACGTATGCCCCGGGTTCCATGCGCCAACGCCGGTGCTGCCACGGCTCGCGGATTTTCTACACGCTATTTAAATCGCTTTGAAATTTATGAAAATTAGTTTGTACCAATCCCCCCACCACCATCCATCCATCAGCAATTTTTAAGCGAGTTAATTCCTGCTCGCTCAGCTACCTACCTACCTACAGTTTGACCGCGTGTTCCGAAGGGGGCATGAGCCGGGTCGGGGCTATTAAAATAATGACGATGACTTTGCACTAGGCGCGAGAAAAATCTACATATATAGATTATTTATGTTGTGGTGAAGAGGGGGAGAAGGGGGGAGGGGGAGTCGGGAAATCTTGAGGGCCCCGAGAAACTTCCTCTGGCGAAATGGTAGACTCTCAGCTAAAAGTTCTAAACCGCACGAGCGCTGGAGTGCGTGTTAGAAATGCTTTTAATATTTTCACGATATTAGATTGGCCAGGAGTAAGTGAAAATCAAGCGAATAGCATAAGCAGGATGAAAGTTGGAGTTGGAGAAGTAGTAAGAAACCGAAGCAACATCCGTTGCCCCGGGAAATTGAGTTGTAATCTTACAGGGCTTTACTGGCGAATAAGAAGGGAACAATGTTCTGAGCTGACCCCTTTGGCAAAGGGTGGGCAATGCAAATACTCTAACTGCTGGCGAACGGTACTTAATTGCAGTACATAGTTTTTAAATAGCTCCGGTTGTTCTGTAGCATTTACTTACTAATAATGCATAATTCCGTTTGTTTGAATGCAAATGTTGAACCAGTTGTTATAGGGAATTGGAATTATACCCGGATCTCACAATCTGAGTGGTATTCTGCGGCAGTGTGTATCTTCACAAGCCGCCACCAAGTCTATGAAACATGCCGTCTCCAATTTCTCCCGAAAATCTCCCGAGATAAGATAATCCCCATCCCGCGCTGAACCCGACACCAGTTTTGTTTATTCACGCCAGCTTCTATTTACAACCACCACCACTTCGGCTGAATGCCCGCGAGAATTGCATCTCTGGCAGCGTGAGACCATCCACACTAAATTCCACTGCGCTGTCTATTTGTCTAGTGCGAGGTTTAATTGCCCGATCCACACGGTTCCACGGTTTTGTGCCGGAGACGGACATAGTGCACGGCACGACACATCGCACCACTTTGTCCGCAGCGGAATCCGCAGAATTTGGCCTTTTTCCTTTCGACTAAATCCGACGTCTTCTTGCGAGACGCAACGAGCCAGAATAGTTGGGACAGATTAAAGTCATTAATTTATTACCAAGAATTCGTTCGACAACCGGTCCCGGGTGGCTAAGTGTGGAGTTGACGTTTAAAATAGTCCTTCCTGCTGGGTGAAACGCTGTGCCAGATCGCCGTAAGCTGCTCTTTTCATGAGTCGTTTTGTGCACTGGTGCTCGCCTAGCAGCGGCAGCGGCCAGGAGCAGCATATTTTACGTGAGTCAGGGGCAATTATGAAAATGCAAAATTTCTCACGTCCTCTTTGCCGGCCGTCGTCGTCGTCGTCGTCTGGGATGATGTTCTGGAAGAACTGCTGCATAGTTACGAGACGCTAGGCCTCGAGGCCTGCCCACAGCAGATGCTGGCAGTTGGCCAAAAAAGGATGCTCGCTCTTTCTGCACGTGAGAATTTTCCGGCTGCCAAATTAACTAAATTCATAAAGTAGTACGAAGTAGAATAGTTCCCACGGAGAATGGGATAATCGCCTTCAAGATGTCTTGCGGAAGCGAGAGAAAGTTTCTTCTTAGCAGTTTGTTCTACTGGACATTGGGCTGGTTAATTTTTACGACAGCTCATAAATAACGCAACGGGTTGTCTCTAATGAAGCAGACTCTATTTGATTATAGATTACTAGGTTTGCCAAAAATGCCCACAGAAATGAAAAAAGTGGTGGTTTTTTATGAATTAAAAGCTGCACTGAAAATTTATTTTCGTAAATTAGCTTTCACTCGTTTGCTAAACATAGATTTCGTACACGGAACAAATGTCTCGTAAATTGTATGAAACATTCATATTGCATGTCAACTAACAAAATGCTACCATTACACATTTTTTGCACAATGCACAAAATGAATTTCGTGAAGACCAGCCAATCACTGCTTCTGGTCATAAATGTTAATGTTCCTGCTGGAATGGGCCGGAATAATAAATTTATCCCAAAATATAAATTAAAGCGCTGTGGAGAGTTAGAACCTCATGCTCAAGTAACTTCTCACAAGTCAACATGGTTTAGTGAGATCAATCTCGGACTCAATAACAGTTCTTTCCAAAAATTATGTAGTTTCTTTTTTCGCTTTTTCTCAAATTTATTTTGAGTCGATAAAGTAGATCTGCCAGTCGTTCATTAAACCACCAGAGAGACGTTTCTTTTTTATTGGTAACACATTATTCGTAGTTCTTTGTATTGTTACAATGAACGAATGTTCTTTCTGTGTCAACAAATGTTTCGTTTTGTTGATAGTTGTGCGTGTGGAATTAAATACGAAGGTAGCTTCTTAAAAGTACTAATCCGTTTCGTCGTAGAAAACAACGAATAGATTTGTTAGTCCTACCTTCGATTTCCTAATATAAACGAAATTTAATTTTCAGTGTGGGCAAACAGAAAATGGTATATCTGAAACGGATCGGCCGATTTTTTTTATGTGACGTCGATGAAGTCCTCCCTTAGCTCAGTCGGTAAAGGCGTAGCTACAAAGCAACACCATGCTGGAGGTGGCTGTGTTCGATTCCCGGTCTGTTCTAGGAATTTTTCGTTAAGGAAAACTTCTCGACTCCCTGGGCATAGTGTATGATTTAACTTGCCACACAATCATACAAATGCAAAAATGGTAACTGGCATCGAAAGCTCTTAATTAATAACTGTGGAAGTGCATTTAGAACACTAAGTTGTGAGCAAGCAATAAGCTAATTGTGAAAGCAATAAGCTTGAAATGCTAAAGAAGAAGAAGAATACGTCGATGAAGTTTGATGAAGGAGTCATTAAAGGCCCTACAGTGAAAGTAATGGAAGTGTAGTCGTTTTATACAAATTAAAATATTATTTAGGATGTCGAATTCTTCCTTCTTTCAAGAATCTTTCATTTGACGGGTCATCCACAAACATCGGTCAAGTGGTCCAGAAAATATGACGCTTAAAGAGTAATTTTCAAATTGTTTGGACTAGTTCAAATCGAAAAGGACCAATCTTATGACGAAATAAAACATGCAGGTCTAATAGTTTTTAATCAGTAACGATCCTGCCAAATATTACAAAATATTGAAAGATCTTTTATCTTTTACCTTGAAATTGATGTAAAGCTAGAAGTTCCCGGATAACCTAGAATGTTTTATTTTTTTTAATTAGTTCGTTTTTTTTGTGAGGCTTAGACATGTGCAACACTTTGCGGAGCCGATATTCCATATAATTATTTACAATATTTTACTTTTTTATGTTAATAGTGGGGTGCCAATTAAAGCCTGTCCACGTTAGATTTCGGACACCAACATAATAGCAGCAGAAAAATATTTACACATTAACCGATTGTTTATTTCACAATCTACATTAGAAACAGTTGATTAAGATGTTAATCCTTCTTTCTGTAAAATTATCGAACTTTATGTGGTAAACTCGCCATCAGGTTCCATACGGTATCCTCAGATACGCCCGCCGTGACGATTCTCCATCTTCTCTTGAAATCATCGGTACCATTTGCTTTTTTCTTAGTTTCGAAAAGTGTCCGCTTCACTAGAGCCCAGTACTTCTCTTTTGGGCGAAGTTCTGTACAGTTTGGTGAATTGGCTCTTTTTGCCATGTATTTGACCTCTTGTACCTTATGCCACTTCAGGACGGATTTCCCGACATTTGTCGGGAGCATACTTTTCGAATTGTTCCACTTTCAACCTTCCGATCCGCAGTCAAGCGCTGGTTTAATGATTTGCAAACACATACATACCACGGTTCTTTTCGGTAGTTTTAGTTTCTTGATCCAAGCAAGATCGCGTCCGATAAATTCAGATTTTGCTGCCGTTTGTACAAAATGCGTTTGCGCACTACCATTTAATTCGACGCAATTTTACTGAATGTAACAAGAATGTAAACATGTTGTACCACGAAATAAAGTGGAAAGTTTCAGCTGTCGTATAAGTGAAACGTTTCATCGATCTGTGAAACAATTCAAAATCTCTGAACACTGAATGAAATGTGTCCAAAAATTTACCTGTCCACAGAAAAAAAAATCAATTTGTGTTGAAAAAAAAAACAGTGGCAAAATAAAGTGCCCACTTCAAAAATCGATATGTTTTCGATAAGTTTCCATTAGAAGACCCCTCGATTGTTTATGTTTTGATATTTTGACATGTTTTGAAGCAAACGGCTCAACCTGGTGCATTTGTATACGTGATCGCATTTGATTCAATTGAAAAAAATGGGGAACGCAGTGCTTTCGAAAGCAATTCCCTTGTGTATCCGAAAATTGGTCGTTCGTGATGTGCAAAACGGTGAATCACACCGGGCTGTCGCTAAGAAGTACAGTATCAGTAAGGCAGCGGTTGGCAAAATTCTTCTGAAGCTTAAAACGTTTGGATCAGTGGTGGATCGCCCTGGCAGAGGCAGGAAGCGGAAAACGGATGCGAGAACGGACACCAAGATCATGCGCGAAGTCAAGAAGAACCCGAAGGTAACTGTCCGCGAGATCCAGGAAACCCTTCAGTTATCAGTTTCCGGTCGAGCTGTTCGTCGCGAACCGTTCGGAAGCGCCCATTTATCAGCAAGGCAAACAAAGCCAAACGGCTTAAGTTTGCTAAGGAGCATGCTGATAAGCCCCTAGAGTTCTGGAAAACGGTTCTCTTGACGGACGAATCAAAATTCGAGCTGTTTAACCGAATGCGGCGGGTTCGTGTTTGGTGCAGATCGGGAGAGGAGCTTCAGGAGCGCCACATCCAAGGCACGATGAAGCATGGTGGAGGAAATGTGATGGTCTGGGGGTGTTTTTCATGGGGTGGAGTGGGAAGCATTGTGAAAATCGACGGGATAATGACGGCAGATTCTTACATCAACATCCTGCGAGAAAATCCTGAGGTTTCGCTGATCCAGACGGGCCTTGAAGAGAAGTTCGTATTCCAGCAGGACAACGACCCGAAGCATACTGCCAAGAAGACCAAGTCTTTCTTCTGGTCTTGTCGGATCAAACCGCTGGAATGGCCTCCACAAAGCCCGGACCTCAATCCCATTGAGAATTTGTGGGCGATTCTCGATGCCAGGGTTGACAAAACTGGTGTTACCAATAAAAATAACTATTTTGAAGCCCTGGAGTGCGCCTGGGAAGAGCTAGATCCACCACTTATTAAAAAATAAGATAATAATAAAAAATACAGTGTGTTTACTTTAATTTGAACCAAGTAAATGAGAGAAATTGAAAAAACGATGAGGTGGGCACTTTATTTTGCCTATCAGTGTAGACTCGGAGACTACAAAACCAATCGGCGTATGCAGGGGTTTTTAAGGTCGGTGAAGGTTCTTATGATAGTAAGAGACCCCTCCTATCTCACAAATTTCTGCAAAACCAAAATCTTCTCTTTTGAACCACTTTGAACCAGTTTTGCTCAAATTGAATGTTTACACACACGGTTAAAAAGATACTGACAAATTTGGGTGTGCTGTTTTCCACGAAGACACTCTCTAGAATCTTCATCCAGAAAAAGAGGCATAAACCTCTTCAACCTCATGAAGAAGCCCGAGTAACCAATGCTTAAAATCCTGCACTTCCTCTGTTCTGAAGCCATACAAACAAATTTAATCTCCCGACAGCAACAACAACAACAACAACGCCGGGAGTAATCTTAATTAAACATTTCCGCTCCCAATTACGATGCAATCAAAACCGATCCAGAATTGAGGAAAATCTCTTTTTATTATTATTATATCACAGAGGCTCCGATAAAACGCAGGGCCCTGCATTTCCAAGCGAATCACAAGAAAAAAGGTGAGAAATATGAGAACACCTTCAGGAAGAAGGCAGCAACACAACAATCTAATTGCAGAGCTTCACAAAATAGAAGAAACACGCTGAGCCCTCCAAACACAAGACAAAGCAAAACCGGAGAATCTTCTCCGAAAATGATCTCTCGTTCGTTGTTTTGTGGTGCGGTTTGTTGGGAAGTTAGGGAGAATAATCTGAAGGCGCGGCTCATATATCATCCTTCGCGTGTGAGCGGTTTCCTCGTGGCATGGTGCGGTGTGTGTGTGGTTGGAGCTGCTGACAGTTTTACGATTTGGGCCGCTGCTACTGGCGCTCCCGAAAATTAAAATTAACAAAAAAAAACTGAGAAATCTAAACACACAGCCACCTCCCGACGACGCAAGTGGGTGTCAAGTGTTGGATACATCGATGGCGACTCTTCTGGTTAGTTGGGAGGGGAGGTGGGGTGAAAAATATAATTTACTAGAACGACCGATTAAGACACTTCTTCGGCCACTCCGGTTGCCTCAGTGGTGAAGTGGATTGATGACTTACAGCAGATAAGTTTGACATAATTGGGCTATTCACTGAGAGGAAGATGATGAAGGGGGTGGTGGGAGAAGGGATCAAGTGGTGAGACGAAGCGGACTGCAGCGAGTTGGTGCATGTGTGCAATGATGATGGAGGCTGTGGTCCGACCGTCGTCGCCCTATGCAGACGATGATCGGTGATGATGGTATGAAATATTTGTTTTAATTTATGGCTGACTTGTTTGTTTAGAAAACTGTTTGCGTAGGGCAGAGAGTGTGGCTCGTTTGTTGCTGCTTGAAGAATGGAATGTTTTATGCTTTCTGTGTTTTCCGACAATTGATAGCCATTAAAATAGCGATGCTGGGTGAGATATTGACTGCGTCGACATGCTCCGAACAGTGAAAGTGTAGCTGAACCAAACACATTCTTCGATTACATGCCAATGACAGCGCTTCTAGGTCAACAATTTGCAATTTCGGTCAACGATCCGTTAGACTATGGCACCGGAAGATTCGGGTCATTCTTTCAGAGCGTTTCCTTCATTCGCCTTCCCTAGATGGAAGCTTAACGCCGAACCACCGGTTGCGTTCTTGCCTATCATATTTTACTAAGCTTTCCACGTCGACTCCGCCTCTTCCTTCTTTCCGATAGCATTCTGTTGAATTTGTGTTGCTCCTGGGCTTTTAGTTTTTTTTCACTATTATTTGCTCACAACAAACTCGATTTGAATACCAGATGTCTGAATCAATATTCAAATGGTTTCTATTTTCGATTGTTGCTTCCCCTCTTTTGGGTAGATTTATCACTTTATTGTTGCTGTCATTTGCTGGAAATCACCCCGGCATAAATCATAATCAGCTGTGCAACTCCTTCGCGTCCGACGACTGCGTCTGTTTGTTGTTATATTCAACAAACTGTTGAAGTGGGTGCAGAGGCGTTGCACAGCGGGTCCCCAGTATCCTAAAATGATTTGGTTTCGTTTTCCAATCCTCAAGCAAATCATCAGTGTATACTTTGGCCGACAATTTTGGTCCATTTTGGTCGAAAAAATCCTACCGTGCAATGTTTTGATTTGCGATCCAAAGTGTCCTCTGTTGTTTATCCTAAAAATGTACAAGGAGGTTGGAAACACGAGGGTTGTGGGGAGAGACTGATGGATGGTAATCTAAACCACTGCGTTGAAATCTAATCCATCAATCCATCTGGCATCTCCCATTCCGGTTTTCGACACACAACGAACCATGTTAATAATCTAATTTGGAATTCAATGATTACCTGTGAATAATTCCCGGTTCATCGCGGGCCACCTCCGGCTTTAATGAGAACGCTAAATAGTGATTTATTTTCGTGGCTCATCTCATAATCACCATCGCCTCCGCCCTCCACGCTGGACCTTGTCGATCGCATCTAACACCAGTTGGTTTATTATTTCTAAATTAAATTAATTACCTCCGCAGTGGCGTTCGTGATCTGGCAGAGCATTTACAATGGGCAACCTTGAGCCAACGTTCTTGGTCACATACATCATGGACGCGGAAAACTTGATTGCGCTTACATATTTTAATTACCCGCCCGAGACACATTCGAAAGCGATAGCTTTTGAATGCACCCATTTCATGTGATCAATACCCGGACGACAAAGACGCAAGACGGAGGCAGGTAGGTGAGTGACCGTTTCGAAACCGCAAAACATGCGTGAGTAGGAATTCACTGTGGCCGAGGTCATCCGTGTTATTGCTGGTTTCATGAAATATGCGTGTGATCCATGCGAAAGCGAAACGCATTTATAGCCCAACCGCGCGAGCGGGCGAGCGGCTAGTGTGCAAGACTGCAAGTCATGTGTGACATTTTGATGAGACAAAGAAACTGGTGGACCATGGTGAGGGAAAGTTGGTTAATAGTAATTTTCACAGCGTTACAGCATGCCAATCTCATCAATGGTGTTTGCAACCTATCAGAAGATCTTCTTCTTGTTATGGTATTTTTGACACAACTTTAGCGAGCGTTCTACCAGTTCGCCACTTAAGGAGTGTATCGAAAAGTAGTTATAAACTTCCAAATAATAAAATAGGCATGAAAACATGGTTAAAATTAACATACTATTTCAGTTTATTATAGCTTAACATGTTTACAAAAGATCCAAACGGAAAAACTAGTCATCATGTTCATTTCTGTAGAATGCCCGTACCTTTGATTTGACACCTGCCATCAAATTCTGCACAGTGACCTTTGTGCACTTCCTGGATGCCGCTGCCCAATTTTTCTTAAAATCGGTCATGTTTTGGGACACTGTACCATCCTTCTTAAATATACGCTTGACTATTGCCCAATAGCGTTCGATCGGTCGCAACTGGGAGACAGTTTGGTGGGTTGATGTCTTTTTCTACGAACTTGATGTTATTCCTCCGTCAGCCAGTGTAGAGTGGATTTGGCGTAATGTGCCGATGCCAAATCTGGCCAGAAGAGAGGAGGGGACTGGTGCTTTCTTTACAATGGTAGCAACCTGTTCTTCAAACATTCCTTTTGATAAATCTCAGCATTTTATAGTTCCTTTTGTATAGAAAATTGAAGAACGCAAGCCACATGTGCAAATAAGCTTGCCAAATGAGCACCTTCTGACCGAATTTCTCCATCGCAACAGTCGTATCTGCGGTTGGCACGTTCCCAACAGATTTAGTATAAAACTGCGGCCCGGTAGCGTTCTTGAATCTTCTTTAACGTATGTTTCGTCATCCATCAAAATGCACTGGTCGACATTGTCCAAAATGCAGCTGTACAGCTTTCCGAGCCCTGGTTTTGGCACGAGACTTTTGTTCCGGAGTTTGTTTGGGCACTTTCTGCTTTTGTACGTCTTCAAGTCATTCCTGCGCTTGATTCGTTGAATCATTCCGATGCTGGTCCTGAACTTCTTGGCTAGATCGCGAGTAGAGGCAGATTTGTTCCGTTGAATATAATCCACAACTTTTTGGTCCAAATCGGGGTTGCTGGAGCCGGGTTTCCGGCCACTTCTTGGTAAATCCTTGAGGGAGCACTCTTACCAAACTTTTCGATGATGCGTTTTACACTTGCCGGGTGAACATTTACTCTTTTCGCAATCTGGTTGTAAGTAACACCTTTTCGGTGCACCAAGTGTGCAGAATTTTCTTTTTAGTCTCAAATTCAATTCGCGACATTTTGAATACAACTTTATCAACGGAAATGAATGAACCGAATAATCATTTTTGACATGTAAACAAAGCAAATGGCGCTTACACGCTAAAAATATATACAGTAGTTTATGCGTAATAACGCATCGAATGTTTATAACTACTTTTCGATACACTCCTTATTGTTCCAAGGCTTGCTTCATTTAGAATTGGAACAAATATTGTGGCGCTCCTGGTGGACGGATTTGGAAGTTCTTGGCGCCCAGTGTCCGGAATTTTGTCAGCTTCACGTATGTATTTTTGACATTCCGCAAATCGACTGTACTTTGTAAACAATCAACATGGAAGCCGAAAGAAGGGAAAAAATTGTAGCACAGTTATTTGGAAAATCCATTGTGGTCTGCATCTAGGCTGACTAAACAGCTGAAATTGCCCAGAAATACCGTATGGCGCGTTATCAAACGGTATAAGGAAACATTGACGACGATTCGGAAGCATCGAAGCCAATCGTCGGAGTGGAACTGTCGACCGGAAACTGCGTGGTAAGATTTTGAAGACGATTAAGAGGAATCCCAATCTGTCGGACCGTGATTTGGCCAGAAAATTCGGTGCTGCCCATAGTACCGTGAGGAGAACTCGACTCCGGGAAGGAATCAAGTCGTATCGAGCCAGCAAACAGCCAAATCGGACGCGTTTATAGCCCATAAAACAGAATAGTGTGGCCAAAATCCGTGCTCGGAAGCTATACGACCAGGTGCTGACCAAGTTCGACGGGTGTCTTCTGATGGACGATGAAACCCATGTCAAGGCTGACTTCCGGGCAAATCCAGGTCAAGAAATTTTGCGGCAACGGCGACGGAGATGTATTCCGGCCAAATTTTTTGCCGACAAATTGCACGAAAATTCATGATTTGGCAGGGCATTTGCAGCTGTGTGGCAAAAAACGAAAGTTTTCGTTACAAATAAGACAATGACGTCGGAACTATACCAAAAGAGTGTCTCCAAAAACGAATTTGCCGTTCATTGGATCCCATCGACCATCCCGTAATGTTTTGGCCAGAATTTGGCAAGCTGTCATTACAGCAAAGTCGTTCAAGAATGGTATGCAGAGAAAGGGGACCAGGTTGTTCCGGAAAACCTTAACCCACCTAACTGCCCCCAGTTCCGCCCTATTGAGAAATACTGGGCAATCATGAAGAGGAGACTCAAGGCAAAGGGAAAGGTTGTCAAAGACATCAATCAGACCTGGTGGAATAAGATAGCTAAAACGATGGACGAAGAAGGTGTGCGCCGCCTAATGAGCCGTGTTACAGGAAAAAATCGAGAATTCCTTCGAAACCGTGACGAATAATTTTATCCGTATTTTTTCTTAAAAGTATGAAGAAAACGCTACATTTGTATAAAAAAAGATCTTGAATTCAATAATAAATAACTGAAATACAGGCAATTGTTTTTGTTCCAATTCTATCTGAAGCAAGCTTTAGATGAATTGCCAGTCCCGACCAGAAGGTCATAACAAAACAATAACGAAATTATAACAAACCTTGTTACGACTAACTGACAATGATATAAACAAAATTTCATCTCGATAATTGTATAACATACTTATAACAAATTAACATATAATACCCCGTGAGGCACAATCTGCGTCAAGAAATAAATTAATTCCAACACTAGCTGATATGATTTTGCTACATAATAACAAAACTGTTACAAATTTTGTTTTGTTTATGTTATACCTATTTCGTAGTTTGCTATAATTTTGTTACCCCTTGATGACTTTTTGCTATAATTTCTGTTATTTTAACTTAATAACTTATCTGAATAACGAGACTTGAAATATTTTTTTTGTTTCATTTAGGTCAGGGTGATACCGATTGAGATTTCCAAAGTTATGCAATACGGCAAATTACCCGACCAGCAATAAACAAAATTAAATCCAAATTAGAACAAAAAAAAAGTTTTGTTTTGATTTTATTAGAAGCATACTGTGTTGGCAGAGCGCATTATATCTCAACTGAAACACAATTTGTTGGCTATTATAATTTTGTTTTAATTAAAAACACAGTGGGTGTCTGTGAGTGAGTTTTTTTTATTGATTTTTTTTTTGTTTTTAAATGAATTTTGTTAAAATATTTTTGTTTGTTAATGTGTGTAAAAAACCGCATGTTTGTGTTTTTAATTAAATCCTTGAATCCGTAATTTCTACCGGTTTTCTTTCTCTGCAGAAGAATTTAGACAAAACATTTATCTTCAAACGAAGCCTTATCTATTCAGTTTGAACGTATTTTTTTTCTTGCATTACCTTAGATTAACTTCTTGTGCATAATGTAGCACTAATAGCAACTCAAGCATACCCCATTCTTGATTACGAAGGAGTTGACCTTCCATCAGAACATGCTGTTTACCCAAGAAATACATATATTGTGCTTTAATTGCATAGATAGTTCTCATGTTTGATTCAAACTGCTGTTTCAAACCCCTCTCCCTTCAGTGGGAGGGATCCCGAACAACCTTAGAAAAAGTTCTGCCTCCAAAAACCCCCGCATGAAAAATTTGGATCCATTTTCTTGATTAGTTCCCGAGTTATGCAGAAATTTGTTTTTGTATTTGTATTAGATCGTCCCCTCTAGACGGGGGAGGAGTCTCGATTCATCATGAGAATCTTGTCCAGCGCCATAAGCCCCTGCATAAGCATTTTCATAACAGTAGGGATAATTTTCATGTTTGGTTTAAATTTATGTTTTATTTGTATGAAAGTCCCCACTTCCAAAAAGAGAAAGGGTTTCTAACCACCGTAGAAACATTTCTTGACTTCGAAAACCTCCACATGCCAAATTTGGTTATATTTGCTTGATTAGTTCTCGAGTTATGCAGAAACTTGTGTTTCATTTGTATGGGAGGCCCCCTTCAAGAAAGGGGAGGGATCTCTAACTATCTCAAGATCTTTTCCCGGACAAAAAAACCCAGCAATGAAATTTGCATAACAGTATGGATAGTTGTCATGTTTGGTTGAAATTTTTGTTTCATTCGTATGGGAGCCCCCCTTTCCAGAAGGAGGAGGGGTCGCGAATAACAATAATAGCATTTCTTGCCTTCAAAAACTCGCCCATGCCATATTTGGTTCCATTTGCTTGATTATTTCTAGAATTTTGTAGAAATTTGTAAGATGGGAGGGGTCTCTTACTATCATAAGAACCTTCTCCGGCCCCAAAAACCCTTGCATACAAATTTTCACGTCGATTGGTTTAGTAGTCTCCAAGTCTATAAGGTTCAGATGGACAAAAATTCATTTATATATACACAAGGTTTTTTTTTGCACGGGGGATACGTTCCACTTTTAGTATGGCACCGTGTAAAAAAAGACTAAAAAGAATTGATAAATTCACAAGCTTATACATTTTATCTTGCTCCGATTTCGTTTGTATGCGTTACCTTTCCATGCAATGGTCAAAATACAATTTTTTAAATTTTGAGTGTTTACAGTAAAAATTGTGAATTTTTTGAAAAACTGCCATATGATTACTTTTGGCCCAAAACGTGAAGTGTGATTTGAACTAGATCGATAAGTTGTTTCGTTCTGGAGTTATCGCCGAATACAACCCGTGTAAAAAAAAACCGTGCAAAAAAATAAACAGGCAAAAAAATACCTTTGTATATTTATTATATATATATTTTATATATTATATATATACCTTCGTATATTTATTATATATATAATGTATTTAATGTAATTAAATGTTAATGTATTTAAATAATATTGCCTAAAATTGGAGAAATACGGGCATAATTTCTGGATCACACCAAAAATTTAAAGTTCACAAAGTTCGTTTGTTGTGGTTAATTTTCAGAAGTTTATGTTTCATTTTTGAACATATTATGAATAGTTGAAAATTCATTTTTGGAACATTTTCAGTAATTTATGGATCATATGCACATTTTTTAGTGCACAATTGATCAAATTTAAGAAAAGTTAGTGAAGCTTTTATGGGTCATCCGCAATATGTGCCTGTGTTCATGGGTTATCCGTACAATTTTATCGATCATTTTGTAGGTAACCAACGGTACATTTTTGAAATGTTATTGCTAAATTTTATACAAAACAAGCGACGGGCCAGCAACGGACTTCGTTCCGTCCAATGTTTATTCATCGCATGTAATTGCTTAAAAATCGATTCGAGTTATGTTTATATCGCGTGAAGTTCTTTCATTGTTGTAGTCAACCTGAAATTGACTGTCAATTGTCAGTGAAGAGAACTTGGATATTTCAAATTGTTGATAATCTGTGAACAATTAGCTATTTTAATTGGTGTATTATGTTGGAATACTGAAGTCGTTGTTTTGCTAATTCCAAAGTATGAAAATTGGTTGATTTCTGTATGGTGACATTTGGAATTCTTTCCGCCATACAGAACTTCTGGTCCGGCAAGACATCAAGTCCGTCGGGTTAGCTTGTATTTTGTAAATTTAAACTATTGGAAATGAATTAAATTCGAGAAATCAATCAAAATTTGTAAAAATGTCAGAAAGTCAATTGACCGTGTCCGTCAAAAGAAATAAACGTCTACAGTGTCATCTGTTGAGTTATTGGAGGATCAGTCAGAAACATGAAAATAAATGTGCGCCTACAACGCCACCTAGTATCAATTTTTAATTTGAGAAAACTTTTTAATCTATTCGTGATTTCAAGCTGAACAATGCATTAGGTCCTAAGTAACATTGAGAGATTCTCTTCGTCGACTTTCTCTTTGGTTAATAGCTTGTCTATTAAACGGTTTGCTGATGTTTTCGACGTATTGGATCCTTAATCACACTTTATACTACCGTACTGTATGTTGAAAATACTTGAACATGTTTTTACATAGCCGTAGGAACGCAAAGAGAAAGTCGACAAAGAGAGTCTCTCAATGTTACTTAGGACCTAATGCATTGTTTAGCTTGATTTGTCATGGATTTCAATGTTACCTTGCAACAAAATTTAGTTGGACTTTAGTTGGGAACAATGGAAAAACATAAAACTAAAAAAATGACGGTAGTGATAGTGATATTGGTGGTGTTTTTGGTGATGTTGATAGTGTTAGTCAGATAACATTCGTAAATTTGACTTTTTTGTATGGAAAAATACCGTTTTTTTCGACTTCCAATTTACGGCATTTTCTAGAGAATTTCCAACTTTTCATTTTTCTTAAACCTTTGTTGGGCAAAACGGAACAAATCAATCAAAAACATCATCAAGATTGGTCCAGCCGTTCTTGAGTTTTAGCATCACTATCAAAAAAACATTCATTTTTATATATAGAGAGAGAAGAGATATGGATCACATAACTGAAATTTTTGGATCATTTCCAAGTTTTTTTGACGTAGGGGTTCGTTTTTGTCTTCTATACTGGAGTACAAATTAAAAAAATCCAATGCGACCGCCACGAAAAGCGGTCAAGTTTTTAGCGATAATACCTAGTTATTTCTCGAAATATTTTCAAAATGTTTGCCCCAATAGATCGGAAATATTTCTACATGTTGATTCCAATATTGAAAACTATTGATTTTCAATATTGAACTATTGAAATAACGCATATTTCGTTTCGCAGACTAAATTTACTAAATGCCAAGTACTTCCCTATCACAGACTTCAAATGTAAGTAAGGGAGATCTCATATGCAGCAATGCACGATTTAAAAGAAGAACTTTTTTTTTCATTTGCCGGTAGCTTTAGAGCTATTTGTAACCACAATGAGCCAGTATGTAATGGGTAGCTGGTGGTGTCAATTCCCCTTTGGCCAGGTACATGATGGCTCTATCGCCCTCGGTCAGGCAATCGTTGCTAGACAGCCATTGTTTATGCAGTCGGTAAACCAAGCTAGTGGTGAATTTGTAGCCAACCGGTTGACGAATCCACTTGCAAAATAAGTTTGATCTAGTTGGCAGCCATCTTTCGATGAGGCAGTTTAGTGGTATGAACGTAATAAGCCAACCACCAATCATCATCAGTAATGTGTGTAGAAATTGTATTAACTTTCAACATTAGCATGACCAGTTATTAGTTATTAGTTATTAGCAGATGATTGATTTCAATTATCTG
The DNA here is from genome assembly GCA_034211315.2 of Aedes japonicus. Lineage (NCBI taxonomy): Eukaryota > Metazoa > Arthropoda > Insecta > Diptera > Culicidae > Aedes > Aedes japonicus. The sequence continues at coordinate 118,553 of JASCZW010002106.1, forward strand.
CTAACAACTGTTGCAAATTTGACGCTAGTATTACTGTCTAATGATGTCTTATTGTCGCACAATATTAACGAATAGGAATAATGGGCCAAACGGCAGGTCCAAAGAAGATCGATCAAACATGAACCATTTAGAATCCGGACGACCCATTTGATTTCCCCAGCTAAATAGTTTTTTGTCAATTGTCAACTGGAACCGCTGGGACTAAACAAGTTTCAGCTTTCCCTTCGCCGCATACCTAAAATCTTTCGAACAATTTCAAAAACGGCTCGGAAACCGTCTATAGCTCTCGAAAATTAAGACAATTCCTTTTAATCCTGTCTGAACGTGTGTTAAAGTAGCTAAAAAAATGAAATTCCCACAAGTTGCCGGGCCTTCCAAAGCAATACAAAAACTTTCCCTCTCTCTAGCAAGAATAGATGATAGAGCCCACTTGAAAATCCATTTATTGTCAATTCGTGTATGTAAAGCTGACTGCGCTTGTTTGTTTGGTCTTACACAAGCAATGTCTATGTTTCGTGACCATAGAAGACTACCAGTCTTATTAATGTCTTGTAAATGTTCGAATTTGTAGTTTGGCGAGCTTTGTTCGATCTTAGCGTCCTTTGGAGTTCCAAATAGGCATGATTGGCAGCCTATTGCGCCTTTGTATTTCTCTGCTGGTGTCGTTATCAGCGGTCACCAATGAATCCAGAAACACGAATTCGTCTTCCGTCGATCTGAACTCGTGGCGGGAAACCAGCATTGTCTTCTCATGAGCCTCTTCCCTTCATGATTTTCAACGCATTAATCACAAGCTCATTCGTACTAGCTTCAGCCTTAAGTCTGATGTACGTTTCCGCTATCGTCTCAAAGTTACGTGCTACGATATCAACGTCGTCAGCGAAGACAAAAAGTTGGTCAGACTTCCTGAAAAATTGTACCAGGTCGTGTCTATCCTCGCTTTTTGAATTGAACCCTCCAACCCAATGTTAAATAGTACACACGACAATCCATCATCTTGCCGTGACCCTCTCCGAGATTCAAGGGGACTCTAGAGGAATACATAAGATATGTATAAAGGTAGTCTTAAATGTAATATAACCTTAGATATAAAATGTAAAATTTTGCCCAGCACCTTGTTCAAATGCCCCCATTAAATTGCAGCCAAAAAAAACTCACCATCATTCACCAATGTTCATTTCCTGAATCACCGCAGATATCAGCACCGTCGAATCTCAGCTTAAAACACCGCTGATTGTCCGGCCTAGAATAATTCATGACTCCCGATAACGACAATGCGATCGTAAAAATTCTGCACCCCACAATGGAAAATCCCGCTCGGCGTTCTCATGGCATACACATCTACATCTGCCGTGCCCCAGAGTGTATATAATCAATCGTTAAAGCTAATTAGCACCTTAAAAGCATCACCAAAAGACCCCCAAAAACCTACGCCATTATTATTAATTCTGCAGTTCCGCAATAATCCGTCACTTCTTCCCGGTCGCTCTGTCGGTCGGTCGGTCGGTGTTGTCGAGTTCGCGCGAGGGGGGCCGAACCATCATTCACTTTTTCCGTCACCCACCGAGCGCGCGCGAGACGTCGCTTCCATCCGGAAGTCGCTGACGAAAGTTGCTGAGTCTGACCCCCCTTCCCTCCCCCTTCTCAAGGAAATGATGCAATCGTCGCCGAAAGAAATAAACTCCGTGTGAAAATGCGATTAGAATCAGCTTTGAGCGCGGCGCAGATTAGTTAATTGTCGGTGTCCCCCCAAAGTGAGGAATAAACCTACTCCCGCTAACTTTTCGGGGACAACGACAATGGGATTGTAATTTGATGTGGCCTGGGTTCAGGGCTTTGTCACGTGATTTTTTTCGCGAGACTTTTGTTTGGTGTGGGTTGTGAGCCTCTCGTAGTTTCCTAATTAGGTTTATGGTTCCTTAATTCTGATTATCTTCTTCTACTGTCTGGTTCACGGAATGTACTAACGTGTTTTTTCCGTCTCTTTTTCAGGTATGTTCAGAAATATTTTGTCAGTCATAGTTGTAAGTATACTTCTCCTCATTGCATGTACATTGAAGTCCAAAACTGGACTCAAATTATACGCAGAATGATCCACGGCCGGGTGGACAGGTTAAAATGTGTACGGCCCTTTCCCGAGCTAATTGAGTCATGCTCTGTTAACGGCTCTTCCGTGAGTGCAATATCATATCAGGCTAAACTACGCACGCCGCTCTCAAACACGTGTGTGGAAAGAAATGTAAACACCGGAGGAAAGCAAATTTTCCCGACTATTATGCAGTGCTAAATCACACAATAGACGACGAGTGCAGCACGCACATGACTGCAAACCCGAGTAGGGTGAACACTTCCTAGTTGGGTGACATACTTTTGTTTGATTCAGGCCTACCGTACCGCACCGGGCCGGGTATAATAAGCAAAACAAAACGGTACCATCCATAACACCGAAGCTGACTAACCCGTCGCCCACTTTCATCATGACGACCGGCGCTACTAGCCAGCATCAACATAAATCAGGTTGATTTATTGGGCATTAGGGCAATCAAATAATTTGCTAAAGTGTCCGTTGAGCTTCTGGTGATAATTAGGACTCCTAATGGGCCAGTGGTGCCAGATTTGCCAATAATTTTGCCGAATTGGGCGTTTCCAGGCGAAATGCAAAAATTGTTTGGTCTCATGAGTCAGTTTTAAAAAGGGCGTAAGCATTTTGAATTGCACTTCAATTAATTATTTGTAGCTCGAAAACCTTTGGTTGTACAAACAAACTGACTAAGAACAAGTTGTGGCCCTATGTGTGAAGGTTGTAGAAAAAAATATACACCTAAAAAAATAATTGGAAAAAATCGATAATTAACATGAAAATTTAAATATCTCAATTTTTTTTTAATTTCATTTTTTGACTGTGAAGATTTGAAGTTATTACGCAAATTTTAGCGAAGACGCCAGGATGGAGACATGTTGAAGAAAAAAGTTTGTAGAACATTCAATTTTGCTGTATTCGTCAAAATTTCAATATTTGCGAGAATAAACGTATTCTGATTATATAATCTGATTTTTGAAGTACTTTAAAAAAATTCAACTTCTAATAATGATCTACGTAAGAGCATCCGCTCTCGAGATATTTCCGATTTAATTTTATCACATTCGAATAATATTCGAAAATACGACCTTTTCATAAATTATTCGCGTGTCTCCAGTGACTACAAAACGTTTTTCGAAATGTTTGTTAAGTTTCCTACAACTCTCTCTTTGACAGCAAGACGATTGGATCAACGGTTCAAACAGTATTTTTAAAATTTTCGTTTACCATATGCCTATTTCGCTTCGTATTGTATACTTAATAGATTGTGTGTAAAAACTTGAAGCTCTAACGTCAGTTTTAGAGAAAAAGTTCCGGGTGGAGAGATCTGGAGTGAAAGAAGTGTCGCTAAAATCTCATCTATTTGCCAAAATAAACGTGTTTCGATGTTGCAGTACATTTCCAGCGGAAAATACCGCCTTTTCATAAATTATTCACGGTTCTCCAGCATCACAAAAATACCTTTTTCGAAATATGCGTACAGACACAAATATTATGAGAACCTGAGCGACAAGCCTGTTTCACAATGTATTCGTGTGTGTTAAACTGTTCCATTACCATTTGATTATTCCAAGATTTTGGTAAAACTGATAGTATCCTTATTTGGTCTTCTCTTGAACATTCTGGCGAAGCAAATTTTTCTTTCAACAGAAATATTTTCTCGTCAAAGCCAGCCGCTTTTCGTTTCAACAAATCCAGGTCATCTTCCTTTTCAAATCCGCAAATGTTTTTTTTTAAACCGTCAGTAATACTCCAATTTTTTCTCCGAGGATAGTAAACCTGCTTCAGTTTTGATGATGATACCAGTGAAAGGTTGGTTCCAGCTATACCTTTGTTAAACAACTCGATATTATGCGCTCTGGAAAATTCTTGTTGCAAGCTTTCTTGAGAAGATGATGTGATGGATGTAGCCGAAGGTATTTTCTCCATAGCGTACCTTGATGTAGATGGTTGAAGCTCCGGAACGGGGTTGTGTAGTTGCTCATCAATACCCAATGAACTACCCGGTGAGATTCAATCACTTGCCTCTGAAAGCCAAAAAAAAATCTTGTCTTAAAATCCCCACATCCCAAATTTGGTTCCATTTGCTTGATTAGTACTCGAGTTTTGCAGAAATTTGTGATTCATTTGTGTGGACGGGGGAAGAGTTTTGAACCTACATAAGAACCTTCTCCGGTCTAAACAATTCCAACATATAAATTTTTATTACAGTAGGTATAATTCTCATGTTTGGCCGACATTTGTGTCTCAGTTTCATGAGAGCTCACCCCTACCAGGCAGAGGAGGAGTCTCAAACTTCCATAGAAACATTTCTCGCCTTCAAAAATCCTTACATACCAAATTTGGTTCCGTTCGCTTCATTAGTTCTCGAGTAATGTAGCAATTTGTGTACTTATCAGAAGCTCGGTATACTTTTCAGATTTGACTTAGACTTTCCCAAGGTTTCGCTATTCTCCCTGATTTCAAAGGAACATACCATAAAATCATGGAACTTTCCAGAAGGGTTCTTCCTAGAAGTTCAGACAACTTTTCTGAAATTCAGATTGTTTCCTAGAAATTCAGGAAATTGTCCACAAATTCAAGGAGCTCACCACGAGTTCAGGGAAGTTTCCAAAATGAAAGAGTTCTTCACAGAAGTTCAGGTAACTATCAAGAAATTAAGGGGGCTTCCAGAAGTTTAGAAAACTTATCAGATTATTTTGGGTATTTTTTCAGAAGTTCATAGGAACTACTCAAGATGTTCAGGAAACTTCCCAAAAATTCAAGAAACTTTCCAGAAAATTAGAGAACTTCCAATAGAGAACAGTCAAGAAATTCATGAAGCTTTTCAACAGTTTGCGGATCTTCCTAGAGGTTTAGTGAACTTCTTAAAATTTCATGAAACTTGCTAGATATATACAGAACTTCTTAGAAGTTCAGCGAACATGTCGGAATTCAAGAAACTTCCTTAAAGTTCAGGGTTTCTCATGAATTCAAAAAACTTCTCAGAACTTCATGAAATGCTCACAAAGATCATGGAACTCCCCCAAAGATCAGGAAACTTTCCCAAAGGTCAGCAAACATCTCAGATGTTCAGAGAACGTCCCAGAAATTTAGAAAATTTCCCAGAAGTTCAGGGAACTTTCCAGAAGCTCGAAAAAATTCCCGAATGCTCATGGGATTCAGCAATTCAGGAAATTTCTCAGTAGTCCTGCGATCTTCCAAGAATTTCAGAAAACTTCACAGATAAACAGGAAACTGGATTTTCTGAGCATTCTAAAAGTTTGGGAAGCTTCCTAGAACTTCAGGGATCTTTCCAGGTGATCGAGAAACTTTCCAATCGTTCCGAAAACATCCCAAAAGTTCAGGGTATTTAAATTTTAAGAAGAATTTAAACTTCTTACTACTCGATAATTTTTCGAACCCAACCAAAACAAGAATAAAGAAACCAACTACTTTTTAATCAATTTCATAGAATTTCCACCTATTCACAATCTTGGAGATCATAAAAAGTTCTCTTACGGTTTAACAACATCTCGGTAATGCTAACTTTTCCACAGAAATTCCACGGCTTCCAAGATTTTTTTTTTCAATTTCTCGTAAATTATTTAAATATGTGTGATATTCTGCTTTTTATCAAAGAATATGTACCGGTTGGAAGTTAAAACAACTTCTGGGAAGCGAAATCTGATTTTCTAAGCTCATGTCATTTCCAGAAAGTTATTCCTATTCCATGGATGATCAGCAAACTTTTTGGAAGTTCATCCAAGTTTCCAGAAACGTTAATAATTTTTCGGCAATTCAATGAACTTCTCTAAAGTTCCACCATTTCTCTTCTCAAAAGACAGCGAGTAAACTTTATGATTATCTGGAAACTTCCAATTAATTTATTCAACTGCCGAGAAGTTTAATAATAGATATTTCCACCCAATCTTGATAGATATTCTGAAGTTCATTAAATAAAATTTTTAAAGAGCGCGTTCAGTAAAAAACTTAGAAGCTTATATAAGTTCTAAAATGATGCAAAATAGATCCGGTATAAAACAAAATTTTCAAACACCAGCGATGCAGCGATGTTTTTGCGTTTGGTCTAAACAAATAAATCCAAACCACGATTTGAACCACCGTTTAAGATGCCCTTAGAAGATCTGGCTTCACGGCTGTAACAGGTGAGGCCAGAAATGAACTTATCTTTCATGTGGTGGCGAATGTGTTTGAAGTTTGGCGAATTGCGTTTGTAAGGGTGTTGACACATGGTGAAAGAAGAATTTGGGCAGCTGTGCTCAATGCCGTCTGACGTTGCTTGCCGGATTCCAGAGAAAAGAAAATGGTTTGGACAAATTTTGGCTAGAACCAAGAAGGAGCTACCAAATTTGACAACATTTGTTGAAAATTGGCTCATCCTTTCGCACAAAAAGGCGTATTTTAAATAAATGGAATGTGTCTGATGGTAAATCAAACTGGAAAAAGTTTGGGAGCTCAGAGATTTAGCTACGAGTAATTTATATTAACTCATCTTAATAGTCGGGAAAATAAGGCAAAAATGCGGGAATTTTTAAAATAAGATTGTGTGGCCACCCTGCATGTATTATTCACCTTATTGAATTTCATTTTGAAATTATTATTAAACACTCAAAAAAAAATTGATACTGATGCTTTCCGAGAAGTGGGACGAATTTGTATAGCAAGTCTAGGTAGTTTTAGATTTCTCCGGACGAGTTTTTTAAGCTACTGAGAGCCTTTAATGCTTCTTAAAATTCGGGCAGGCGGTAAGTTGGTCCAACATTTGAACAAAACAGATTATAAACTGTAGGGGGGTCCTGCGAAACTTTTTTCCCTGACATTTCTCCACCCTGGAGTCTTCGCTTAACGTTGTGTAATAACTTCAAGTTTTTATAGTCAAAAAATAAAATAAAAATCATAAAATCGTTGTTTTTGCGATGTATACATTTTCATGTAATTGTCGATTTTTTCCGATTTTTTTTTCAGTGTATATTTTTTTCACAACCTTCACTCATAGGGTCACAACTTGCTTTTAGACAGTTTGTTTTAGTACAACCAAAGGTTTTCGAGCCCTAATTATTAATTGAAGTGCCATACAAAATGCTTACGCCCTTTTTAAAACTGACTCTTGAGTCACAAAAATCTATGTTAGCACGGAAAATGCTCAGTCTTCGCGTATGCAAAGTTTCATTGAAATAAAAAAATATCGAAAATAATTTTCCACATTTCCAGGTCATTTCGCCTGGAAACGCTCAATTACTAATATGGATTTCAATATGGATTTTTTCGAACCCACCTCCATATTGACTTTAATGATGAATTCCAGATATTGTCCATCGAAATTACAAGAATTCTGGCAACACTGCCAAGTGTTGACCTCTACTGAAAACGGTACTGGCCTCAGCGTCACCGGTGCCAATAAAATGCCCACATCTGCACCGAACTGCTCTCGGTCAATACCGTCCAGGTGTCGAAGTCATCGTCGGAACAATTAAAAGCCTTCGCATTGGGTCAATCAATACCGGTGGGCAGCAGCATCGGCATCAGCATCATACTTGGCCGGGTAGGCGCGTCAGGGTTAACCGCACACCAACATCAGGTTACACAAGCTCGACAATCGATTCGAGTGCGCACCGTAAAGCATATTAACATTACTCCATTCATTGAGAGTGCTGTCAAATGTTTAGAAGCTGTTTCAGCCCGGAGTTCCGTTAGCCAGTGATGATGATTCATCGCCCACTCTGTGACTGTGTCGTAATAATCTTGGCATTGAAGCGTCATGATGATGCGTAAATGCGCGCAGGAGTCACCTGTTCAATTAGAGCCAAAATGTGTAGACTTTGTCAGAATTCAACCTTTTCAATTAGCGCGCGTTGATGGGCGGCATGGCCTAGTGTTGAGGAAACTGGTTGTTCGGTTGGTAATGTAACGCGTGAAGCAAATCCGGTTGCACAAATCCTACCACGACCACGTATTAGCGCCTTAGTCGCGGCTTTTAGTCATACTACTAATAAGTCGTGATCGTGAATTTAAAGCTGTGCAGAAAGGAGACTCCATGAGTACACACTCTAAGGGCACCTCAAACACAAATCAATAAATAGGTTAACGAGTGCCGAGCACATTGACGCTGACTAATCTTTATCCGACAGTTTATGGCGAAGTATAGTAAATATCACGACATTTACCGGATTTCACCAACACCCCTGTTGTGACCCTGCACAGTGGTCTTTGTTCCATCCAAGCCACGGAACGGCTGCCCGGTCGATTGGCACAAAAGGAATCACTCGTCAGAACCTGTCCAGAGAGCGGCAGGGTCGTCGGCAGCTGCAATCAAAGTTTCGATATCTTGCAACTGCGGCGCGGAAAGGAAACCTTAAGAATCGTGTAGCGGTACTTTCCGGCTCGGATCGCAAAACCTCAGGAAATGTGGTTTCATGCCTACGCTTCGTTTTATGGCCCGATACGAAAACCACAAATGGAGGCAGACTTGAAGAGGAGGACTATATGGCGAACGTGTAGCGTAGAACAAGGAAACGGTCGTAATTATCCCTGAAGAACAAGCTCTCTTAAGGGACGACAAAAGAGCCATCACATCATCGTCATCTTCGAAAGATCGTCGTCGTCTTCGTCAGTCGTCAATTGATGTAACGTAGGTAGTCGAACGAGTTTTGCGCGAAAACAACTTGCAATCTTGGCCAGGATCGAAACCGTACCCAACCGTGAACGGGACGCGGGACGAGCACTTTCTAAATTGGAAAACGTCATTTAACCGACCTCCCCCTCCCCTTCTCCACCCAACACACGGGAACGGTTAACTACGTGGTGTGGAGAAAGAGGCGGAACGAAAACCGGACAGGATTTTTTTTTAATTTTCTTTCTTTTTGGCGATTTTTATGATCGGTTCGTGGTGGCGATGGAAGAGAGTATAACAACTGCTACTTTCCATATGCCAGCTTGGCCATGAGTGAATGGGGAACTGAAAATAGTGTGCGGCTTTCTTGACGGTCAATGGATTGTTTGGGCTGCACTTCTTTCGAGCCGGTTTGTTTTGACGATCGATGGTTGGTCGGTTGGTTTGTTTTAAATGTTGCGAAATCAGGTTCACATGGCGCACGTGATTTGCCAATTTTCTGAAGAGGGTGAATTCCAGAGCATCGAGGGTTTTTTAACTGGGTGATTTTTCGCCGCTCGTGGTGAATAGAGTTGAGGCAGTTGTCTTGGGGTTTTTTGTGTGTTTCGTTTGATTTATCTCAGCTAATATTGTTTGCCGAATTTTGGCTAAGGTTTGCACAGCTAAGCTTTCAGCAAACATATTTTGCTTGGGTCTCATCGAATGCGACGTTTGTCGTGAACATGTTCTACCGAGACTCAGCAAACAATCTTCATGTCACTAAAATACATTTCAAAGCACTCGGGTGTCTGTAAACCTTGGCTAAAAAGTATCGATGAAATCAGAATGCTTCCTATTAGTCGGCGTTGAAGAATTAAGGTCTGTATCCGTACAATCCGACACCTCAAAACATGAATAAAACATACTGCATTATGTTTCCGTCATAGTTGTTTATTTCAGATTCCATGCGGATATGTTTTAACAATTCGGCATTTGCATAAAATTTTCGAACTTTGCGCTAACTCCGTCCATTAGGTTTGGGTGCAGACTTCAGAAATCGTAGAAGCCGTCTTTGTCTAAATTTGCGGAAGTGTTTGACGTCTTTGATTCCTGTTTTCCAGAAAGCTTCCTTCGTCAGAGCCCAATATCTCTCGATCGTCGTAGCTCTGAGCAATTTGGCGGGTTTGAGGTTTTTGGTACAATGTTCACTTGATTTGATTGGGTACCACTCCACACAGTTTTAGTACAGTGGCACATGATGCCAAATGGGGCCAGAACAAAGGTTGTTCTTGTGACTTTGATGAAGGCGTAGCAATCGCTTTACTGCAGACACTCTTTCTGATGGATCTCCTTGTTGATTGCGCTTGTTGTGACAAACAGTTTTATTTTCGTCATAGACTCTCAGCTATACCACAGTGTAATTTTTTCATTCCTACGTACAATATTTCAAAAGTTACAATGACTTGAAGGTGTCCGGATTAATGGATCAGACCTTAGTCTAGTCGTTACTTTATCACTAAACTGTCTCCGTTTGCTAAATAATGATGGCACAGGAAGACTTTTAAAGATTGTTAGGAGATATTCCAGAAGAGTCTACAAAATATTCTTCAGATTTTGGATTTCTTATGTTATTAATCCAACTATCGGTCTGGCAAGTCTTAGTGCTGTATTGAATCAGAAATAGATTGCCTGTTGCTGAATCTAATCATTGGAATTAGAAGAATATTCTTGGTACGGAAACTCACCAGTACAGTTTCATCTTCTATGTCCCAAAAATATTCATCGTTATTAGTTTCGTATTTGCATACTCTTCAGCCCGAGGCTGATTCAGTCACGCCAGGAACACCTGGATCCTACATATCGAACCCATCAACGTATGAGCCGGAACCAACTGCTTTACTGCAACGTGATCAAAGATTCGTCTCAGAAAATCTCAGCGGCGCGGATTGCCGAACAGTAAATTAAAATGTATAAATGTTAGTTTTGCAAAATTTCAATAGATTTGACAAACTTTTTCACATCCTATTACAGACACTGTACCCTTTGACTCACCAAGCTTTACAAAATTTCTGCATTTCACGGTCAACTGAATGAAGACTGTATATATATGATTCAAAGTGGATTGCAGTATTTTCACATAAATATATACACTATTATACAATATTTCATGAAATGGAGGGACCATCAGGCACCTCATTGAAGCCTCTGGATGGGGAGAGGGAATACCAACTTCCATTGCTAACAGTTTAGAATAGAGGCGGGCTCTACTCCCACCCATTGAGGCATCCTCATGTTAGATGGTTTGCTCTCTTTGACCAATTGTTCAATCCCGTTCAATCGTTGAGATGAGGTCTTTGCTCTCCCTGACTTTTGGTCTCGACGGGACAATGCGCCAGACTGGATCATCAGCGGTTATTAAAGCTTGTTAGGTTCTTACAGAGATAAGAGCCCATTGCTGCTCGGACTGTGAGTTTCCGGTGCCAGGGTGGTGGCAGTACCTATCCTACGTCGTATCATACGCTCAGAAAATCTCAACGGTGCTGTCTAGAATTGACAACACACCGACTGTGTGTTTGAGAGGCAGATTGCAAGCGGCCAATATACCATAGGTGCTATTAAACTTAATCGCGACTAAAGGCATAACTGAATCGTGACCTAAATGAAACTTAACTCGATGATTCAAGCATGACGCAATTGAAAATTAGTATGGCAAAAAACTCGAATTGTCAGTAGGTAAAGAAGAGTGACCGTAGTGCGAGAACTTTGCATGTCATAAGCGGGTGCTCATAACTTTGTTAGAAACTCGTCTCAGTTTAATACGTTCTTAACGGGAATTCCAAAAAAACATTTAACGGTTGTCAAGGCGAAAATTAAAATTTTCTCATTTAAAAAAACAAGCATTTCATCAAAGGTAGAAACACAAGAAGCTCTAAACAAATTGATTTTTTTCATAGAAAGAGCACGATGTTTTCCAGAAATAGGTCAGCATTTTCCATGAGCAGCAACAAGAAAAGGTTTAGAAAAGTGTCGATAAACCAAAAAAATGGCAGTTTAAAATTAAATTGAAAAATGAGAATCATAAAATTCACCCACAAAAAAAACATAATATTTCAGATTTTTCAGATTGAGATTTTTATTAATTTCTGCAGTTCAATTTTTTTTCGCTAAAGCTGGCCATTTTCCGTCTATTATTTTAATGTGATTACGTCTTTCCTATACCCAAGAGCAAACTTCAGATTTAGACACATTCCTCACTGAGATTTCAGACACCTCTGCGGTGAAGGCTTTGGGGACGTAGCACAGGGGCCCCTCCCCCAATATCGCGGTCGACTAGCGTGGCAAGCTTGGATGGCGTAACCACCTTTTGCTAATTGCTCAAAAGGTTGCACTCGAAAAAATGCAACGAGAAAAATGAGTCCAAAATTATTTCAGTTCATCTCTATTTTTAAGCGCTCAGTGCACGATGAGCATGGTCGACTGCTCACGGTTGCTTCGTACTGTTTATGCCACATCAGCGTTTATTACACTAAAGAACCAAAAGATGATGCTTGGGACGAGCCTACATCGTCGTCAGTGTAAAATCTGGGCGGTGATCCCAAACCAAGGCAATACCGGCGCTGGCCTCGCCCGAAATTCAGGTTAAGTCAGGGAATGGGTGAGAAATATGTTGACGTGCAAGTACCTCGCTGGGATGTTGAATAAAAACAACTAGTTGCAGTTTGCAGCGCAGGATCCATTTCGGTAGACATTGTGCTGAATTCGGCTGACCTCAGCAGCGAATAAGATATTTGGAATACGTTCCCGAAGAATTATTCGCTGCTGCAGAGATTTTCTCGGCACCGATTTAAGCCTGAGGATTGCTACCGGGGCCTCTCTGTAAGTGTGAATGGTTGACTTACGATGTAGATGCAAAAATATGTTAAACATCGAGTTTTAGGAACTGAATTTAAACCAACAGTAGGGATGCTGATGGGGCCACTTTCTAAGTGCGAGGGCTTCACACAAAGGTTTTTTTTTAAACGTTTTTTACACTTATTTTGCAGCGGTTTTGTACATGGATTCCAGAAATAAAACGGTTTATTCCAACCCGATATTGAAAAAACCGTGTTGATTCCGAGGTCAAAATCCGTGCTAAATAAACTGCGATTGCACGCGAAATCTTTTGCCAATGAAAGTCCACTTAGAAGATTTTGTGAACAGTGGGCTGCATAGCCCACCAAGGTCCAAGAGTCAAACGAGGCCCCGGGTCCAGAACACAAAATAGGACCGGAGTGGATGCAACGAGGACCTTACTATCTGCAACTGGTGCGGTGTTTAGCAGGGATTGTTCAGAAGGTCAACTGGCATTCAAAAGCTAAGCCGTTTTGTTTGGAAGTCTCACCGCTACCATGGCGCTGAGTCATGCATGCAACATTGAGTATTGCCAGCATGTTCTATCTGGTGATTCTGATAAGATGGAGAAATTCTAGCTTTCGGCAAAGTTGTTGATCAGAAGATCCAAGCGGCATAACTGGAAAGGTGAATCGTTTTTTTTGGATTTCCCCAGCTACGAAGCGCATGAAATTGAGCACTTTTCAACTTGTTTTCTATTTTGAGATAAATTCAAAAAATGCCTGGAGAATTTCTACATGCTGGTCACTGAGCCAGTCAGGTTTTGATTCCCTTAACAACTTTTTCATGGCAAACATCATTCCCAAATGGACAGAATACCGAGATATACCTTAATCAGCAAAACCACTTGCCACTCCTAGCGCCTAAGTAGTGCATACAACTGGTCAAAAATCTAAGAGGTGCCGACCGGCTGACATGCCTTGCTCAAGAGTAAAACCTTGTGTCTTGAGAAAGGATCCGCATGTTCCAAAAAATATGCAAAGATGCTAGCGACATGAGGCTGGCCAGACTCAGGAACTTGCTAATCGCGTGCAAAAGGATTTGCGACCAAGTGCGTGATTATCTAGGACTGAAACCTTTTTTAAAGTCACACTGCCAAGATACAGCTTGGTCAGAGAACTCGAGTGTACACCAGCTTTAATAACACAACTGATTTTGCTAATCATGCCATTGTGGTATGAAGGGGCTGTAAACGGGTTGGAAGGTGGATCGACAGGCAACATCACTTATGCGTGTCCACGGAGCCATAAAAGAATCTCCTTCCAATAACAAGGGCTGAACAATTGTGTACAAAGGTGCAATGCCATCTAACATGAGGATTCTCCAACGGGCAGGAGAGAAGAGCTCGCGCCTCTGTTCACGGGCTGTCACACAACTAAGTGAGCTCCCTTCCCACTCTCCCCATCCAGAGGGCTTCAAATCGGGTGCCCTGATGGTTCTCCTCGTCTTCCTATGATGTGTTGTTCACCCAGCGCTGCGTGAATCAGATCAGCTCAGATTCAGCGAAATGTCCATTTGCAAACCGGAAGTGAAAAATACCGTCAGTAATAAGGCAAAAGCTCAACACATGATCACAGCCGTTGCAACTGTGCTTTCGAAACTGCATCAGATACCTTCTAAATCATGAGAAAGTGACCCAAATACTTCCTCAACTTGGTGGTTTAAATGCACTGCACTATCTGCCAGTATAATTGAAAGCCACGATGCCAGGTTTCTGACAGTTTGCAATAGTATGATTGTGACGGTGGTTTTAATCGTTCTCTATGCCCAGGAGTCCTTATCGAAAAATTCCAGACAAGACTAGAATCGAGCGCAGTCACCTCTCAGCGTGACGGGCATGCGTATGTGGCGTATAACTGGCGATTTACTTTTTCGACTCAAAATGTGGTGAAGAAGATAATGCTACAACCGTACGTGGAGTTGTCCAGCGTTTTTCTTTTTTACTGCGTCTGGCACGGGCTTGGATCCTGTCTCTTTCTGGACGACCTGTTACTGATCAACGTTGATCTCTATACAAGCCGATAATAATGAAGATGTATTGATGAAGTTACTAACTCGGCACTGGTACTGGCCTGGTTCATCAATTATTACATTACACAATGCGTAATACAGTGATGCGTGAAACAAAAACAGGGTTAGCGTGGTCTTCTGAAATTTATTTACGCAACATATATGAGCATTCTTGAATGAAAGCAATGGTGCTGCACAATACCCAGTGGTGCTATGCTGCAAAATCAATGCTGACTTGTTGATATACAATGCGTTTCAATTATTTTAACATTGTTCTTCCTTTATTGATTTTCATCAAACATACAGATCTTAACAATCAGCGATATTTGTCAGTTCAGCTGGTAGATGGAGATATACTTCTTACTAACGTTCTTTTTAAGTTCTCCAGTGATCGTAACGGTATCAACAATCTCTATATGATATGCTACTACCATTTCAAAAATACTATTGTGTTCTGATCAATCTACAGATATTGTAATAATGCCTTTTAAATTAATTTGGATTTAATACAATGTATTGTGTAATTTAATATACTTTGATTGATTATATAAGAGCAACTACGATAATGATATGGTCAATCCTGTGAACATGATTCTGGATGAAAACAAAATTATACTTTGTGCCGTTGCATGAGACAACGTGAACAGATACAAAAAATACTTTCTTTATGATTAACATCCTCGGAATATCCACAGTAATACGATAGAGATGTAGTGAATAACGTATCCACACATCAATCTGCGCAGGATTAGTCAGGATATTATGACCAGAATACTGCAAATATGGTTTCTGAAAAGCCATACAGTTAATTCAACAACAGCAAATGATAACAATGCTGGCTTCAGCAGGAGAGTGATACAAGGTGCACTGTTGGAAATCGTTCTATTTTGGACTCCGAAGGACACCAAAAAATAACTGGCGGCAATTTGGTTCGACAGGAAGAATTGGATCTTTAGTTCGGTAAGAAATGAAAAATTATGCTGTACAATACAGCCGCCAATGAACGGGTGTGATGAAACATTATGTGATTATACCTGAATGTGCGTATTAATTTTTAAAGAGACAATCTTCGATTTTCTGAACTACTTTGTTTTATGGCAGCTTTTTATAATTTTTAGATAATTTATCATCTCGAATGTAGCTATAAAAATCTTTCATATATCTTCAAAGTTCTGGTTTTCAAAATTTTTATCTCAAAACTGAGTTTTAAATTTAAGTCAGTCAATTCCTGAATAGCACAGATTCACATGGTACCCGACAAAGATAATAATATTATTTCTAGTTTTTGTTATTCATTTATATTTTTATATGAGATTGTTAAATTTAGATCGTGGTGTTGACAACAACAAAAACTTGTAACAAAATCTTTTAGAGTAACAAAGTACTGTAGGTGATATAATTCATATAATAAATAAACTTTAGAAACAGTTTTGTTGGTGTTAAAATCATATCAGGTAGTGTTAAAATTAATTTTATTTCTTAACACACCGACCAATAAGGGAACAAATTATTTCAATTTTGTTATTCAGTTACATATTTTTATAACAAGTTGTTAAATTTAGATCGCGGATATTGTTGTCAAATAACGAAAATTCTAACAAAGGTGTGCTGGGGCCATAAATTTTAGCAAACTCTGATGCCCTAACGCCGACAAAACAAACTTTGTATCAGTTTTGTTATAATTACCAACAAAAATCCGTAATAGTGTTAAAATTAATTCACTTTCATTATTTGCAATGACTGCCTCGCTGGGCATTATATGTAATTGTTATGAGTATGTTTGTATAATAATCCAGATGAAAGTGTTTTGACTCAAATTTTGTATCGCATATCGGTTAGTCATAACAGGAAGCTCGTTACTACTTTGTAATGTTTAAGTTCTACGCTTCTTGGTCGGGTATATCATGGCACAGTTCATGGTCGTAAACAAAGTTGTTATAATTTTGTTATTTTTATGTTATACCTTCATGGTCGGGTAACTGCTAACGATATCAATCTCATTTTTCCTAAATTCATTTTTGCGCTAAAACAGGAGATTTAATCTTTGAGCACACGCGCTGTTGTATCTTTGATAAAACACATGTGAGATTACCATTTTGATGCAGAACACATTTTGTTCTCAAATTTGTTTCAAAAGTATCATATTCCGAGCATCTCATGGTATTTTGTTATTAATTTGTTATTTCATGTAACACAATGTAATAGGAAGCATGTTATGTTGTATCCCCTGAGATATGTAGTTATGTACTGTTAACTATAACATATTGTGTGATGGCCCTCACAGAATTGAGTCAACAGTTGTGTTTGTTATTAATTTTGGTACTTTTAACAACATCATGCATCGAGTTTATAGCAAAGCTTGTTAAAGAAAATGAATATAACACAATAACTCAGGCTGATATGATGTTGTTATATCTCTCTAGTCTATGAATGGGCATTTAAAAAAATATAATCGATGTAGACGCATCGATTTTTAAATAAATAAAATCGAATCTACAAAAATATCTGAAAATAAAGAAGTTGTAGTTGAAAAACATCGATTTTTAAAAATCATATTTCCATTCCAAAACTGGTGGTAGAATAATGAAATATTTTTCTTCGTGTTATTATTCATTATCTAATAAGCCGGTCGTTAAAACAAATTGTATAATGATTCATGGTGTTCAAATTTTATTCAAACACGAGCTCTGTCGTCGGCATCTGAACGTTTTTTTAAGAATCATGTTGTAAAACAATCGATAGAAATATTAAAACCCGTTATACACGAGTAAAACCAATTTATACAAAAAAGGCACATTTTTTTCTAATCATTCTACAAACTTATTGAATAGTCTGGTTGCACAAGAATGCAAGGATCAATAAACTAGCATAAGAAAATCTAAAGTCAAACGCTTGAGACAGCTAAGATTGACGTCCACTTTTGAAACAACATTGGAAACACCATTTTTCAATTTTGGCGATTTGATTTATTTACGGTAGCCATCAACTCAGCCATGGCAATTGGTGTGCCTGAGCAACAGGCGTATCATAATCAGGCTGTGAGTGCCGTGCCACTTGGTGAACAGCTGTCAAAAAGATCAAAACAAAGCATACAGGGCGATTATATATCTATACCTCTGCAAGGTTACTGAACGTGTCCATAAACTTCCTTGCACATCAACAAATGTTCAAAATGCAATCTAATAAAACATCGATTTCATCTCTAAAAAATCGATGTTATCAATATCATCGTACCGAGAAAGATCGAATGAAAAAAAATCGAGTTCGTCGAGGTAAGCATATATCGATTCTGCTAAAAATCGCCTCGACATCGCCCATTCCTACTGAGTCAGGATATCTCAACGAGTATTTTTTTCGTTACCTCAACTACTGTTATTTTGGCACGTCTCATCTGAGCCTTCAATGATCGTGCCAGTGATCAAACAATGATAACTTGGTATGAGAAAGTGTTTATCAATTTGTATAATCGTGTGATGCATAAGTGCACCATACAGAGTAAAGCACTGAGCTGAATATCAAAATAAGTAACAAGTTTTGTTATCTCGGAAGAAATATCCATTTCATGCCTTGACCTCACTTCCTTTGACCTTCGACCGCAACAGTGTTTGTAACTAACAGAGCTGCCGTTTAAATAAACCACAACCACAATTTTATATTCATCACTGTTATCGCCATGTAACAAATTCAGTTATCAGCATTGGCTGCAGGTTGTTGCTGCTCCGACTTTATCAACTTATAAAGACGAACGTTACTCAATACTACCAGCACTGACAAATGCTTTAGAATATTACCAGCACGTCATGGATATGAAATTGAGGTTTTCATCAGAAGCCCCACATCAGATTATTGTTTATGAATTTGATATCATGTTGATAACATAATTGAATTGAAATCTTTAATCGGAATTTGATAGGAATCCGTATAATAAAACAAGTTAATATTATGATATCCAACGAATATTAATTTGTTATCTCTTTTGATATTTTGGATGTTTATTCAGCCTGATTGATAACATATTTAGTGATCAAGGATAACATATTTAGTGATAATCAGATATTAGAAGTTGTTATCACTTTGGTATAAACGCTTTGGATCGAACGTTCGACGCCAGTACGTGTTACAAAAGTTGGCATAATTTTGTATGACAGATGCTTTCGTTTAATAACCCAAATAGTTTCCAAAAATGTTCAGAAACACGGATTGGACATCTGTTCCCGCTAGGAACAGCCTTAACCTCTACATGTTTATCCATACCGATTATCACAATGCCAGGTCAAACTCCATTACTTTCATGTTCCCACATGAACAAACAACGCAATAATTTCTCGCACATCACGTTTTACAACGCTCGACGCCACCCGTGAAATACAATACCCCGAATAATCCGAAAAACGACTTCATCGTCCGCACACTCGTGAGCACTCGTTTCCCCCGGTTTTTGGATTAGTTGTATGTTCAACTAGTTGAATAGGCAAAACACCTTCAACTGCGGTCCTCGATGCTCGGTCACGGTAGCATAATTCCCATCATAATGGATGACACGTGTAATTGTTGCTCATACGAAATTGGTCACTAACCGAACTGTCGCCGGTGGGGAAATCGGAAATTCTCAGTAAACGGCTTTCGGGGTGAAATTACTACGCGATCGTTCAAACGGGAACCGACGCGTCGACGTCGGTTACGGTAGAAAGTGAAAATATGTATGCATATGGCGGCACCCGCGAGTGCGGGAGTGTTGAAGAAAGGTGTATGGGCACGGCACAAAACGGAGAAATGGCCGCAACAGCGCAGCGGTGAATGTTCGAGTTGTTATACTCTGGTTGTTGACCCAGATCCGCGAGAAGTGATTGCTGATTCGCCACTGCTGGTTGATTTGGTCAGGGTGGATGAAAGGAGACAGCAGCGGTGGTTGAGAGTGTAAATGAAACGAAAAGCAGGCTGATCCAATCGAATGAAGATGAAAGTGGTTGATCAGGATTTTCGTTGCGAAGGATCGCCGCCTGCTGTAACTTCCCTCGATTCTGACCGAACACGTTGAAAAAAAGAAATCTATTCAAACGTAACCTTCCTCGCGCTCCCCCCAACCGCAATTCTATGGCTCCTTCGGTTTTGCCGTCGGCTGCCATTTGGCCATCGCCTGCAGCGAACTGTGAAGGTTCCACCGGATTCGACCATTCTCTTGCTAATTTCGGTTGACTGCACGCGAAGTGACACTTCGATGATCGTCACCGTCACCTGTAATGAGGCTGCAACGATGCCTTCCGGAGAGAGTTGGGCCAATTTGAACACATCCCCCGTTTATTTGCTGTGACGTTTTTCTTCTTTCAGCAGGAAGCCATTTGTATGCCGCTCGGATGGTTGTTCAAGACTTGTGTTCATTCTTATTAAAATTCACCTTCACACGCCCGGACCGTCTCTGAGAACTTCTTCGCCAACCAGCGAATTGCTGCTGTAATCCAAGAACAATGGTCGATTCAGTAGACTTTGCGCTTCGCTGGACCCAAGTACGGGTCGTTGGCCTGTTGTTTTCCTGAGTTTGCAAAACAGTGAATGGTCATCATTAGAGCAACAAAATAACGAACAACTTAGTTGTGGATTCACCTCATTAAATACCGATAATGCTCAGTTTGGGAGTTACACGGTAGAACATCAAAATAGAGAGAAAAAATATTAAGTAATTAATTCGGGACCATTAGGATCCGTGCTTAAGGGAATGTGGAGGCGAAAAGCTCTATTTCTTCTTAGTTCCACGAAGTTAATAGAACAGCAAATGGCTGAAAAAAAAAACAGGCTGGCTTTGCTGCGTGGTTTTAACGTCGAAAATGGGTCAATGTTTTTAATAGCTCTCTTGTTTTTTCCTTCTTGGTTTAGCAGTGGAAGGATGGATGCTTCGGCTAATCGCTTCTGCTTGAGCCGTTTGTTGGATGGCTGCCTGCCTGATTGCTCGAGGCTAAACAGACGGGAAGCCTTCTGCAGACGCGGGAAGACGGTTGCATTTGCACTGCAGTAAATGCTGCAACAGCTGATAAATATAGAAGACCTGTCCAAGCGTGAAAAATGGACCATATTTGCTCGGTTTGTTCGTTTTTGTAGTTGTTGTTCATCGGTGATGCCTTTTTCAAGGCCAATTAAACTGTTCTTGGCCGCGCTGGATGGACTACCGGAATGTGCAACTATCGGTCTTTAATTGATTTCTAATGAATTGGCCGTATGGAGAGACCGGTGCTATGCAGCTGTGCTTTCAAGAAGTTTGATCAGAACAAGACATGAAGTTATAAAAGTCAGTGATGCGATTTTCATGCCTTGACTAAATAGTTAAAAAAATGTAACTTGGTGTTATAGACAGTAAGTGAAGGCATGCAAGCTTTATGCTCGGTTCGACCTAGGAAATCTTTTGTGTTGGAAGTAGTTGCGACATTCTTGGACTTGCGATATCAACAATCTTTAATTATTAAGTTGAGATTGAAATGAGAAGAAAAATTAGTATTTTCCATTCAATTCCAATTACCTTTGCTTATCTTGACAGATACGCGTATTTCGTCTAATTTTTCAATAATTATCCTTGACGATCATACATTGTTGAATTAGGAGCAACCTAATAGACTAAAGAAGAACACAGATAGAATGAAACATATAATTTTCTGCATAATCTAATGCACATAAAGGGAATGCTCGATTTGACATAAACTAATGGGATCTTTCATGCTGGAATCAGGTCTCTTGCATGAAAGAGATTGCTAAAAATGTTGTATGCTATATGAAGTATTGCAAACAATTACGTTGCTTACGCTTGCTTTTGCTTGAAATTAAACACAGGGAAATTTTACGCGCTAGTGAATATCCATTATTTTTGTCCTGTAAAGCTACTCTAACTTTGACGATTTCCCATATGTTCTACAAGGTGTCTCACAATAGATGTCACTAACACAAAATGGGATTACAGCAAAACAAATTAACCAAATCATAGCATTTATTTTTCATTTGAAAGATACATCTTATAGAAATAAACAATATTAATTCATTTCGAATCTCTCGCCTTATTCCTTGATAACTTTGCGCAAACGCTTTGTAAACCCATCGCAGTTGACACGCACGATTTCCTGGGAAATTCAGTCCCAAATATCAACCAAATGTTTCTTGAATCAATCTAAAGTAAGCCCTTTCATAGGGCCTACATGTTGAAGCGTATAAAGCCCGAGTAAAAGTAAATTTGGACGCATTCAAGTGATCATAACTCAAGAATTAAGCAACATATACGGTCGATCAAACGTCAAACAAAACTGTATTTATTCCGCTTTCAAACGATATATAACAAGCTATTACATTTCTTGGTTTCGAACCAACTTTTGATCGACGCCATCATGATCTGCACAGTCGCTGGTGACACAGTACCGGCGAACTTATTCCACTTTAAACGCATTTGTTGTCACTTCTTTACCGCATCCTCGATGTTTTCGCTTGACAATTGCCCAATATTCTGAACTCAGGGCAATGCGGAGGATTAATCTCTTTTGAGAAGAAATTAACATTGTTTGCAGCATACCATTTTAGTACATACTTAGAGTAGTGGCAGCTGGCTAGATCCGGCCAAAATATAACGTTGGTCTTGTGTTGCCGAATGAAAGGTGAAATCCGCTTTTTCAGACACTCTTTAATGTAAACCTTCGACGTCATTGTGTGAGATGTGATGAAAACCTTGATTTTAAGGCCAGAACTGCAGATTCCTTGTCAAATCATTAGTTTCCGAGCAAACTTATCAACAAAAACAAATTCAAATCTGGAAGGGATATCGCCACGACCAGTTGCCAGGTAAAATTTTCGGCCGGTGATTTGTTTCTAATCCATTTTGACAGATGCTTCGTCATCCAGTAAAATACAGCCATCAAATTTCGTCAAAACTCGTTCGTATAGTAATCGTGCTAGCTTTTTGGCCACTAAATTTTGTTTCAGGGAGCGATTCGGATGTTTACTGGCACAAAAAGACTTATATCCTTCTTTTGAGAGGATGTTACGCACGGCGGAAAAGTTGGAATCGTATTTCTTTGCCAAAATACGTATTGAGACACCTTTTTCCCTAGAGCTCGTAACTTCGAGATGAGTCGGTCAATCTAGAAAAACTTGTCACTACTTTCTTTGCCAATGAAAATTCAACATATGCCTGTCAAACGTTTTTTGTTCCAACCACCAGGGACGCGGTGGTGTATTAAGCCGTGCGTCCAGATTTACTTTTAATTGAGCTTTAGTTATTCAGACTAGACATGATACAGTTTGAAGGCTATTGGCATTTAGTTTGATCGTGAAGTTGGAAGTATTGGAAGGGTGTTTCACTCGTCAAAGTTATCTTATGTGTTTACGTAGACAAAAGTGAAAAAAATTATTTATTTAATTCTGGTCTTCGAATTTAAATTATCGCACAGAAAGTGAATATTTGACAATTTTATGATTCCAGTTTTTTTTATTATTTTATTTTGGTGATTTGGTCCGCCACAGTGGTACATGAGCGTTTTTCCATGCGTCAATTTTTGCCTGTTGCAGTGGTGGACTTGGCCCGTCCTACCCCGCAGTGGGATGTTAGGCAAAAATTGACGTCCATGGTTCGAGTACCACTGGATACATGCCCTTTCGCTCAATTTTTCTAAAAATAAACACATCTGTTCTATTTCCAGCCTGCCGCACACTGACGGAACTTTCATCACTTTCTCTTCACATCTTTCATTCTAGCCAAAAACATTAATGTTCACTCTTGGTGCCTCATGGTGATGAGCGAACATCTCCTTCTACATCATAATCGTTACTCCACGCACGGAGAATACATAACATAACAATTAATGTATGATTCAAACAACATTATTTTAGAACTCAAAAACAATTTTTAAGTTCAAAATCATTTGTAGCATTCGTCACGGATACCCAAATTGTAGTATACCGTCATAAAAAAAAAATTGAATTATGCACACAGCATTCTCGGCATAGACATGATCGACTTTTGATTTCCCCCCTCTACAAATTTCTAGTTATTAACATGTGTTCAATGTTTGCCGGATAGTGGAATAAATGTACAGTGAACACATTTTTGTTAACAGTTGTTTCATTTGCAACAACAAAAAATACTTTTAAATTGAAAATTGATAACATAAGTATTAAAAAAATCCTCAACTGCAAATTAAAAAAAATAAGGTTGTGAATATTAAATTAAAAAAGCAATAACTGAATAGCCAGACTTGCCTTCATAAGCAGCACCGAAACATCGTAAAGCTGACACAGAAAAGACCATTCGAAAGCTTTCGGAAGAAATTCCGTGCAGTTCCACATAACAAACAGAAAGTGTGCCAAATGTTACTGTTTGGAATTACCGCACCGAGGGAGTAAGGTCGCCACATTATTCAAATCAAAAGGATATTGACGATCTTTATTTTTATGCACAATTGAACAAGAATCTATTTCATTTACCTGTCTGTAAGTCGCAGACGAAATAGACCTATCTGTCAAAACATAAGCCTTCTGTAGTGGAACTTAACGGAATTCGCTCACGTTTACTAGTGATAGTTTAAAAAAGTGTTTTAGTTTTATATTCTTAAATTTTTATAAAAAGTGATCAAGTGAAGTGTTAATTTAAATTTTCCTAGTTTACCAACTACAAGCGTTCTACTAATACGCTGTTTTTTTTTAAAGTGAAGATTACTTTGTCGCTTATATGAAAAGCAACTAGGTGCTGCAGTGAAACATTACATACACAAATGTTAACATTAAATTGAATTAAATGTTTCTCGTATATTAATATCAAGCAACATCCTAACCTGAAGTTCGTGAAGAACATCGCTGAAGTTTTCGTCAGAACTTTACTGAAGTTCTTTGAAGCACTTTCCAAGAGTTCTCTTCAAAACATCCCTGAAATTCTCTAAAAGACTTCCTTGAAGTTCTCTGTAGAACTTCCCTGAAGTGCTCTACAGAACTTCCCTGAAGTTCTCTGCAAAACTTCCCTGGAGTTCTCTGAAGAACTCTCCTGAAGTTCTCTGAAGAACTCTCCTGAAGGTCTCTAAATAACTTCCCTGAAGTTCTCTAAAGAACTTCCCTGAAGCTCTTTGAAAAACTTCCCTGAAGTTCTCCTGGATAGAACTTCCCTGAAGTTCTCCGAAGAACTCTCCTGAAGTTCTCTAAAGAACTTCCCTGAAGTTCTCCGCAAAACATATCTGAAGTTCTCTGAAAGATTTCCCTGAATTTCTCTGAAAGATTTCCCTGAAGTTCTTTGCACAACTTTTCTGAAGAACTTCCATGAAGTTCTCTAAAAACTTCCCTGAAGTTCTCTGAAGAATTTCCTTGATGTTCTCTGAAGAACATCACTAGAATTATCTGCAGAACTTTCCTGAAGTTCTCTGCAGTATTTCCCTGAAGTTCTCCGAAGAACGTTCCTGAAGTTGTCTGCAGAAGTACTCTGAAGTTCTGAAGAACTTTCATGAAGTTTTGTGGAGATTTTTATGAAGTTCTCTGAAGAACTTCCATGAAGTTCTCTAAAGAGCTTTCATGATGTTCTCTGAAGAACTTTCATGAAGTTCTCTAAAGGACTTACACGAAGTTTGGTGAAGAACTTCTCTGATGGAGTAACCCGAAGTGGTCAAAAGAACGCACCTATATTTCCAATATTGGAGTAATCAGCCTCTCATGTTTCCTAGCGATAAACATTCATTACATAGTTCACACGCTGACCAGTGCCACGTAGTGAAATAGGTCTGAATTATGAAGTCGACCTTCAGGAAGACCATGATTACTCCACTAAATTTTCTGAAAACAATGCATGATCTAGAAATCACAATAAACATATTACGAAAAGCTCCTATGAACACTAGCACCACGTAGCAGACGAGTTCTGAACTACAGTTAACACCATTCAAAAGGCCTCACTTAACCATACATCTCGAAGACGCGAACTTGCTATATGTCAAGGATCTCGAGATTAAGGTTATAAAGTAAGTCTACATGCACACTGCCCTCTTCAAAGGGTGCAGTCTATCTGAGCGTCTGTTCTCCATGTTAGGGGCGGCTGATCATCGTATTTGTGCCAGCGTGGGACTCTAAACAGTGCTGTGTTCGATGGTCCTCCGGCGAGACAGTGGGTTGGGGAAGGCCCAACATGCCCTTAAAAAATCATTGTTACAAATAATACAGAAGTTAACACGGACCGGAATAATCGGCAAAAATCGGCGACTATGAAGGGCTGTGCATGTTGTAAGAATGTCGGACGACAGCCCTGTGAAAATGGTTCACGAAAATGAAAATGTTTTGCTAAAATATGCTGCCTTTCAACGGTTATAACATTTTCTGGTGAAGTCGGATCGACACAAAGTTCGACTTTCTGCAAAGTTGTTTGCTAAAGTTTGAGAAATTTCAGAAAAATGCTTCTGGAGCATTTACATTTCAGCTGAGGCAGTTATTCGAGTGGTTCTCAAAATATGTCAAAATTTCAATCTTGGATGTCAATTTGTAAAGGAAAATGCAAATTGCATAAGGTCAAAATACGATATTCGGTAGTTTTCGGACCCAAGCTAATGGATACTGGCATGGATCTCTGGGTCTTAAAAGCTCTGTCGACCAGTGCTACAGAATGTAGGATGGAAATTCATTAAAAGATTAGAAACAGTTCCTATGAATAGAGAAATTTTATTTCTTTTGGTGGCTTAAGAAAGCCAATAAGGTCTGTATCTGCAATAATCGGGACACCTCAAAACATGAATAAAACATTAATTTCGCATTACATTTCCGTCGTAGTTGTTTATTTCAGATTCATGGGATGTGTTTTAACAATTCGTGAAGTAAACACTTCTTTGATTCCTTGCTTCTTTCCAGAAAGCTTCCGCTTCATCAACGCCCAATATCTCTCGATTGGTCGTAGCTCTGGGCAATTTGGCGGGTTTGAGGTTTTTGGTACAATGTTCACTTGATTTGCATGGTACCATTCCATCACAGTTTTGGCATAGTGGCATAATGCCAAATCGGGCCAGAACAAAGGTTTTTCTTTGTGACTTTTGATAAAGGGTAGCAATCGCTTCTGCCGGCACTCTTTTTGATAGCTCTCTTTGTTGATTGTGCCTGTAGTGACGAAAGATTTACTCGTTTTGCCTCACATGCAAATTGCTTGCCACACAAGGTATTTTATGGGAAATTTCGATGCCTTCTTCGTTCTGAAATGCTCAGCTGTAGCATTTCTGGCCATAGCAGAATAAAAAGCCAACCCTGGAAGCTGCTTGAAATCCTTCAGGACATAAGTTAAATCGTCCATTAGAACGCATGAAATCTTCGTCAAATATTCGCAGTACAAACGTCGAGCCCGTGATTATGCTGCCAAGTTCTGTTTGTCGTTGCGATTTGGAACTGTTTTTACTTTATACGACTTAAGTCCCAAACGTTGTTTTGATTTTTGTACAAAACCAAGCGACATCCCTATTTTACGAGACACCGTTCGAATGGAGAGATTTGGGTTTTTCATTAGTATCCTTTTCACCTTTCGGTCCATGACAGGATCAGCGCGTCCAATGTTTTTGTCACTTCTCGGTTTCCTCTCCACCGTCAAACGTTCCGAAAATGATTTGAGCACATCGGCAAATCCAATGTTTTTGCAAGGTCCCGTATTGACAAGTCAGGATTTGCCGTACGCCCGTACAAAATTCGATCGCGCACTTGTTTTTCTTTCGTCGGCATCTTGAATACTAAACATGAAATGCAAACATCAATCATAGTCTTTTTCGTCACAGACTCTCAGCTATACTACAGTGAAATTGTTCATTCCTACGTGCAATATTTCAAAAGTTACAATGATTTGAAGGTGTCCGGATAAATGTGGCTACAGGTTTTAGAATAATAGGAAATAATCCTTGAAAGAATATGAGAAAGACCACAGGAAGATCATCAACAAGTCCATATTAGATTCATGATAGATTTATTTGGCAAAAGAGAAAATAACTATAAAAAATCTGAAACAACACTTAAAAGGCTATCTTAAGTCAGTTTATGGGAAAATTGGAAACAAGCAACCATTAATCAAAGAACTCAAAAAAGATGTTGTAAATTCATGATAAAGTCATCAAAGGAACACTTCTGTCACCGCTTGAACACCAACATAGCTCAAACATCAATGATTGTAATTCGGCTCAATTGAACAAATGTGGGAGGCACACATAATACAGACTGATTTTTCTAGCATCGAGATTAAAGTAATAATTCCAACTCTAATTCATACATAACAGGTCAGATACAAAAAAAGGAACTATTGTTACATAAGCGCGAAGCCCAATCACTTCCAGTGTTTAACGACCCAATCGATTTAATAACGTATCAGCAAAAAAAAAACTTGCATTGGGACTCCAAAAAAAAGTACTCAACCGATAACAATGACGCTCGTGTACAAACCGGTCACTTCACGGATATATTCGACTGGAAGCGTCCAAAGTAAACATCCAACGGCAATGCGTCGCTCGTAACAGTTATTGATAAGAAAAGAAATCATTGCTTTTTTCCCGACCGATTACGACTGGCGATAAATAGAGACGTGCTTCCGTCACAATCGCTTTCTCGAACAAACACCAATATTTATTTGATGTTCGGAGTCAACCGGTCTAGACATCAGATCGCGAGGTTTGCCGGGCTTGGGACAAATTTTTCAGCTAAAAGGTAAATCGAGCAAATAGAGCGTGCCTAATTCAAGTTGAACGAGCAAAATGGCCTAAAGTGTTGGTCCGATCAGTGTATTGATCCAGTTGGCCACTCTCACGAGCCACCGAAGGCACCGTTCAGTGAGTCACCCCAAACTCGAAACAACCTCCGTCGCCGCTGTGGCATCTAACACTGAACACACCCGCGTGTGCCGGCTGTCACAAATCGATACCGCCGCGGCCAGTTACGAAAGTAATTGGCCTCTTGCTGAGGGTCCCACAAACAACAACAGCCTGTCTCCAGTGGCGCCCGGCCTAGTGTGGGACCTAAACATGATCCGTGCGTAGGACTCACTAATGCGGTACAGAAAAGACCTCGAAGCTGTCAGAAAGTAGTGCAATTCAAAGCGCTCGGACGTTTCGTTTCGTGCGAAAACACGTTCGTTCGGTTGGTTTCGACGCGGGGAACCCAGTTTCGTAAGCAAACCTTAAAGAAGGGCGACGGCGCGAGCGGAGAGCTATTATTGTTTCAGATGCATTCGCATTGCCGTAAATTTGATAGGAAAATGAAATAATAAACACCATTTTTAACTGCAGAGAAGGAAACGAACAAGCAGCAATTGATCGTTTATTAGCCAAACGGCCATTTCTGGCAGAGGCTCGGTGGTCGAAGAAAATAATAGGCTTAATTAATAATTCAATTTCATGCTATTTCGAGAGTGGTGCAAAACGACGCGGCAGTAGCCGTCTTTTGTTGCCGCCGCCGCCGCCGCCCGATCTTCATGCCTTTGCTTCGTTGTCTGCCAGAGATGAGGGTGTCGTAAATTAGGGCCACGGCAGTTGAGTTGAATTAATCGCCTGGAGATCTTCGGGGTGCAACATGCTATGGTAATAGATATTGAGATTGAGATGATCAATTTCAAGCTTAATTGCTGCTTGTGCAAGATGCGAGAGAAGGCTGAATTATGCATTCAAATGTAGAATGTTTCAATCTAGTTGATTCCAACATGGTTGGGTTGATTTTTCAATTAATTTATGGACTAGTTGATTTGGGATAGTTTAAGACTCTGGGAGTCATGTTTGAATTACTGGAGGACCCGGCCAGGGTTGGGAAGCGTTAATGTCAATGACAAATCTCACATGATTTTCACCTAACTACTTCTGAGAAATTCATCGGGCGGTTAAACGATGATAAGAAGTGTATCGAAAATAAGTTATAAACATTCAAACATTGAAATTGATCTGAAGAACTGATCTGAAATTGAATTCAAAAATTTCTTAATAACATTTCTGATGAATTAAGATTAAGATTAAGATCGTAACCATCAAATTCTGCACAGTGGTTTTTGTGCACTTCCTGGACTCCAGTGACCAGTTTTTCTTGAAGTCTGACATGTTGTGGGTCACTGCAGCTGCCTTTTTGAGGTTTCGCTTGACGATTACCCAGTAGCTTTCGATCGGTCGCCGTTGGGGACAGTTTGGTGGTTTGATTTCTTTTACATCGAAATCAATGTTGTTACCGGAAAATCGCTGTAAAGTTGATCTGGCTTAATAGGCAGAGGCCTGATCTGGCCAGCAGAGAGGAGGAATCGCATTCTTCCTAGATAGTGGAAGCAACATTTTCTTCGGAAAATGTCAACATTTATTTTGAGTACAAATAGAAGACCCCAACCAAAAGACAATTTTAGTTTTATTCCAGCCGTATAGCACTCCTACCGGCATTGTTCATAAAACTACATTCAAAACTGTTTTGTCTACCAACACCTCCTCTATGCATCTTTAAAGCCGAAATGTGTACAAATGAACCACTCTAGAGACGGTTGTGAAAACAAATTAATAAAACCTTTATAAGACCACACATGTTTTAAAAATGTTCTGGTGAAAGATGTAATAACCTCTTGAGAACCTTCATAAAACCTATTGGTTGCCATCAAAACCAGCATAAGGCCAAATGGCCACAGCTGTCAAACTTCACGGTGATATCGTGGTTGGTTTTTGCTGTTTTTCTTTGTTCTATTCTCAGCTCTTCTGATTCATTTAACAGTAAATAATATGTAAGAAAACAGTTCTAGTGTTGCGGTAAATTTCATTTTATAGCAAAATATCCAAAACAAATTGAGTTTTCTACAGCGTATCATGCTTCAAATCATATGCGCATTTAATTTTATGGTGAAAACACGATAAAGCTGAAAATTAATGCTCCTCGGAAATTATGGAAGCTAACAACAACAAAAACAAATATATTCGATAAATTATTCATGAATTTACTGAAAATTTATGGAATTCAATCAGGTTATCTAAAAGCCGAAATTGGTCTTCGATTAACAGTTCATTTGCAATACATTTAATATTTGGTGTCTTTAGTTTTTCCACATCTCAAGGATTTCTCATATTTTAATAAGGTGATTGAAAAAATCACAGTTTTTTTCAAAAAGCTAATTTATCTTCGCAATGGCTACTATAAAACCATTTGGTCATTTCGTGGATTCCCTCAATGCCAAATTGTCGTTCAATGCATTTACTGGAGGCAAAATGGTTTTAAAATGCTTTTGCTGACCATAATAAGATAATATGAATGAGTCCTAAAACGGCATTTCAAAGCAGCATTTTACGAGTTCATAAAGTCAAAATTAAACCTTTGATAAAGTGAATTTTAGAAGACAAGGTGTCAAGATCGTTGTACAGAAGCTGTGTTGGTTCTCATACACCTGACTAAAATATAAAACCTATTGGCATCTCTTGGTACCATAATGAAACAAAATTGATTTTCAGTGGCGTTCATAAAACTTTAATAAAACTTAAAAAAGCTGGTGGTTTTGGCAATGCTAATTGGGAAGCCGCATGCGGAAATTGCTTGCCAAACGAGCATCTTCTCACCGAAATTTGTCGTATCTGCAATTGGGACACTCTCTTCAACCGATTTAGTGTAGATTTGAAGTCCCGGTCGTGTTCTGGAGTTCTCTTTCACGTACGATTCGTCCTCCATCAAAACTCACTGAGAGAGATTGTCCAAAATACGCTTGTACAGCTTTCCGATTTCTCATTTTGGTACGACATTTTTGCTCAGGAGGTTGCTTTGGTGCTTTCTGCTTCCTGCATGTGTTCCAATCATGTCGCTTCTTAATCTGCTGCACAGTGAGCAAAAACGAACCCAAGATCCCATTAACTTAGACAGCGCAAGTTTGCAAAGTGCAAATTCATCAAAGTGCAATGTATAAGTGAGAGGTGCCGATCTTCAAAACCGCATGGTACATGTGTTTTTTTTTTCAAGTAGGAGGGGAAATCGGGTAAAATTAACCATTTCCTGAGGCCAACCCTAAACGAGACCATCATCATTCGATTCTGGAGAAACTTTATATTAATACGCATGGTATATGAGTTTATTCAAGTATCAGGGGAAATCGGGATAAACGGACTACTTCCTGGCATCCGATCAAAGTAAAAATTTGTTCCATTCGATTTTCCAGCTTTTTTTTTTCATTTTAATAGTGCACTTGGGCTCAATATAGCAGCATCAAGTTGAATTTTGGTGTAGTCATAATTCAAGTTTGCATCCAAAATAAGGGAAGAAGCGGGCAAAATGGGATACTTACTGCGGTCAACCCTAAATGAAACCAACACAATTCGATTCCTCGCATTTTTTCAATAAGATAAGCTCTTGTTTAGTACTCCTACCCTGCGCTGTCTAAATTAATGGGATTTTGGGTCCATTTTTGCCCACTGTGCGCTGGGTCACGAGGCTGATTTGTTCTCCTGAATATAACCGACGACTTTTTTGTTCAATTTGAGATTGCTGAAACCGGGTATTCGTCCAGTTCTTGGCATATCGCGCAGGGTGTTCTGCTCACAATACGGTTCAATCATTTGTTCTTCACTTGCTGGATGTACTTCAACCTTTTTGGCAATCTGAATGTTTGTTACTTCTTTTTAAGTACACCAAATGATCAATCCGCGACATTTTGCAGAAAAAACAACTGTGATAATGGAAATATACGAACCGAAATAGTAAATGTAATACGAATAAACGCTAAAATAATATGCACTAGTTTAATCTCAATTTCATATCAAATGTTAATAACTACTTTTCGATACTTTCCTTATAGACTTCCTTCAATATGCCATCGATTTTTACGTCCTGAATGTGATTGTGTTTTGGTTATTGCAATTACAATCACGGTTATTAATATTGATCATCGCAAATCTTCAACTAAAATGTTCACTCTATCGATTACATATCAATGGTTGACTAATTGTGTATAGACTAGTTAGAATTTTAAAAGTTAAAACCGCATGAGAAAAGATCTCAGGACTGAATGTAGGCTGAACAATGTCAAGAGCTGAGGAAGTGATACTTTTGAGCATTTTTTTCGAAGAAACATTTAGCTTCCTGCGATACCTAATGCACATAAAGGGAACACTAGATGTGGCATCAATTAATTGGTTCTTTCATGTAAATTTAAGCCAAATTCCGCTGGAATCAGGTCTGTTATTTGGATGATTGCAAACAATGTTGTATGCTGTATGAAAGATTGAAAATAATTACGTTGTTTACGATTTCTTTGGTTTGCTGTTAAACGAATTGAGAATTAGTCTGTTAAAATTCATTATTTTTTCTGTGTATATAATCTTTACCTCCCATAAGTTAAACTGATCACCTTGTGGGCGGTGGGGGGAGGGGCTTAATCTCATCCTGTATGCCTTCATGGAAGACTAAGAATTTGACCAGTAGAGAAAGTATCACATATTCTGCTCTTTTAATTCTCTGCCACGTCGTAGTGCGTTTATATAAAGGCACTTATATGAGGTGTGATACTAGCGGGGCTTTCCGTACTTCACGATTTATTAGACAAAAATAATAACAATGCAAAATAATTCACAAAGATAATCCAGGGCTTTAACGTTCTTTGATCGACCTTTTTCCTGTTCTCAACTTTCTAGATTAGGTATTCAAGATACACTACCACAGTTATTGATTGAGATTTCGATGGGAAGTCGAGAAATTTTCCAACCCGTTTTCAACATGATTCAGCTGCGCGTACCCAGTGAATTAAGGGAGGCATCATCTTCATTATTTAAGTATTTAAAAAAAACTCACCTTGTGTTTGTGATTGTAATTTCAAAATTTTAAGGTCTCGTCACTTTTTTTCGAGTTATTCCACACTTTTGAGGTTTGACTTACTTCAAATTCAAATCATTCCAATCTTTTTATCAAGTAAGTATAACCATTTCAGGGCTGATTCCAAATTCTTGAGCAGAATAACTAAGTTTTCAATTGATTCAAGGTTGACTCTCATCATGTTCTTGTAACTCTACACTTAGAACGGCTAATTCATTTCATATATAAGTGCATTCAAGCTTTTCATGGCTGATGACTTTATATTTAAGTAACTTCTCAGGTTTACACACTTCATATTCAATGGTCTGATTCCTGATTCTTAAGGACTTACTGACTTAGTATGTTTTACTTCGTTTTCAAGTGGTTTCAATCTTTTTTGGACTAACATACTTCATATTCAAGTAATTTTAGGTATTTCAGAGCTTGAAAAACTTTGGAAATGTAAATTAACACTGCACTTGATTACTTAAAAAAAATTAAAAAACACTTTTTCAAACTATGACTGGAAAGCTCGAACAAATTACTTTAAATTAAGTCGGGGATTCTACACTGAAGAAGTCTGAAAGTTGCAGACGAAATAACATTCTATGTAAAAGAACAAGAATTCCAATAAATTTACCCTTGTTACTAGTGATAGTTTGAATAAGTGTTTCAGTTTTCTATTTTCTTTTTATTTCAGACGTGATCAAGTGAAGTGCTACTTTAAATTTCCGTAGTTTTTCAAGTCCTGAAATGCTTAAAATAACTTATTGCTTAATGTGTGGTATATTAGTCCTAAAAAGATTGAAACCAGTTGAATACGAAGTAAAACATACTTAGTTGGTAAGTCCTCAAGAAATTGGAATCAGAAACTTGAATATGAAAAGAGTTAAACCTGAGATGTTTAGAATTAGTTAAATATGATATTGATCAGTAATGAAAAGCTTGAAATTTTTTAATGAATTTAAATTTTTCTAGTTTTTTTTATGCTCTAATCGTTCTACTAATACGCTCGTGATAGCATTATTTTAAAAGTGAAAAAATAAATAAGATTTTTTCTCATGGATGATTTCAAATAATTGAGAGATAAATAACTCAGTATTGAAGTAATTGAAGTGATTGGTTTACATTGATATTTACATATGCGACTCCGAACTTTACTACGCTTATATTAAATTGGTTTCAAGCTTTTCTAGGTTGATAACCTCCATATTCAAGTAATGCCTAACATTTCAGGTCTTAATCGCTATGTTTACAAGTGATTTAAGATTAATTCACCTACATTGAAGTGATTAAACAATGTTAAAGTTCGATTCACTTCGTTTTCAGTTCATTACACACTTTTCAGGACTGATTTCTGTTGCATACAAGTGATTTCAAACTTTAAAAAGTCGATTCCAAATTTGAGGAACTCACTAACTTTGTAAAGCTATGTCCATTTAGAATCCGGAATAATAAAATCATCTGTATCTCGGTAACGGATTGACGTACAAATAAGTTTAATTCATCAAAACAAAGGTAATTCACTTTGGTTTAAGGAAAAATATCAATACAAATCATTTCTCTTCGTTTCATCTCGTCGTCATCTCGGGTCCCGAGCTGTTTCTCCACTTTTCTTAAGCTTCCGCTTCATTATTGCCCAAAATCTCTCGAGGGGGGCCGGAACTGCGGGCAGTTGGATGGATTTATGTTTTTATCGATGAAATCTACGTTTTTATCGCGGTACACTGGATGAATTCCCGGCTGTAGATGGCAGCTCGCCAAAATCCGGCCGAAAACATCCACCGGGACCTTTGTGGAGGCTTTGATGAAAAGGTAGCCGCGGTTTTTGGGCGATACACTTCCTTGCACGGCTGCAGTCTATTGTCTTATTCGTCACGAACATTTTGGTCTTTAGCTCCGCTGGCTGCGTATCCCTTGCCAAATCATCAGTTTCTTGGCAAATTCGTCCACTCCATCTGGAATAACTTTTGATTCACTACACGAAACACCGTGAAATTTATACCACAGAAAGTGAAATTTATACCACAAAAGCTAGGTAAACAAGCCGCTGTAAAAGAATTCTTGAAGCGGTCACTTCCCGTGCCGCTGTAACACAATATGTGTTTCCGGATTCTAACTGGACAGAACTTTAAGAACGATTCCAAAATACGACTATTATTCAAACTTCTTAATTCTTCATGAATAGTCTACTTCTAGCCTTGAAATGGACCAATGACCATATCCGCCTTTCCAGGACAATCCGGATACTGCGGAAGAACCCTTCAGGAGGATACAAATTTGGATATCCATCTCAACATGCCTTTCGACGTCTCAAGCTTCGTGATTTGCAATAAATAGTCTACTACTACCCTTGAAATGGATCAATGACCATATTGGCCGCTCTGAGATAATCCAGATAGCCCGGGGGAACCTTTTATGCCTTTCGATGGCTCAAATTTCATGATTTTTTGTTAACAATCTACTTATAGTCATTAAATGGGCAAAATACCCGACAACTAGGATAGGGAGGGAACCCTTCTACAGGAGATGTCGAAATTTCTACCAAGCACTGAAGATATTGGTAACTCACAAACTCTATTACCGTACTGTTTGCCAAATTTTTAATGCTCTATTTTTTTTGCCAAATTTACCATTCCTCCAATATTTTTTACTTTTTGGATCAGGTTTATCAGTTTAGCATGTACAATTATCGTTTTATTTGTGGTTCATTTTCCGAAGATCGATATGATCAAAACAAAAGATGATTTTTCTTGGGGTCAAAGGATCAATTTAAAAAATCGACAATCGGTATCATAAGAATCTCGTAAAGATCACCCAATCCTAGTTCGTATGTAAATAATGGCAACTGGCAGTGGCCTCCTCCTAAAGAGTTCTCCCAGAATGGCCAAGATGGTTATTGGTCCATTTCAAGGCTAGAAGTAGATTATTCGTGAAAAATCATGAAGTTTGAGCCATCGAAAGGCATGTTTCGGCGAAAATTTGTTTTTGTCCCCTCCTGGGGCATCCAGGTTGTCTCAGAACTAGCAATATGGTCATTGCCCCATTTTAAAGGGCAAAACATGCCCTCTTCCAGCATAGATTCCTGGTAGCCAATCGGGTCAAAAAGGGCAGTATTAACCAGAACCAGAAAGGAACTCAAACCTTTTGTCCATCATCCCAGAGATTTATTCTGGAACTGCAGAAGATTCCAATAAAGCGAGTATCACTTCACCACATTCTTACTCTTTGCTTATTTGACCTGCATTTGGGCGAGACCGGCGCCGGTATTACCTAAATTTAGGTTCACCCGTAAAAATGCTTTGAAGATGTTTGTTAGCCCCAAGCATCCTCTGTTGGTTTTCTGTGTAACTACAGCTAATCTAGCAATAACGGAGTAACAAGCTCGGGCGATCAATCTCTTGTTCCAGGCTCGTGTACTCATTCTATTGTGCTAACGATTGAGAGCGGTGAGAAAAAATTGAGTTCTGTGTTCCGTTTTTGTTTTGTTTTTACATTTTTGAGGCGGAATTAAAGCTCCTAGCTCTTTTGCTAAGTGAGTGTGGTCTGCCAGGATTCCAATATTTACTTGACTGCATACGTAGAAATTATCAGACGTAGACGTAATACAAACTTGATTTATTTCAAGGAACCTAAACAATGAGTTCATGTAAAAGCAAGTGTCCCGAAACAAAAACAAGGGCAACTCGGCAATATGTGTGTATGATTTTATTGATTTTCGCGGTATCTTTTGAAAGATTCTTCAGGGCACTGAAGTTCACATGACTTTTTGGTAGTGTGTAGATTTGGTTTTCGAAATTGTGAAATGGTTAATACTTTCACAGGGAATTGCATGCATTTTAAAAAAATGTCAGAACCGGAAATTTGATCGTTTTATGTGATAAACAGAACATGTTCTAGAAAGTTTACCGTTAATAACTATAAGTAATTGTTAAGTATAGTGAATGACAGTCTTTTCTACACTCTTACAAAAAGTCATGTAAATTTAAATCTTCTTGGTGTAAATAGAATGTGCTTCTGCTCTTGAATTTACAAGACCATAAAATAATGATCCGTTTTTTTTTAAAGAATAACTCGTAATGTTCAATGTTTTTAAGAGTGTACGACTGAACTAGTTGAACAGTTTGAACGTTTGATCACGAGACGCCTTGAAGTGTTGTAAGAAACCCAAAAAAAAATTTCAAATTGAAAATTTGATTGTCAAGTTGACAAGTTGCCAAGTGATCTACAAAAGAGTCCACCGGAACTGTATTTTCAGGAAGTTAACCTCTGACATGAGCAAATAGTGTTGCGATGATAACATCACCCCGGAAAATTCAAAGTAACATGGAGGAACCATTTTTGAAAACCCACCTGGAAAACTGTTAAACTTTCCATTAGAGATAATCTTTACGCAGGTGCCGTACCTATTATAAGAAAACCACCGCATCAAATGCACATACTCCACACCGCTGAACGGGGAATAATGATATTACGCAATATAGTAAAAATACACAATCAGTCATGGGTGCACGAACATAACAGAAGCCGGGCGACGACGCGTAACAAAACTATTTTCACTGTGCACTGTCTGTTCGTTCGGGGCAAAGAAAAACTGAAACATAATCGCGCTCCGAGCATCGATGATGCGTTGCTTTGTAAAAGCACA
Organism: Aedes japonicus; assembly: GCA_034211315.2. Taxonomy (NCBI): domain Eukaryota; kingdom Metazoa; phylum Arthropoda; class Insecta; order Diptera; family Culicidae; genus Aedes; species Aedes japonicus. The sequence continues at coordinate 156,512 of JASCZW010002106.1, forward strand.
TAAAATTTGCTTACCTACCTAGACTGTCGAGAGTCTGTGCCGGTTGGGCAGGTTGCCGCGAAGGGTGAATGTAAAACAAACGCTACTTATCTGTGAGCGAGATATTTCATTGGTGCCCACACGCTTCATTAATATGGTTAATGAAAAGTGAAAAAAAGAGCAATAGGGCCTAACGTAACGTTGTTGCACTTTTGCCATCGGGCACCTTGTGCTCGAGGGAGGAAATTTTCACTTTTCCTCATGTTTCCATTCTTGCTCCGGGAAGTTGCAGGTAGGCCGATTGACTGACTGACTGACTGACTCTTCTGGCCGCGGGCCGTTGGTTGCACCGCGGAAAAACGGTTCCCCACATAAATTTTCCTTTCCGTTCCGTTGTCTGCCGTCCTGCCGGCTCGGGCTTTTGCGTAGATGGTTTCTCACTTTTATTGAAATGAAAACAAAAATTGGCTCTTTTCCGACGCATTCATGCATGTTGCAGTTATTCAAGCGGCACAGGAAGGAACCGGAGAGAGGGTATTGTCTTGATGGGATTGTATGCTAATTTTCTAATGAACGCTTATCGAACGGAGGGGGTTTTCTTCTTTTTTCTTCTTCTTCTTCAAACAATCAACCACGAGAACGCTGTCCGGTGGGGGGAAGGAAGAAGAAGAGTTGGAGGCGAAGCTTTTCCTAGCGGTGCGTGGTAAGGTTTTCCAGTTTTTCCACTTACTGTTACACCCGATGCGTATTCGATAATCACGTTGTGTGTGCATTGTTGTACACGATGAAGGCAACAACAATGTCGGTGCCAGTGCATTTAATTTATGTTTGCTTCTTGTTGTTGCAACAGGTCATACGAGCACTGTGTCGTCGATTTTCAGGTCGACGACAAAGAGCGGTGTCAGTGGCATAGATTTCTGCAAAGGGCGATTATCTGTGCGCAAAGGTAATTGCAGACTTTTCCTTGTCAGACTGGTTTGATCAGTCGATTGCTGCACCTGCTGCAGGCTACAGCTGGGGAGTTGGCATAGCTTCGAAGGTGTTACGAGATCAGAGAAGGCATTGCAATGGGTTCTGGGGCACTGGGGAACTGAAGATTCCGCTGAGTGCCCTTTGACGGATTATTATATGATTTCGAAAGAATGAGCATGAGCATGAACAAGATTGATCGCCCGAGGTTGCTACTCCGTTATTGCTAGATTAGCTGTAGTTGCACAGAGAACCCAAATTTAGGCAATATCGACGCCAACCTAGCCCAAATGCAGGTTAAATAAGGAAAGAATAGGAATGAATGTGGTGACGTGGTGCTCGCTTTATTGGAATCCACTGCGATTCCACGATAAATCTCTGGGATGATGGATAGAAGGGTTGCCCAAGTAACATCAAAAACATCTTTTTGGTTAGTTATCTTGAAATCATATTTTACAAGAGTATTAAGAATGAAATGAAAAACATCTTTTGTCATACACAAGCTGAGAGGATGTTATTGCTAAACATTTACCTATCATAAGTCACACATGTATTTTTCTAGAACATATGACTTAATTTTTGACTCAAATATGACCAAAACAGCGCAATTAACCGATCTTTTTATAACATCTTTTAGGTCGCATAAGAAGATGCACTGCATAATATGCTTTTGACAAGACGATGTCTTATCTAGGTAGTTTATTGCATCATAAAAACTAATACGTTATAATTAAGTTATTAAAAAGTAAAACTAAATACAGAAATTCATGAAAACAACAATGTAACGTTTGTTATGAATATGATGAATATGTTTATGAATTCCCATTACTTAAATTTTTCATATCGATTAAAAGCAGACTTAGCATTTCACCAAGAGATGCTTTAATATGGTTATTATGATGTTATAATAACTAACTCAAAGAATTTGCAATGGACCCTCATGAGTATGTTATTACACTGCTCTCAAGATGTATTTTGGCCTAAATTTCAAAAGCATGCCATAGCTATGGACAAAATTACAATGCCGGTTGAAACTTTGATTACAATTATCACTAAAAATTTTGAAAGATTGAGATCATACATATTGAGTAAGAAAGAAAATTGCTCGCTAATCTAGACATTTTTTCATGTTTTAAAATTAATTTTAATCGGCAATGTAGACCATGTGTCTAATCCACCATGACGGTTTTTGATGATTCCAACAGAGATGCTACGAACTTGCAAAGTATAAGTGAATTTTAAAGATGTTTAAAATAGATCGATTTATTGCGCTGTTTATGTCATATAAAGGGCGATACGGTCAAAATTTGGTCAATATCAACTTGACGTATTTCTTTCAATTTTGCATTTAAAAAACCTGAACACCCCTCATTTTGAAGGTGTGTGTGTGTAGAATGTTGCTCCTATTTTGATTTTGGAATTCACTCTTCAGTTGTCAAAATGCCGTCCAAGCAAGAAGAGCAGCGTATCAAAATTTTGCTCGCGCATCGCGAAAATCCGAGCTACTCGCACGCAAAGTTGGCAAAATCGCTAAAAATTGCCAAATCAACCGTTACAAATGTAATTAAAGTGTTTGGGGAACGTTTGTCGACAGCCAGGAAGTCTGGATCGGGGGAAAATCGTAAACCGGAAGCCGCTGAGACGACAAAGAGAGTTGCCGGTAGTTTCAAGCGAAACCCTAACCTATCTCTCCGAGATGCCGCAAATAAGCTGGGTGTATCGTCTACAACCGTGCATCGAGCCAAAAAACGAGCCGGACTATCGACTTACAAGAAGGTAGTGACTCCAAATCGCGATGATAAACAAAATACGAGGGCCAAAGCGCGATCCCGGAGGCTGTACTCGACGATGCTGACGAGGTTTGACTGCGTGGTAATGGACGACGAAACCTACGTCAAAGCCGACTACAAGCAGCTTCCGGGACAGGAGTTTTATACGGCAAAAGGAAGAGGAAAGGTAGCAGATATTTTCAAGCACACGAAACTGTCAAAGTTCGCAAAGAAATATCTGGTTTGGCAAGTCCATCTGTACCTGTGGCTTGGAAAGCAGCATTTTCATAGCTTCCGGGACCGTCAACCAAGAAATTTACGTGAAAGAGTGTTTGAATAAACGTCTGCTGCCTTTCCTGAAGAAACACGGTTGTTCCGTACTGTTTTGGCCGGATTTGGCATCTTGCCATTACGGTAAAAAGGCCATGAAGTGGTACGCCGCCAACAACGTGCAGGTGGTTCCCAAGGACAAGAACCCTCCCAACACGCCAGAGCTCCGCCCAATTGAGAAATACTGGGCTATTGTCAAGCGGAACCTAAAGAAGACCAAAAAAACTGCTAAGGACGAGCAGCAGTTCAAGGCAAACTGGCTTTCTGCGGCGAAGAAGGTGGACAAGGTGGCTGTACAAAATCTGATGGCAGGGGTCAAGTGTAAGGTCCGGCAATTCGGATTTGGAAAAGCGGAAGCCTAACTGAATATTTTTCCTGAATTTTATACTAATTGAACTTGAAAAAGAAATTTAATTTGATTTTTTAAATAAACGATTCCACCGATTTACACGCGTTTTCCCTTGACCAAATTTTGACCATATCACCCTTTAAGATACCAAAAGTAAGTTATGTGTACTAAAACAAATACCTGAGATCATTTCTTAAAGTTGCATTTTTGCAGTTCCTTTACCTTTGATAGAAGATAATTCTCCATCTAGTTGGTTTTAATGAAATGTATAAATATATATTTAAATATTAGTAGCTAGTAGTAGATTTAAACCATCAGTAATGGGTGCTGTTAAAACCACTCACACCCATTACCTGGACCCGGTGCACGCGTTGCTACGCTTGCAACTAAATGAATGAAAATTTAATAGAACTTGCGCGTTTAAGTTTATCTTCCGAAATGAGATTTGTTAAAATATTGTTGTATGCTAATGTGTGACTTCGATCATAGAGTTTTATTTGGATTTTGATTGTTTTTTGTTTGAGTTTTTTATTCGGAACCATTGTAATTTTAACCAGGGTTTTTCTTTCTGTGTAGAAGTATTTCATAGACAAAAATGCTATCTTCAGGTTACGCTGTATCCTGCCAGTCTTAACGCAATTTCTCTTGCATAACCTTAGATTAACTTCTTGTGCATAATATTGTGCACTGAGAGTAGCACAAGCATCCTCTTTCTTGACTAAGAAGGGGTTCAAACTTCTATTAGAACATGCTTTTTACACCAAAGATACACATTTTGTGTTTTAGTTGCTTGAATAATTCTCATCTTTGGTTGAAATTTGTGTTTCATTTGTATGAGAGAAGTGGTTCCAGTAGAGGGAGGAACCACCATAGACACATTTCATGCATCCAAAATCCCATATATGTCCAATTTGGTTCAATTTGCTTGATCAGTTGTCGAGTTATGCAGAAATTTGTGTTTCATTTGTATGAGAGCATCCCCACCTTCCCGGGGGGAGAGCGGTTCCTAACTACCATAGAAACAGAAATCCCCACATGCCAAATTTGGTTTGATTTGCTTGATTAGCTCTCGAGTTATGCAGATTTTTTTTATTCATTTGTATGAGTTCCTCCTCCCTCCAGATGGGAAAAAAAATCCAAAAGAAATCCAAAAACCCTCACATGCCAAATTTGGTTCCATTCGCTTCATTAGTTCTCGAGTAATGCAGAAATTTGTGTTTCATTTGTTTGAGATCCCCCTTCTGAAAGAGGGAGGTCTCTCGAATCACCATACAAACATTTTTTGCCTCCAAAAATCTCCACATGCTAAATGTGATTCCGTTTGCTTGATTAGTTCTCGAGTTGTGCAGCAATTTGTATTTCATTTGTATGAGAGCCCCCGACCATGAGATCTCGACCAACCATTGATTTCTTTCCCTCCAAAAATACACACATGCCAAATTTGGTTTCATTTGTTCTCGAATTCTACAGAAATTTGTTTCATTTGTTCCATTATTCCAGAGAAGGGAGGGGTCTCAAACCATCATAATTAATTTTTTTCAAGCCCAAAAATCTCTGCCTATTCATTTTTACGCCGATTGCGACTCTATAAGTCTCAGACAGACAGATAGAAATTCTATATTTAGAAATCCTGCCTCAAGAACCCCTCTTTGCCAAATTTGGCTTCATGTGCTTGATTTGTTCTCAAGTTAAGCAGAAATTTCTTTTTCAATTTTATGTGAGCCTTCCCTCCCTTCCAGAAGGAGTCTGAAACGATACAATCATTTCCTGTCATCGAAAACCTCTGCATGTCAAATTTGATTCGATTTGCTTAATTAATTCTCTAGTTATGCAGAAATTGGTGTTTTATTTGTAGAAGATTTACTTCTTGTGCATAATGTAGCACTGAGCGTAGCTAAGGCATCCCCATTTTTTTTACTAAGAAGGTGTTCAATGTTCTATGAGAATATGCTTCATTCCCGAGAAATACACATTTTGTGTTTTAGTTGCCTGTATGAGAACCCGCCTTGTATGAGAACCCGCCATTCCAGAGGGGGGAGGAGTTTCAAACCACCATAGAAATATTACTTGCCTTCAAAAACCTCCACATGCCAAATTTGGTTCCATTTGCTTTATTAGTTCTTGAGTTATGTAGAAATTTCTGTTTTGTTTTTATGAGAGCCCACCTTCCAGCGGTGGTGGGGGTCTCGAACTCCCATATAAACATTTTTGGCCTTCAAAAACTTCCGCATGCCAAGTTTGGTTCCATTTGCTTGATTAGTTCTCCAATTATGCAGAAATTTTTGTTTCATTTGTATGGGAGTCGTTCCTTCTAGAGAAGGGCGGAGTCTTAAACCACCATAAGAACCTTCTTCGACCCAAAAACCCCTGCATACAAACTTTCATGACAATAGGGATAACTGTCATATTTGGTTGAAATTTGTGTATCATTTGTATGAGAAACCGCCCTTCCATAGCAGGGAGGGGTCTCGAACCACTATAGAAAAAAAAACTTGCCTTCAAGAACCTCCACATGCTAAATTTGCTTTCATTTGCTGGATTAGTTCTCGAGTTGTGCTGAAATTTGTGTTTCATTTGTATGGAAGTCCCTCCTCCAGAGAAACAAATGACAATTAGAGAATAAACAACAGTAAAAGAACTGTAAAGCAATGGACCTGTGCATAAACCACGTAGACTCATTTTTAAAAATCTCAGACCCCCACCCCCTCCCGCCTCAGCAGACTTTTCTCCATACAATTTTTTGAATTTTTGTATGGAGCTTAGCTTTGGTCAAACAGCCACTTCTCAAAATGAAAAGTGCACTTTCAGTCGTTTCCCTTAAGGGAACGTCCATTAATTACGTCACGCCCCCCCCCCCTCCTCTTGTCACGTTTTTTGTATGGACTTTTAAAATTTTTTGTATGGATTGTCACGTTTTCCCAAAACCTCCCTCCCCCTTACTACGTGACATAATTAATGGACCTTCCCTCATTATTTGCATTGCGGCTAAACTCGCCAGTGTCATACATTTTTTGGTGCCTAAATAAACGTACTACGATGTGGCAATTTAACCTTCCATTCAGGGTCAGTAATGACCCAATGCTTTGCTCCGCTCCAAAAAAAAATTTTTTTTATCCGATTTTTGATATCTGGGTCTCTAATAAAAGGTATAAATTCTTATAACGACATGCTGAACTGTTTTTTGCTCTTTTAAAAGTGTCCATTCTGCGCACATAGGCACCAAGAACCGGTTTGGGTATGCATCCGAAAAAGACAATTTTTGAACCTCATATATTTGTACCGTTCGACGGTACAAAATTCACGATTAAGAATACTGGTCTTCAAAAACATCATTCCATAGACCAACCAGAGGGTTTGGTCACATCCGGATCACCCTGGAACCGGTTTCGGTATGGCCCAAAGAGGGCAATTTTGGAACTTGTATTTATAATATAACCTGTATATAAAATCATGAATTTTGAGCCATTGAACAGTACCAAAATGTGAGGTTCCAGAATTGTCCTCTTTGGGTTCAACTGAAATCGGTTCCAAGTTGTCCTGGTTGGTCTATGGTATGATAATTTTGGATATCAGTATTCGAAATCATGAATTTTGTTACCGTCGAATGGTACTAATCTTGGGATTCCCAAATTGTCTTATTTGGGCACTACTGAAATCATTTCCAGAGTATCCAAATCTGGTTGGTTTATGGCATGATGATTTTGAGGATCAGGTACATATATATGAGGTTCCAAAATTGTCCTCTTCGAATGCATACCGGAACCGATTCTGAGTGCCAGCATGTAGTCTAGGTTTTTTTTTTTTGAGGTAAAGATATAAAAAATCGGTTCAAACATAAAATTTTGAGAGCTATGTGTAACTTTTATGGTAGCGTCACTTCTAGAGATCGCTGAAAACTGTAACTGCCCAAAATATGTTAGTTTTGGAAAGTTAGGAAAAGTCAGGAAATTTCCGATCCTTTGTTTATTCCTTTCAGACATTAGAGCTTTTTTGAGATAACTATAAATTAGAAGAAAAATTAGTAATCTCCATTTAATTCCAACTACCTTTGCTTATCTTCGACAGATACGCGTATTTCGTCTACAATGTGCAGACTTCTTCAGTGTCTCGTACTAATAACTCGACTTAAGTACGAGTTTAGTACGAGACACTGAAGAAGTCTGCACATTGTAGACGAAATACGCGTATCTGTCGAAGATAAGCAAAGGTAGTTGGAATTAAATGGAGATTACTAATTTTTCTTCTAATTTATAGTTACAAGTATTCCACTAAACAGCTCAAACCCTCTAGGATTTTTTTGAGATGTTGATTCGTCAAAACAACCCCGATGTTTCGATTAAAATTTAGTCGACCTATACTTGACGCATTTAATTTCATCGTGCATTAAAAAAAATTGCAAACCCCTCATTTTGAAGATGTGTGCGTGTAGCATCATATCTTTATTTTGATTTTGAGATTAGCACTTCAGTTATCAAAATGTCGTCGAAGGAAGAGAAGCAACGGATCAAAATGTTGCACGTACATGGCAAAAATCGAAACTACTCTTACGCCAAGTTGGCGAAATGGTTGAATATTGCTCAATCAACTTTTACCAACGTATTAAAAGTATTCGGTGAACGTTTGTCATCAGCCAGGAAAGCTGGATCGGGGGGATATCGTAAGCCGGAGGCCACAGCGACGACAAAAAGAGTGTCCCGCTGTTTCGAGCGGAACCCCAACCTCTCCGTCCTAGAATTCGCAAAGAAGCTGGGTGTGGTGCCTTCAACCGTGGATAGAGCTTAAAACGAGCTGGACTGTCGACTTACAAGACAGTGTTGACTCCAAATCCCGACGATAAACAAAACACCTCGGCCAGAGCACGATCGCGAAATTTTCGAGATGTGTTGATTTTCGAGAATTGTTACTATAGAATTATTGAATGTCAAAGATTTAATGAAATACTTTTCCTTTCCTGTTTTTTGGAAATTGTACGAAATATTCGTATTTCCGTTGGAAACATTCGCTCCTTTTCATCTGATATGTTTCTGCTCTTCATGTTTCTGAAATATTCGCTATGATTGTAAATATCAGTGAAAATTAAAATGTTTCAAATCGTTCAAAAATAGGGTTCGAAGTGTTTGCTAATTTTTCGTTAATTTAACGAAATATTCGTATTTCGTGATATTTGCTTAGATCCTAATATTACTTTTTATTCGTACTGCACATACGCTGAATGTCACACCGACCTGCAAACTGCTCTTATCTTATGAGATTTTCGTTCAAATTTTTGTTACTCATGCTGTGGCTGATAACGTTGTGCTACGTTGTGGATTGTGTGTTAGAAAGTGTTTTCTTTTACTGTTGTTATCGATCTAAGCGTTCGCTGATGTTTGTTTTTATCTACGATTGATGCTGATGTGAATGTTTTTTTGAGTATGAGAGGTGGTGATTGTTCCGATAAGGTTGATTCATTAACTTTCTTCTTTATTGACGTTTAAAGCTTATTGCTTGCTCTCAACTTAGTGTTCTTAATGCACTTTCACCGTTATTAATTGGGAGCTTCCGATGTCAGGTACGATTTTTGCATTATTATGGTTAAGTGGCAGGTACAATCCTTAAAGAAAAAACCTAGACCAGACCGGGCTTCGAACCGAGCCAACTCCAGCATGGTGATGCTTTGTAGCTTCGCCCCTGCCTATTCAGCTAAGATAGGCCTCTAAGGCTTGATATTAAAATTGATTTAAATACTGATTTCCAAATGAAAAACCAAAAATCTGCCGATAATGGTTTACTTTTAATAATCGCTTGATTCATTTGTTAAAGCGCGTTAGTGCAAAGCACAAAGCTTTCGTTTCGTAAAATTATACGGAATTTTCGTACTTATTTAAAACACAAAACATCGCCTTTTCCGTTCGAAAGAAAATCTTCCAAAATTGGAAAAAATATTTTTTAAATTGATTTACCTAATTGCCGAATTATTTCCAATCTCGCAACCACCTTCCGCATAGTCCACTTAGTTCAATTAATCCAACCAATTCGATCCCAACCGTTTAACTCCTCACCGGCGACGCTCCGACAAATTCGTTCGCACCATCCGAAGCCACCAATGGCCAACGAGGAGAAAGTTTCTTTGTTTCTGGTTGTCGCAGCACTTCGATCCGGGGTCCAATTAAAGGCCGTGCCGCATCGATCCGGACGACTGTCGCCGGGGATATTCGTGATCATGATCTTTTTGGATCATATTTACCTCGCACATATATTCAGCGCAATAAAACCCCCTCACGAATTATCCGCGCCAACAGCAGCGAGGTGAAAGGAAATTGAGGCTCCGATTTTTGAATCCGTTTTGGATGCGTTAGGTAGCATTAGGTCGTGCCGTTCCGTATCGCAGTGCAGCTAATTACTGTCCCAGCGAGGCATTTTATCCGCAATCCTTTCATTTCTCATACACGGCGGGCTTTCTTGATTGACGAGATAAGACGTTTTTTGTTTCGCGCAAAAATGATAACCATCCGAAAAATTCAAAATCTCCCGTTCAGTGCAAATAATTTGCCGATCAGCTGAGCATGTAATCATGGTTTCGCATTCAAAGCGTCGTTTGGAAACAATTTGAAAACTGTACCCCAAAAAAAAACGCCACTTAAGGTACTATACAGGAAAACGAAAAAAAATCGTGGCGTGAAATGATTTAATTGTTTCAATTCCCAATTACAATCCTCGTTGAGCTGATGATGTCGAAACCACCGGCCATCATCGTAAAGCGTCTGCTTCTCTCTTTGAAGGTTCAAGTACTTACCAGTTCGTTTTGAAATCATTCAAAAATTAATCTTCTATCATCTAAATGGGCCCCCTCTTTGTGTGTGCGCGGTTTGAGAAGCACCCATCCATCCATCCGCCGGACCAATGTATGTAAACACAACAAAATCATGGAAATAATTTTTCGGAACGTTAAATCCCCCCGTTGAAAGCAATAACACCGCCGCCAGCGCGGTAGGAAAAATAGGTAAAATGAATATTTAATTGAAATAGCGCCCCATTGAGAGTTAGAGAGAGAGAGGCTCGGGCGGCCGCAGGCAGGTACCAGACCAGAAGCAGTCCGGACCGAGGTCGTGTGTAAGTAATAACAGACCGGGCAAGAAATTAGGCACAAAGATCTCTCAATAAACGAAAGGAAAACAATGCGGATTGTTATGATGTGCGGCGGAGATCCATCATCATCGATCGGAATGTGCGTCTGTGTCGGAAATTTTACGCTACACTTTTGATTGGGGTGCAATTCGGATGTGCGCAATGGCTATGGTTGCACTCTTATGAGCGCTGAAAGCGCCTTTGTAGCGGCCGTTATAGGATGGGTACTGAAGCGGAAGTATGGACGTACGAAATCTAACGTTGCGGCTCATTTTGAAATCTTCGTCTTCGTTGGCTTTGTCTTCAGGAGTTTTTCAGGTGGCAGATTTTCTATGAGTCAGTTATTTTCCGTACGTTTCGTGTCATTGGAGTGGTTTTCGTATAGAAACACGTTCGGTAAAACATACGAATTATTCGTAAATCATACGAAATATTCGTATTGTCTGTTTTCGATCTGTCTTCTGGTTTCCGAAGATTTTCTCCACAATGTTGGTCGCTTCAGTTGCCCTGGTGTCTTTTCCTGTCTTGTTATTGCTATGAGTCAAGATTTTATATTTCGCAGCTATTCGATGACGAAAACACCTTCGGCTAGCTTAATTCTGTCTCTGTCGCTGTTGGGACAGGCCGAGCAGTGCACCAGCTGCACGAGACGCCATTGAGCGGAACTACCAGAGTCGTCTGGTGATCAAAAGTTCTATCTGTTCATCGAGTTTGATGTTCAAAAATCCTACGATTTGTTAAATGAATAAAATCGTCGCGGACTGATTGGAAGGAAAGTTCAAGCAATATTACTCAACTTTATTAATAAACTTTGGAGAGGAAATTAGGAAAATTCTGTTGCTGTACTGAACATATTCAAAGTACTGAAATTGTAAAAACATGATACTGATCATTTGATTTGTGTATTTTAATAGTAAACATTCGATTGTTATAAAAGGAATTTTCCTTCGTCAGACGACAAGTTTATTGTGTGCCCTTTAACGGTTCACAAAGTCACTTGGAACTCTAAAATTAGTACTTATACGACAAGCACCAGAAGGCATTTTTGATAATGTGAACTTCCATTGATGATGATGTGAACTACCATTTAATGTAGCAAGGCAACTGCTTATAGCACTGGACTGTTTTAAATAGTCGATTCGATCAAGGTTGTACTGTGGTAAATGTTTCATCATATTGTGGACCCTTAAGCAGATACACTTACGGGCATCCCAAAGCTAAAAAGGCCTAGAGAAAATCTCCTTCCAGAAACAAGTTCGCAGAAACCACAACAAACTGAGTCCTCGCCTAGTAAAAAGACCCACTATATGGGAAGAAGAGCCCGCCCTTTGTTCACTAAATGTTAACAACAGGAAGCTGGCAGTCCCACTCTTCCTATCCAAATCGATTCAATCGGGTGCTCTTATGGTCCCTTCCCTCATCCCAACATATGGTGTTATATTAATATATGAAAAAATCAGAGAAATTCTTACCTTGATTTTGAAATCATCTTACCTTGAAGCTTGTGTTAGACAATTTGGCTGAAAGTAAAATTGATTAGAATTTTATACCGTTGCTCACTTTCTGCTTTAATCTTCCTTTGATATAGGATCCATATTGTCGACTCTGCTTCTGTTTTTGAAGAGCGCGTATCGAAACTCACAATGTGTCATTAGGCACCGCTTGCGGCCATGGGATAGGCAAGAGAACAGGAGAAAGGAGAGAAGCATTAGTAACTGGTAAGGCGCTAAAAGAGCACTACAAATGTTGCTCTATTTGAGAAGATTTGTGGACGCAGTCAGGAAGCAGGAAGAAAGAAAGCTGAATAAAAGTCATCCGAATTTCGGTGTTCCGATCAAAAGTGTTCGCTGTTGAGGTTGATGCGGTACACGATGAGATGCTGGGACCAAAGCTGAATTTTATCTTTACGTGTACAGCAATGGTCGAGTCATTTCTCAAATCGAATCTCCTGTTCGTTTCTTTTTGACGTCTTGTAATACGTAATAAGCCCGCGGCTACTTTTTGTAAACAAAAACTTCATAAACTTCAAAAATATCTATTAATTCAATATATTTTATCTCATCTTCCCAGTCGGGAAAATAATGCAAACATGCGGGAAAATTCGGGAAAAAATGCGGGAATTTTGAAATTAAGATTGTGTAGCCACCCTGCATTTGGGAATATCAGGGCAACGATCCCCCATCGCATCTTCAAGTGATCACCTCTCTGAACCGATGGGCAGGGAAGCTGCAGATGACATTTTTTTCTCCAAACACCAGATAACTATTTGAATTGTCGTGTTCACAGCTCAGATGAGTTCTATACATTTTTAGCCAAAGATAAGCGAAGAAGTTCAATTTCATCGAATTGCAGAATTTGGTGACTTCCTTCCATTAAAAAAATTCAAGCAAATTTCGATCCACATCTTCTTAGTTTTAGTTGATCACTTTCAACCTTTTCTCTCTGATATACAAGTCTTTCTTAATCCGTGGGTCACGAATTCCATCAAGATTATACTTGTAGGTAAAGAAATTTGACAAAGACTATTATTTAGTCGACTATAGGAAAAGCAGCTTTCTATGTCGCTTGAGCTTTTAGCTTAGGAAACAAGTGAAAACGCGAGAGAGTATCTTAAGAACATACTTACCTTACCAATCAGGCCAAAACCGGGGTGGCTTCTGCTGTCACAAAAATTGTCAGTCTGCGAAGCGTCCAAAGGTCACTCTGCGACCGATTCGACATTCTAAGTCGACCAAATTTAGCGGTGTCGTCGATATGGGGGGCGGGGTCCCAGCAATGGGTACAATGCGTGGTTCAATCGCTTCCTCCCATTTCTTCTTCCATCTGCACTAAACAGGGTGGCCACAGAACCGGGAAAACCGGGAATTAACCGGGAATTCTGAAAGACCGGGAGAAACCGGGAAAACCCGGGAATTTATGTTCACATGATTGTTCATAATTTAGATTGTGTGTTATTATCATCGAGCTCAAGGTATTCCTTTCTTAGCGTGTTCATCTATAACGATCTGTGAAATTTTAGAGTATGTCAATTGATTTACCTTGTATAAATATCCTGCACAGAAAAAAATCTTGTAGTAGAAACTACCATTTTCCCCGACTACGCCTATCTTTAAAACTACCATGAAATTTCAGTCAAATTTACTACGTTTATCTTCAAACCTTCAACGTTTGTGGAATATTTGACAGACCTTACGTTGATACCAACTCTACTATGGTTGACTTCAATCGCAGACATGGTAAAATCAAACGCATTTATAGTCAGGTGAAAATTTTGGTGTTTACGCTCAATTTGACCCTTGAAATGGTAGTTCCTATTGTGGTTTTTTTGCGTGTGGATCATTCTTGTAAGTTAGTAGCGACCAGAGTTGCCACAATATTTTTATTGCCCATCTTTAATTTTCACCAAAAATCTTTTTATCTGTGTTTAACAGCAGAAAATCTTGGCAAGAACCTTGCTTCAAACATTCGAATTTAGATCGTCTTTTTCAGATTGTAGAAAGTTCGCAATGAACTTTCTAAGCAAGATAAAAGCCAGCTTCCCATCTGCTTGTTTGAAACACAGCAGTTTTCTCCAACAAGTTTCCAAGTCATGATCTTCGATGGCCTGTATCTCATATTTTTCGTAAAAGTACGGATATTGTTTAGAAATTGAGTTGAACTCCTTCAAAGTGTACAGCTTCTTGGGTTCAACAAACGATGCAGTTCCTGTTGACAACTGACTAGAACGATAGCCATTTGGTGGCAGATCGATGCAGAACGATGCTTCAAATCCAAGATATTTTGTATCATCTGGAATTCCTTGATCATTTGAGCCTGCATGATAAGTAACTTTACATATCTTGCATCAACTGTTCCAGTATTAGCTTCTTGCATTTATTGCTTTCACAAAGAACCAAAAGTGGCAAGTACATTTGATAATTATCAAATGAGAACTGACACGTTTCAACAGCTTTTGACGGATTGGTCAGAACCCATCATTACCGATGCTCCATCTGATCGACAGCCAACAAGCCTTTTTTGTAATCGTGCCATCGATCTGGTGTTGTTCAACAATTGCACAATATATATTGAAATGGAGTTTTCATAAGGGGACATTGGGTCGCAATCATAAACAATGGCTTCTACCGCAAATTTCTCGAGAATGCTAACTTAATCATAGGGAATTACCACGATGATTGTACAAAAGCGGAGTTCCCTTTAGAATAGAAGTTGTAGTTTACTTGAGTGAGTTTGCATTTTCAAGAAATTTGCGGAAGAAGCCATTGTTTACGTTTGCGACATTGGCCCTCACGAAAATTCCATGTCGATATATAGGTTTTCGCACGGCAATATGATATTAAAGATAACCAAAAATCATTTTCAAAATATTATGCTTCGAATAACAAAAATAAATATCGAGAACATTCTTCTATTCGGAATAAATGCATGAAGATATTTCTAAATTAGAAGAACAATATTTTTACAGAAATCCTTGTAGGAAACTCTGTCGAATTTTGTGGAGCAATCGATTTAGGAACTTCAAAAAACACTGCTCCAGCGGAATACTTGAAGAAATGTTTAGAGATTTATATCTAAACCTTTTAGTTTTTAGTTCTTTCAGGTGTCTTCCAGGGATTCCTTTACAATCACAAAACTTCATAAGTTCAGAGATTCCACCATAAATGTCATTACAAGAAAGTTTAACAGAACAGCCAATGAACTGCCAGAAGAAACTGCTGAAAGAATCGCTGGAGGAATGGCTACAAACGCCTGAAGAATACCTATAGAAACGCCAGAAGGAATTTCTCAAGCAATGGCTGAGAACTTTCCATAGAATCTTTGGGAAAAGTTTCTTAAAAAAATTATAAAGAAATCATTTGGCGGTACACACACAAACTGACTTTTAGACTATCATCTAAATTATTTTCTTTAGCTTCATGGGCCTAAAACTGCAATGAGAATTTGTAAATCGTTGGGTCCTAAAATGTAGTCATTTTTATATTATTTATACTGAACATTCAACATTGTTTGCTTAAAGTAACTGTTTTCTATTCGTTATTCTAGTTCATTACTACATGATCCGCGACTTAACCCGGGAAATTTTTAACATTTGGTCCGAGAAAACCGGGAAAAAACCGGGAATTTGAAAATAAAAATGGAGTGGTCACCCTGACTAAAGCAATGTCCATGTTTCGTGGCCGATGAGGACTACCGGTCTAATCAATGCCTTGTAGAAGGTCAACCTTACAGTTCGGCGCACTTTGTTCGATCTTAGCGTCCTTTGAAGTCCAAAGTAGGCTCGATTGTCAGCCATAATGTGCCTTTGTATCTCTCTGCTGCTGTCGTTATCGGTGGTCACCAATGAGCCCAGATACACGAATTCGTCTACCTGAACTCGTGGTGGGAGGCTAACATTGTCTTCATGTGAGCCCCTTCCCTTCGGGAATTTTACGTTTAACGCATCCTATTAGTCTCAGCCTTAAGTCTGATGCACGTTTCCACCATTGTCTCAAAGTTGCGTTCTACGATATCAACGTAGTCGGTGAAGCCAAAAAGATGGACGGACTTACTGAAGATCATGCCATTCGTGTTCAAAGCTCAGATGAGTTCTCTAAATATATAGCTGAAGATATTCAAAGATAAAGAAGTTAAATTTCAGCTAATTTCATAAATTAGTGAGTTCATTCCATTTATTATTAAAAAAAATTCAAACTCATTTCGATCAACATTTTTTTGTTGTTGATCATTTTTGACTTTTTCTCTAAGGTAGTCTTTCTAAATATATGGATCTGTCGTTTTAAAAATGAAACCATGAATAAGAGCCATGAATTCATAAAATAAGATGATAGTTCGTTTCATGATTTTTTATTCATGAAAACAGAAACGGATTTGTTTCCGTGTCGAAGCTAACCTATCATAAATTATCTTACGTATTGATTCCTAATGCTAAAAATTGTAAGAATTAAAAGCTGAATAAATATGAATTGATTAAAAACTTATACTTTATACACCTATAGAAATATCTAGCTTAATCTATATTGGGAGAAGGTTTGAGTCAGCAAATTGTGGTAGAAGAAATAGAAGCAGGAACTAAACGAAAGAACATGTTCAATATGCACTTCATGCTATACTAATGGTGGTTACACCAATGACTTTGTGAATGGTGGTTTATTGTTTTTGAAACTTCGATTCCGTTGCCGCAACCAACACCAACACCAACAGATTAAAGCCTGCCCACGTTAAAGTTCGGACATTTTTCATTCAGTGTAGATTTTGAATTATTTTACCGATCGCTGAAACGTTCCACTTATATGACAACTGAAACCCTCTACTATATTTCGTGGAATCACATGTTTGCATTCTTGTTACATGCAGTAAAATGGCGTTGAATTAATTGGAAATTCTGGGCTCTTATCACTTTGTGAAATCCGTCTTGGAATGGTCAAATACGTGTCAGAAATAGCCAATCCACTGAATTGTACAGATCTTCGCCCAAATGAGAAGTACTGGGCTCTAGTTAAGCGGAAACGCTTCGAAACTAAGAAGAAAGCAAATGGTATCGATGTTTTCAAGAGAAAATGGAGAATCGTCACAGCGGGAGTATCTGAGGATACCGGACCGAACCTGATGGCGGGTGTACCACCGAAAGTTCGATAATTTTGTTCGGTTTCGTTGAATTATATTTTTTTGGTGCTATTATTTTGGTGTCCGAAATTGCACGTGGACAGGCCTTAGTCTTAAAGATTTCCCATGATTTTTTTTATTATCGTTGTTAATGTTTTCTTTTATTTTTCGTATAGCTAATTCTCTTTCTTTTCCTTTTTATTTCAGGTAAGTTTCATCGTTCCTACCAAACATCTTGAACATTCAATGTAAGTTTATGTAGAACAATTATCGTCTTCGGCCAAGCACGCGCTCAATGTATTTTTTTTTTCGTTGAATGATTATGAGAATATTGGACTGCTAGATCTGAAATGAATTCATGCATGAAATACATGTAAATCTAAACGAAATATTGCCTAAATAAGGTTTGTTTTACACAAGATTACAAAAAAAATCGACATTTATCGTGACTTGAAATTGAATGACGGAGTTTTTTTCGTGTCTGTTATAATACATATTTTACCAAGGGAGTCATTAAAAATTTAAAGATTATTGACCGTCACGAAAAATTGAAACACTTTGAACTCTAATAACTCAATAAATTTTCTATAGACTTTCGAGATTTTTCATTCATCCGGTTGCAAATTTTCGAGAATATCAATAAACTAGTCTCAAAAATTACCTTTCGACTAATGTAGACGATTTTAAATGACACAAATGAAAGGTAATTAAAAGGTCTTTTAATTACCTTTAGCATACTCAAAACCACAATTTTCCTCAGCGACAGGCGATAAGGTTGAATTTAAAAAATGGGTTTTGACTTGGATTGCGACTTCTTATGAGTTGAAACACAACTTGGCTCATTTGCTACTTGTCAACTCTTCTCACGTAGACTACGTAAAGTTTGGCACTTTAAAAATTGGAAAATATTGACCGTCAGAAAAACAAGAACATTTTCAACATTTTAAACGTTAATAACTGAATAATTTCTCTATAGATTTTAGAGAGCTTTTGATCAGTTAATCAGTTATTAAATTATCATTTGACAATTTTTCACGATTGAAAATGACACAAATGAAAGATGATAAATGGTCTTATAATTTCCTTTTTAAATCCAAAAGCACAGTATTTCCTAACACAGACATCAGAATTAAATGCTCAGGGGTGGCAAGAATACACCCGCGTTGTTAATGCCTGTCACAAGTGAGGTGATAACATAACTGCCTTTTTGCTGGGCTACTATTCAAACTTTGAATAGTGAATTATAAGAGTAAATTCTATGGCACATGTCTGTGAGAAGACAAGAAGTCAGCCAAAGAAAAGGTAGTTAACAAGTAGACAGCCAATCGAAAAGCGGCCTGCAGCAAAAAAGTCAACACGAATAGTCTGGAATAAAGTACTTGATAGTAAACCATAGAAAACAACACCAATGAGAGGTTATGTCATACGTTTTCCATACTAAATACACAAAATGCACAGTATTTCCCTATCACAGATAATAAATTCTAGTTTCCGAGGTCTCATATAGGCGTCTTTCGCCATATTCTTCATTTGCTCGGCTGTCGTCGAGCTGACAGGAACGGTGAGGAGCGAGAGAAGAGTATCAGACGGTTGCAATAGGTTGCGCTAGTTAAGTGAAACAATCTGCTTCCTAAAAAAAATCCGAGAAGGCTTGAATTCTGTCTCGGACAAAGTGACCATGGTTTGAAAAAAAGTTGTGACATGGATGTAGTTCGCTCAGAATTCCGTTGATTGCTGGCTTATTACAACATACATGTGATGTTTATTATATGGAATCAAATTATTAAGAAGGATACTAACAACTCACAATACACAATACAGTATTTTCTGAAGTTCACCTTCTAAAATGAGCTATTGGCCATCGAGTCAAATTGAGTTTTGATGAGTAGCAGCAAGTCTGAAAGTCACCCCATTCTAGGTAAGGCACGTTTTTACGTTTTCTAGAACGTGATGTAAACTTGCATTAAAGTCTCCCGTAAATATTCATCTTGAATAAAGAATCCGAAAGATTTGGTACTAAAATGTCTCAAAATTTTTGAAAAATATAATTCCCGATCATTACTATTTCCAAAAAATCTAACATGCCTTAAAGTAAATTATGAGTAAGAATTAACTGAACAAAATGTTCTTACTTTTGATAACTATTCTTCCCAAAAAAACACCACTTACAAAACAAGTTGCAGTAACTTGATTATGACAAAAATAGGTCATATATAAGTAACCTCTACCGATATACAACAATCGTGCCACTAAGGTAACGCAGATTCCTTCATTATCTAACTAATCACGCAAATTCATTGTGCCAATGTCACGCCTGCATAGAAAAAAAAAGAAACAGAGGTTGCCTCTCACCCCAGTCAGCCTGTATCAATTCTAGTCGACGCCGTTAGGATTTTCTGAGATGAAACATCTCTGATCGCGTCTTCCTTCGGAAGGGAAGTAAAGCCATTGTCAACATGTTCGCTTTCTAACCACTTTTATTTAAACCAAGAATAACCGGTTTTCTCCTAGTGCACATATTATTGTGTTATCCTGGTTATTAACGAAAAAATAATCACCGGCTTCGTAAAGGTTTCCGGGTGACTGTGGCTGACAAGACGCCTCGGACGTATGGTATTTATAAAATATCTTTTTGATTTGAGTTACGAATCAGATTTTATTGTTATCCGTTGAAGCGTGTTTCGATTCATAAACTTTATTCTCAACGTCGTTTCAATATGATGTGGCGACACCTCTTAATTTTTAAAACGTTGCATTCTACCAAGCTACCGTTAGGCCGGCATTTTCCTAATCGTTAAAACTCCCGAAAAATCCTCCTCTGGTTTGCAAACATGCCCCTCAACGAAAGGAGCCCTCAGTGGGTAGGAATGCCTCACTGCCAAAAAGTATTAAACTGAAACTTTTAAGAAATGCTCCCGCTTCTTGGTCGTATTTCACCAACGGCTGTTAACCTGTCAATCATGGCACCAGTTTTGACTAAGATGGAGTTATAAAAGAGCTTGGATCACTAAAACCTCACTTAATTAAAAGCTTCCGGGCGAACGGTAGGTGATGGATTAGTGATGCAAATGATAGATCTTCAATTCTATTGTTTCGTTAGTGCCATCCGCCATCCGATCGCCTTCTATGGAATACGTATTTTTCGTTGGAGCGGAAACGATGTGTCCACATCATATAACTATTTCGGTTGTCGTTGAGGCAGCGAGTGACAAACTAGCGCCGAAACGCCGTTGTAAAAATGCATAAATTCAGTCATAAACCAATTAGACAATGTTCTATTGTCATCGGTTCAGGCAAAACCCCAGTCTAATTGAGTTGTCAAAAATCGTCCAGCTGACGATCGGAATCTGAATACAATTCGAGCGGCGAGTGGGAAAAAATGATGCGATCCAAATGAATCATAACACTTGCCCCCTCTGTTGGTTGGCGGGGGTGACTTATGGAAACACAATGAAGGCGTCATAATGAGAGGATTCCACGCGATTGTAAGAACATTAACTTTTAAGTTGGTTTCCGATTCGCGGCGGAGGTGCTGCAGGGGATGCAGTGGTAAACAATGGAATGAGGGCGATAAATTTTGACAATCAACTGCCAGGTAAGGGAATGTGGGAAGTCGGAGCAGGGTTTACGATCTGCGATGGCGGAGTTGATAATTTGATGATATAAAACAACGATTATAATTGTTAAATCTGGTGATAAATTAGAAGGATGCGACCATCAATCAGTCACTTTGGGAAGGATTACGGCAAATGTTAAAGGTGTTATGTAGAATGTGAGAATTTGGACTATTCGAACAATGCAATAGTTTAATAATTCTAAGGCACGTCATTTGCGATTATAAACATGACCTTTCAATTAGTAAATGCAGGCTTCTTTGTTTCTAACATTTTGATGCTATTTTAAATGCTTTAAAATATGTAGCTGTCCCTCAACTAAGTGTTTTACAGCGCGTTAAATGTCTGTACCATTTTTGTATTAATTTTACTGTTTGATAAGTACAATCATATGCTTTTGCCAGGGAGCCGGGACTGTTTTTTTTCAAACCAACAAATTCAAGGAAATACCGGGATTTGTGCCACCTCCAATATGGTCTGGTTTGTGCCAGGAGTGTTAGGTTTTTATTACAGGGTGAAACAGAAAAAAACATGCAAAAATGTTATTCATTCATTTGTGAAAATTTTCATCTTTATTTTCAGTTGTTTAATTGTGTGGAATCGTATAGTTCCTAACTAACATTTGATATTAACTAAACTGTAGACTTGGTTTCGGAAAGAGGCCAACATTTATGCAATTTGTTTTCCAAAATGTATTAATTCTAATTAATTTTAAATGTTGTAGGATGTTTTATTGCTGTTGACGAGCTCCATCTTGCTGATATCCTGATTATTGTAGATTATGATTCACCCCCAAATTATACTTCAGTCTGGTCGTGATCTACAAGTTGAATTATCGAGTAAAAGTTTCTATTCGCAACAAGCGATAATTGGTGGCTTCTTTTTCAACAAATTCAGCAAACGCTCAAATTGTAGTTATATCATAAAACGGTCCATTTTCCAAGTGACAGTTCACTCTTGCTCTGTTGAACTCCTTGAAATCTCTACTCTACCTTTAAATGAATTTCCAATTATTCTTTTTGAAAATTTTCTACAGATTTTTTAATAAATTTTGTCTTGCATTTCTCTTAGATTTCCCTAAATTTTTCTATGAACTTAATTTCTTATATCCAAAGTACCTTCAGATCTCATTCCTACGATCCTTGAGACTTCAGGATCTTCTTCCATTTTCACTGTGAACTGGCTCGATATATACGGACTTACTTACTCCAAATTGTTCTTTATATCATCTAAATATTTGAATATTTTTTGGGATTCGTATGGATCTTTCATATCATAAATCAAATAATGAAGATCTTCTTCAATCCAATAATCAAGTTTCGCTCTGGTTATTTTTGGTTACCCACTCTTCTCTATACTCAATCGAATTATTGCTTGCTTATCCGAACCGAAGCCAAATAAATCGATCCTCAGAGGTACCAGGAAGCTGGATCAGGCTAGACAGTGAGTCTTACAGTCCATGTTTTCTGGTAAAATCGTAATTGATCTTTACTACACGTTCCCCAAAAAATGTTCCAGGAATAGCCAATGTAGCCAAAGACTTTCTCAAGTCTATCAAAATCATAATTATGAAAAATCATGAAGACAGAGCTCCCGCACGGCATGTTTCTGGAGTAAAATCGTAAATGGCTTCTATTACAGGTTCTTCCGGTGCCGTTCCGGTGGTTCCAGGAGTGACAGGTCAAGAATCCACCTTAAGTTTTTGTGATGAAAAACCAAGAAGAAAAAGATGTCACAGCGCACGTTTTGATTTAAATAAAGAGTTTACCGCATCCAGGACCCTTTATCAAAACCTGTTTCAAGGAAATGTCCATATCTCAATAGTCAATTTAAAGACAATTCTTACAGTCGGAATCTGTTTACTACAAAAAAAATTGTTTGACAACGGCACCTTGTACAAAATTACATGACAAATTCAACATGTTGAGATAGGCTCTCCAGAAACCCGGAACAACTAATTTCGGTTGAAAGTGAATTTGTTTATGTTTAGTTTCAAGTGCTGCATCCAAACATTCTATTTGTTTTATTGCAAATTCGGCAAAATGTTCGTGTAAGAAGTGATCACCAGTTTGTTGCTCGCCCAGAAGAAGCCGAAAGAGATTGCCAAGGTGGTAGGGTGCCATTTGGAAACAGTTTACCGCATAAAAAAGTCCCTGCAGGATAGTCCTAAGCAGCGGAAGCCGGGAAGCGGACGTCCGCCCTTTGCACGCACGCCGAACGTGATCAAATCGGTCCGTGCAAAAATTGCTCGCAATTCCATAAGAAAACATGCAAAGGAAGCCAATATTTCGGAGAAATCCATGCGGAGAATCATCAAAGAAGACCTGCATGCATCTTCCAGAGGACCATAATGTTGTCCTACAGCAGGACAACAATGGTTGAACGATAACATGAAGTTTTGGCCGAAGGATTTGTGGCCCCCTAGCAGTCCAGATCTTAATCCTTTGGATTATTCGATTTGGGCATATGTTGAAGCACGAGCCTGAAAAACATCACACCCTAGTGTTAAAACCCTGAAGTCAACCATAACACGCACATGGCAGTCAATGTCGGAGGACTTCGTCCGGATAGCATGCTCTGGCTTCCGGCGTCGGCTCGAGGATGTTATTAATAAAAATGGAGGACACATTGAATAAATTTGTTTAAAAGGATTATTGCTGATATTATTGCTTGAATTAGTTGAAAATGGGATTTGAAAGAAATAGAACAAATTTTCGCATTATTTTCTGCCGCACCCTGTATATCCAATTTCTTGAGCGTCCTACACATCTTAAGTTTTGCATCATTAGCTCGCTGCGGTCCCCCGCGTCTTGTACCGGCCGGATTCGAGGCAAACACCATCTTTGCGGGGCTGGTGTCTGGCATCCTGACAACGTGTCTCTTCCATTGGTTCATTCTGCTTCTCCATACGCCGTTTTCATATATTCATACATAAGATGGATCTAGGCACACACCTTTCAAAAACTTCAAGAGTTTGCAGGAACTACCGTTCGTATCAGCGTCTTGAACACGGTAGTGTACCGTGTTCAAGACGCTGATAAGACTGTGAAGTTTTTTAAACCAAAGGGTCTTATGTAGTTCATAGTTAGCACGATTTCTGGCTGTGCGAGCTGTATCGCGACCCCCCCCCTCTCCTCCTGCCAGCAAATATTTATTACTCGACGTATTCACCCTTAATCCAACTTTACTGTTTCTCGTTTCTTCATCATGTACTGCTCAGTAACCGCCTGGAACGATTTTACGGTAATGCCCACGTCGTAAGAAAAGCAAATGAATTGACTGGATTTATTGAAAATCGTACATAATTGTTAAAGCCCGCACGTTTCATAACACCTTCTAGCGCAATGTTGAACAGGAAAGTCCATCTTGCTGAAGTCTTTTGCGTGTTTCAAACAAGTCCAATAACGCGATATCTTCACACCGCTCTGTAAACCATCCATTGTTGCCGTGAAATCGATGAATAGGTAGATAAGAGAAACATTTTGTAAAAAATGCGAGCAATGCATATGAAGAAGAGCCCGCCCATTATCCTGTTAGCATCAGGACAGGTTGCAATCCCACTCTCTCTATCAAATCCGCTTCAATCCGGGGCCATGTCACCATGTTTCCGATAGCAGTCTTTTGTGAAACTCGTGGAAGCGTGAGATGGATACTTAGAAGAATCGCAGGTCGGTCCTTTCAGATTCATTCGAAGCCCGGGATGCCTCTTAATACTCCAAAACTGAACTCCTTTTACACTCCATTTTTAGGTAACATCTAGAGGGTATACTGCTGTTGAATATGTTATATATGTTTCAGTTTTTATGTTTAATACGTTATTTTGATAGATATTTAGGTCCAAATTTGGATCGCTCTTTTGGATGTATTTAGATACTTTTCAATATAGAATACTTCCGTTCAGTAGAATTGAATAATAAGTTAATGTATCTCAAAAAGATTTGATTGATGGTAGTATACTCAAACAAATCTTCGGCACAAACTTCATGATTTTTCTTGGGTAGAATGCTTTTAGCCTTAAAATGAACCAATGATCATATTGGCCATTCTGGGATAACCCGGATACCATGGGTGAACCGTAAAGGAGGGTAAAAATACTGGTTTTCACCGAAACATGTCTTCCGACGTCTCAAGCATCATGATTTTATATTGAGTAGTAAACAAAAATCTGGATTAAATTGTGGTCTAAACCCTGAATTACAGGCTACTTTTAAGCTTGTAATCTAGTTGCTATTCAAATTTAATAATATTTCAAATACGAACTAATTTGAAACTTCGAAAGGAACGGGTCTTCCTCCTATCTAGCGGGTTTATTTTTTATTTGTTTTTTTCTTTATATTTATTTACATCGCCTCGCGTTACAACCACACACAAACTATAAATTAGAGTTCGGCTGGGTTGATTTCCCGCAAACAAGAAGGTAATACGAAAACATTGACCGTGTATCCTAAGCTGGCCCTCCGCGTTTTATCTCGAATGAACATGCTTGTCATCGTCAGTCTTAAATTACACTTTTCTGTGATTATGTGCTTCATTTCGAACAGTCAGATTTTTAACATTGGCAAAACATTCACTTCTTTCGAAAATGGTGCAATACCATTCAGTTACTATACAATAAACAAAACAGGTGTTTTGTTTATTCATTCCATAAAACAAATGAATGAATAACAACATAAGTTGCCACGAAAAAGACAGGTGTACTTTTAGTCGTTTCTCTTAGATTGAAGGTAAGAAGTCTAAGAGTTAATTGGGGCATAACCCGCCAGTATCACACCTGATGTGAGTGCCTTTATATAAACGTTCTACGACGTGGCAGTGAAAAAAATACTAGAATGTGTGATACTTTCACTACTTGTCAAATTCTTGGTATCACATGCATGTTTATATCATGGGATAAGCCCTCGCACCGTCGACAATTGTGAAAAATTTGACCCACGAAAGGGATAGACCTTTAACTACTTAAAGTAACTTTAAAAAATTTATATTGGAAAAGTATATATAAATGATAACGTTAATTCAGTTTCAGTGAATAAAATAATCTCTTCTTCATCAACAAGTGCAAAAGGAAATATGAATAATCAGCAAAACTAATGTGATAATTATATTAAACGCATTAAACCTAGTTTAAACAGTCAAATTATAGAAGGAAATTACGTTATTAGCTAAATTGTAATGCCATACCAAAAAAAATCAGATTATCAGAATTTATTTAAAATTTCTAAATTCTGTAATAATTTCCCAAGCGTATATAACATTTCTCTAACGAATGTTCTTATAAGACTCTCCTAGCTTCTCCTGTTAGCAAAGTTCAATACGTACACGACCTAAGCTCTCATCATAAGCATGTCGATTCGACACAGGCATTCTCAACACATCGACCGACCCATTCAAGCCCATCACGCCATCTGCCGTCCCTAGGAGAATGCTGCGTCAGCTTCGGTTCTTCCTGCTGCCTTGCTGCTTGCGTTCACTTCGCCTTCGTTTTACAGGGTGCCAAACTGTTCCCAATTAGGTGCGTACACGATCATCACAAACAACACGTTCTTAAACCATCCGATCGATGGATGAATCGAGGACTCGTCTGTTCGTCTTCGCATCAATAAGCAATCAACCGTATGGCGCAGAGTCAGTAGCAACAGGTTCAGATCGTTATCTTGCGCGGGCTATATTTTCGTCGTTGTGAAATTGATCGTTGATTATTTTTTTCGATTCTTTTCTAGGGGGCGAAAATCTTATTAAACAGCGAACGAGGGGGTGCCAATTAGACCCCTGCCGATGGAAGAATTATTGATACTTTTGTTCTGTTACAATTGGGAGATTCAAAGTGGCACAGCACAATACCGGGATCGAATCTCCTTTGAAGCTTAAACGATGCTGGAAAGATGAAAAAAAAGTTAATTCCCCAAGATTGATTTCCTCCCCAGCTATATTTTGGCCAGCGAATAAAAAAACCAACACCGGGAAGATGTGAATTACGCCATTGGAAGAAGCGGCCAAGGAATTCGGTGAATTACGAAACGAACGCGGAAACAGAATCGATTCTTTCCGCTCTTTCACCGAGTTTGTGGATCTATACCGGGGCCCGGTTAAGCCAATTATTGGCCACTCTAAAGTGTATCTCTTTCTGGTGGAGCGGTTTTGCTCGTTCTGTACCGTAGATATAGGGTACAGACATCACTGACTGCCGCCGTTGTTCTGCAGTCAAAAGCCATTACAAAAACAAAATTTATGCACAAAACAGAGGTGAAATGATCGATTTTCGAACTTTCCAAGACGGAGTCGAAGGCACCAGCGGATGTAAACAACCCATCCTAACCAAGAACACGCAAAAAAAAACAACAACGAAGAAGCCCTATCGATCGTGCGTGTTGGAAGAAAACCAGTTTCTTTCACGTAACTTTCAGTGCAATTCAAAGAGTACCCACAGCGTAAGAACAACACAACAGAACCGGGTGCAAAGGGCTTCTGACCCGGTAGGAGCAGCGATCTGAGGTCGGGCGTGGCGCTGTTTTTTTTTGTTGGGTCTTTCATCGGTACCCACATGAATATTAATTACAGTCGGTGGCTTCACATTCGAAGAAGGGAAAACTCGTCGGGAGGAAATCGATTCATTAATAAATTTGGGTCTACTCAATCGTGGTCTTCTTTCCTTTTTTTTTGCCAAGTATGAACCCGATCGAGCGCTGACACCGAACCGGTCCTAGGGTCTGAACACGCGGGGGGGTGGCATGGAGAAACTATTAATAATCAAATTATACAGAATTACTCCTTCAGTCGACGGTGGTGCGTACGAGCACGCCGGGTGGATCTTCGGGCGTAGGATTCTCAGGGATTCCCACGATCGTCGTCCATCCTCGCCGGTCGATTCCTGACGATGTTCGCGTGTGTGGGGCCGATTTGGTTTTGGACGAGGATGATGATGAGGGGGAAGACTGTTTTCAACAGGAAGGGATAAATTACTGGATGGATTCGATTTCGGATTTGTTTTACAAGCCTGATGGACACTGAGATTCCGGCAAACTGGGTCGAACACGGTGATGATATTTCAATTATTTCAAATCTTACTGAACAAAACGACAGTTCAGTTATGTGATTTGACGTAGTTCATGGCGAATCATATTCTGAGTTGGCAGCGCAGATTTACATGAAGCTTTCTGGGCATGTTGACTTTGTCACACAAAGCCACTTAGCAGAGTTTGTGCTGAAAGTCATATTTCGGAGAAAATCTTTGTTTTGTACACCTCATAAAGGGTCTTCCAGGGCACCCAGATTGTCCCAGAGTGGCCAATTTCGTCATTGATCTATTTCAAGCCTAGAAGTAGACTACTCTACAAAAAATCACTGTGTTTGAGCCGTCGAAAGGCATGTTTCAGTGGAAATCTGCGTTTGTCCCCTCCTAAACGGCTCCCCTGGAGCATTCGGGTTGTCCCGGATTGGCCAATATGGGCATTGTTCCATTTCAAGACTAGAAGTAGACTACTCATGAAAAGTCATGTAGTTTGCAGTTTGCAGGCATGTTCCCTTGCACAACCTTAGGTTAACTTCTTGTGCAGAATGTAGCACTGAGTGTACCTCAAATATCCCCCTTTCTTAAATAAGAAGGGGCTCAAACTTCTATCAGAACATGCTTCTTACCCGTGAAATACATATTTTGAGTTTAAATTGCCTAGATAGTTCTCATGTTAGGTTGAAATATGTGTTTTATTTATATGAGAGCCTTCCTTTTCAGAGAGGAGAGGGATCTCGAACCACCATAGAAACATTTCTTGGCTCCAAAAACCCCCATATGCCAAATTTCGTTCCATTTGCTTGATTAGTTCTCGAGTTATGCAGAAATTTGTGTTTCATTTGTCTAAGATTTCCCCCTTCATGAGAAGGGAGGGGCCTCAAACTATCCTGGAAACATTTCTTGCCTCTGAAAACCCCCATATGCCAAATTTGGTTCCATTTGCTTGATTAGTTCTCGAGTTATGCAGAAATATGTGTTTCATTTGTATGAGAGCCTCCTCCTCCTGAAGAGGGAGGGGTCTCAAACCATCATAAGTCAGTCAAGGGGATTTTCCCCCTTGCCTATCCTGCATGGGGTAGAATGACAAAGGGTTATGTGCCTGATCGGATACTACCGTTCAAATGCCCTCTGCTCGTTTTCAATCTTGTATCTTTCAATTTCAAAGCCTGCCATTGCCCTATACGGAACTATCAATACACTTTCTCTTCATATCTATTTGTTCTAGCAATAAAATTACTGTCCGCTCCTAGCGCTTCGCATGGAGATGAGAAATTATCTACTTCTGAAAACTTCATCATCATAAGAACCTTCCCCGGACCCGAAAACCCGTGCATACAAATTTACACGCCGATCGGTTCAGTAGTTTTCGAGTCTATAAGGGTCAGACAGAGAGATAGACAGAAATTTATAAATGTCATGTAATCGTAAATCAAAAAATATTCGGCTGATGACTGAAATTTCAATAAAAAATAAGTATTTGTCCATTGGACACTTCTAATTGTTCTATTTCTTTTACCCTCTTTGGGTCATTCGACCTTTTGTCCATCTTTGTGTTATTCGGCCATTTTGTCCATTCGACGTCTTGTCATTAGATCTTTTGCAACCACTATTCTCCACTGAAAAAATATTTCACTTAGCTACTACTGGAAATACATGAAGATATTTTCCAATACTAAAATAAGTGACTTTTACATGAATATCACATTGAAAAAGAGAAATTCTTCTTGACTAATCATTTGCATTTCACTGGACACATACGATTCACTGAATTTTGCAAAGCATTTTCCACTTCCTGAATCACATGAAAGTTAAGTGAATTTCTAGTGGATATGTTCCTCTGATTATGTGAATTTTTTTTCGGTCTATTTTCAGGGCTTAAATTTGGTTATAAATCTTTCATTTCACTTTTTTTTTTAACCTTTTTTTTAAAAAACACTTTGGCGAGCGTATTAGTAGATCGATTGTAAAGGGAAAGCACTTAAGCACTTAAGCAATTAACACTTCATTTGATTTCTAAAAAAATAAAATAATTAAACACTTTTGTAAACTATCAGTAGTAAATGCGAGCAAATTCCGTTAAGTTCCACTACCGGAATTTGCGTTGACTAGTGATTTTTTAAAAAAGAGTTCCAGTTTTTTATTGTTTTAGAAAAAGTGATCAAGGGAAGTGTTAATTTAAATTTTCCTAGTTTTTCAAATTCTTTTTTCATGTTCTTTTATTCTTGTAAGTAATCAATCTTTTTTATTTCTTATATTTTCAGGTAAGTGTCAACATGAAATCAAGAATGGATCTTTCTATGTAAGTGTAAAGCAGTTATCCTTGAAAGACTGATATAGTTGTAGGTATCTTGCAAAATCGCTGCATGGATAATCTCTGATATCTGATATTTCAGGAATCACGTGCTGGTGTTGGGTGTGTATTGGTGAAGCGTTACCCTAGCAAAGTAAAATACCAAACCGATTTTAAATAGGTAACAAGTTTTGTTATCTCAGATATCGTTTTGAACTCACCTGTTATCTCGTTACAAATTTAGTTATCAAAATTGGCTTATTTTTTATCATCTGTTATCAATTTTTAAAGACGAACGTTACTGAGTACTACCAGCATGCTGAAAAATGCCGAATATTACCAGCATATCATGAATATGAAATTGAGCTTTTCTCCAGAAGCCCTACTTCAGTTATTGGTGCATGAATTTGATATCATAATTTGAAATTATCTCAAGGAATTTGTTCATATCACAAAATTTGTTAACAAAATGAACTCAACGATAACAAAACGAGTTAAAATTGTGATATCCAACGAATATTATCTTGTTATTCCTTTTGTTATTTTGGCTTTTTATTCAGCCTGAATGATTACATATTTAGTGATAATAACCGATATTAGAAGTTCTTATCACTTTGGTATAAGTCTTTGCTCGGGTATACTGCTTCCATAAACGCTTCCTTAGAAAAGTAAAATAATAAACTGATATCAATTAAGTAACAAGTTTTGTTATCTTAGATATTATTTTAAACTCACCTGTTATCGCATAACAAATTTAGTTACCAACATTGACAAATTTGATTATCATCTGCCAGCATGTTGACGAATGCTGAATATTACCATTAGCATGTGATGAATATGAAATTGACAACTATAAATTAGAAGAAAAATTAGTAATCTCCATTTAATTCCAACTACCTTTGCTTATCTTCGACAGATACGCGTATTTCGTCTACAATGTGCAGACTTCTTCAGTGTCTCGTACTAATAACTCGACTGAAAGAAAACCTTCGCCACCTGCCGTATATATACTATTTTCTAAATACAAAACGTTTACCTATCATTATGTTGTTTATACCTATCTTATTATTAGTTTGTTTATACCTATCCTGAGTCAAAAACAAGTGTACTTAATATCTAACTCGCTTCTTTCTCATCTATACCTAACATACTTATTGTGTAGCAGCGGGTGCTCCGCTTCGTCGGGTTTGATGTCGTTTGGGTAGTAAGTTGAAGAGCCATGTGTAACCGTTGCCTTGGTCTTTGTTTAGTAGATTTGTGTTCTGTTGTTTGTTTATTTCTAAGCTTTCTGCGACGTCTAATTTCCAGGGTGTAGATGTAGTCCGTAATATTGTGATGTCATTCGTCGTTATGTCGTGATTTTCCGTGAAGATGTGTTCTGCCGTTGATTTGAAGTTATGTGAAACCTTCCGTTCTGTTTGACAGCCTTAGTTACCTCCGTAGATCCTGAACCTTGTTGCCAAGGTTCTCTTTGTTTGACCTACATATGTTTTGCTGCAGTGTTTACACTTGATTCTGTATACCCCTGCTCTGCCTAATGTGTCTACTGAGTCTTTGGTGGAGCCTAACATCGATGCTAATTGGTTGTGCCTACTAGAAAAAACTAAGTCCAAGCCAAATTCCCTAAGTCGTGGTTTAAGCTTTTGTGTAATGTCTTTATCGAAGGGGACGGATACACGTTTTAGGGGTTCAGGTGAGTCTGAGAGGGTTGTTAGTGATTTCATATGAAGATGTTTTTTCTTTTTGTTGATGATCGCTTGAATTGTCCTCTTTTCGTACCCATTGAGTCTGGCAGTTTCGAAGATATATGCTAATTCTTTGGCTTTTCCAGTTTTATTGAGAGGAAGGGTCAACATCCGGTGGATCATGTGGTGGAAAGCGGCCATTTTGTGCTGAAAAGAGTGGTTTGAAGTGTATGGGATGACTCTTTGGGTGTTTGTGGGTTTTCTGAAGATTTCAAACTCTAAAGGAGATGGCGACAATAGTTCTCTTTACTAGTAGGTCGAGGAATGCCAGTTTTCCATCCTTTTCTATTTCATGGGTGAACTTAATGTCTTTGTGGAGATTGTTGATTTCTTGAAGAATTAGGGAGAGATCGTCTTTTTTACTACGGCGAAGATGTCGTCGACGTATCTCCACCAACGAGTTGGGAGTAATCCTTTCGCTTTTAGGATTGTCTCCAAATTCGCCATAAAGAGTTCACAGAGGAATGGGGATAGAGGATTTCCCATAGGGGCTCCTTTTAATTGTTTATAGAATGATCCTCTGAAAGTGAAGTAGTTCTCTTCCATGCAAAGTCGAGTCAGCTTAAGGTACATCCGCACCTTTTTGCTTCCATGTTGTGTCATCCCCCTGTTTCAAAAGCCAATCTTCTAGAAGGTTAATTGCGTCCTTGATCGGTACGCTAGGGAAAAGGGCCGTGACGTCGAAAGATACCATTACTTCATTGTCATTTATATGACCTGATGACTGTAGCTGTTGTACAAATTCTTGGGAGTTGCGAACTGAGCTTGTTGGGAATTGCTCGGAGATATCTTGAAATTCTTTTACTAGCCATTTTGCTAGCTTATGGGCTGGAGATCCTACAGATGAAACAATCTCCCTCATTTTGTTTCCGGGTTTGTGGACTTTTGGGAGGCCTTTAATTCTGGGGAGGATGGGGTTTGGTTCGCGAAGGCGGACTGCTGCATCCCCTAATACTGCTTTACACTCCTTTAGTGTTTTGTCCACGTGTTTCACCATGTTTGGTAGGGGGTCTACCCGAAACTGCCTATAAGGACCATTATTGATCTTAGAAGCCATCTGCTTGTCGTAGTCCTCCTTATCCATGATGACGACTCTGTTGCCTTTGTCTGCTTTTAGGTAATAAACAGGTTTTGACTTTAACTCCTTAACGATGCGAATTTCCTTCTCGTTGTTGTGTTTTTGTTTCTGTCCGTCCTTAATAATGTTCGAAGTGATAGTCCTGGCGGTGTTTTGTAAAGATGTCAGAAGAGTGTTTTTTGTAAAGATGTCGGAAGAGTGTTTGAAATTGAGCTTCTCACCAAGAGCACTACTTCAGTTATTAGTGTATGATATCATGTTGATAACATAACTTGAAATTATCTCATGAAAATTTTTCATATCACAAAATTTGATAAAATGAACTGAATATTAGTGATATTAAACAAATATATTGTGATATCAAACGAATATCAATTTGTTATCTTTTTTGTTATTTTGGCTGTTTATTTAGTCTGAATGATAACATATTTTGTGATCAAACACTGATAATCAGATATTAGAAGTTGTTATCAATTTTGTATTAACCTTTGCTCGGGTAGTTTTTCATAGTTCAATCCCAGTCTCAACCGATGGATTTTTTTCCGGGACTGAGGCGTTAAAAAAAGAAATCCAGAAGATGTCGGCACGACTGTTTTCATCAGTCAAAGATAGGCTCTTCAATATCGTAGCATTCGATTTTGGTGATTCTTCGATCCTGATATTGTTACAAAGTAATACGTAACTTTAAGATTAGCACCTCTGTATAGACCTACTTTGGTGAGTTGCAGTCGACCTAAGTTGAAAGTAATCCTTTGGGGTTTAGAAATGTTAGGTAGAGCACGTTTAAGATTTGTAGAGTGCTTTACAACCTCGATAAAACATTTGATGCATTTTCGATTAATTTGATAGCAGTTTTTGAAATTAGAAATTAGAAGAAAAATTAGTATTTTCCATTTATTTCCAACTACCTTTGCTTATCTCGGCAGATACGCGTATTTCGTCTACAATGTGCAGACTTCTTCAGTGTCTCGTACTAATAACTCGAGCAGTTTTTGAGAACGCACCATTTCAAATTCTTTGATGTTCGCATCATTCAATGTAGAACTGAAAGAAGTAACAGAATGACGCGAGCATTCAGTCATACGAATACGGCACGTTTTCAAAAGCTGCTTATGACATTTTCGAACTACTTCTAATTATTTAAATTGAAACTTATTCAGCTTAAACTTGTATTCGAGTGCTATGTTATTGAACACAAAGCAACTTTTTGTCCTTTTGTGAACTAAGAAAGCAACTATTCGCACTATCAAAAACCTTAATTTCGCTTAGTATATGTTCTAGAGTTCTTCCATAGAGCATTTTCAGCCAGGAAAGGTTAAAAAAATATTGATTTTGTCTCGACAGTTTCCGGTTTTCGACCCATTTGTAAGTTTCTACCTAAGATAACATTTTTCATAAAAGAAATCCTAAATTTTCCTGTGCTAATTTGTTATAAGGGCTTATGTAAAATATGAATTTTATTTTTTTCAAAACATCATAACATTTGAACGATTATTCTGATCAAAATGTCGTCTAAGAAGAAGTTGTAGGTCATTAAGTGTTTTTCGAGAATAATTTACACTAAAACTAAAAAAATGTAAATTCATGCTAAAAAAGATAAAACGTCGATTTTTTCGGAGGCCCCACCCTTCGAATTTTCTAAAAAAATTTGGAATAACTTGAAGTTATATCCTAAAATCTAGTAAAGAGTTTTAAACGGTCCTTTCTTTAATTTTTAAAATTTTGGTTTTTAAATTTTTATGGATTTTTTGAATTTTGTAAAATCGCGTATTTTCTAATATAACTTTACCAAAAATAGACTCTACGTATTTATTTTTAGTTAAAAAAACACATAAAAACTTTTTCGTAAACCCTGAACAAAACTATCCGAAACACACACATCTCCAAAGCATCAACTTGATTCTTTTCCATCGCGTCCATACAGAAACGGGTAAGTCTGACTGCCACCGCGTCTGAGGGAAAAATTGCCTGTTCTTCAACAATCTATTACGAAAAATACATTTTGGACATCACGACTAACAATCAAAGAGGGCCAAAAAATTGCAAAAACATAAATTTCTGTTCTTAAAGTTCGCAATAATTTAAGAACGACTAGGCTTACGAAAAAAAAGTTTATATGCTTTTTAATTAAAAATGTTGCATAAAATCTATTTTTGGCATATATCAATTAAAAAATTCATAACATTTTCAAAAAATTTACATATTTTTAAAAACAAAATATATAACAATTAAAGAAGTGACCATCTAAAACTCTTTGCCAGCTTTAAGGACATAAGCACAGCTCTGCCGATTTTTAACATTTTCAAAAAAATTACATACTAAATAGAATTAAAAACTAAGAATAAAAAAATTAAAGATGTGACCATTTACAACTCTTCGCCAACTTAAAGGACATAACCTCAGCTTTTTTTTTAAATAAAAATTAGGACGATCGAAGGGGGAGGGGGGGTCTTTTGAGAAAATAAACGTTTTATGTTTTTCAAGCATGAATTTACGATTTTTTTAGTTTCAGTGTATTTTTTTTTCTTGAAAAACAGTTCATTACCTACAACTTATTAAAAGACGACATTTTGATGAGATGAGTCGTTTGCGAAAAATTTTTGTTTAAAAAATTTAAAATACACATTTTAAATACGCCCTTATAGAAAATTTGTCCAGGATAATTTTGAATTTTTGAATGAAAAACTCAGTTTTTGGTAGGAATCAAAATTTGTACAAAATTTAATTCAGATCGGAGAGAGTAGGGTTCAACCGGTATGCTTTTCTGGCTGGAAATGCTCCATAGCACTCTGCTATTAATCTGCTGGCTGTCTTTCTTTGTGACACTCTTTCATAGCTTATTCAAGCATTTTTCTAGCAATGCGGTTGCTCCATTCATTTACTTCAATAGTAATTTTCAGTAATGGAGTAACTAAGAAAACTAACTATTTCCCAAGTGGAATACTTTTAAAACATATTGATGTGGCAAGGGCTGGAAAGAGGAGCGAAAATTTCAAAATAAGCATCAGTCTACTCTTCATTCTGTAACAATTGTAAACTTTCTTCTGTAATTTAAATCTCCTAACCATTTCACTTCCACACAAACCAGACACAGACCCCAGCATGTACGTTAGTAAACCCTTTAGATTCGTCTCTTGCGAGCATAATTGGCCTCAATCGTGCCAATATCTTACCGCTCAACCCTCGCACCGTGACCACATCAACCGAAGGCGCGTCTTGTTACAATCAATAACAATAAATTGAACATAAAAAAAACAGACTGCTTGAGGTTCCAGTTTCCCTTTTTCTTCACAACGTAGGTCTCGATCTTTGTTTCTCTTTTTTTCTGCGTTAAATTCATTCTACATCCTCCGGCAACCAACAGCGTCATTCGCATACATCCACATTCAAGAGACCCTCAAAGCATAACCTACACAAAGCCATGCCTGCTGCTGAGGCTCGAAGACTTCTTCCCGCTTCTTGGCCCTTTTTTCTGGGATTCCAATGCTTTCTACAAACAAGATCAGCACGACCGAGTGGCGGGTTCTGTATTTGTGTGCACTCCCAACCTCAGCCAAACCACCCAGAGCCAACTGTGATCTCCCTCGCGCTTAGACGACAATAATAACAGAAAAGATCACGGCGACCGACGGACGACGACGACACAAACACAAACACCCTATCTTGAGCCCCGACCCGGGCCACCGAGAACCGGTTTTCTATGGTTCCGTCCATCCCGATTGCCACCTTCCCGTTCGATGTGGCAGTTGTAGCTGTTGTTACCGCATGATGTTTCTTTATTTAACCCGTTTCGATGTGCGGCTGCTGCTGAAGTGTCCACGGCGGGACCAGAAAACGTGCTGCATCGTGCCGTTTCTTCTATGCTTCCTCGTAGACTGTGTCGCGGACTGCGGTCAACCGGGCAAGGGACTGGAACGAATTAATTCATTGGCTTCTTTGGTCAGGGTGTCTCTAAGCCTCGCATTTGACTAATTTTATGATGATTGAGTTTGGAAATTCGCCATCATTTTCCAGTTTGATTAGCGAAAAAATGGGAGCACCCTAATTCTCGATACGCTCCCGCCGTCTAACTGAGTTCCTTTGTTGTGCTCATATCTGGGAAAAGAGAACCACTGTCCGGACGTTTAAATCCAACAAAATTTGCCAAATTCATGGCAAAGCTCTGAATCACTCCCGACTACGGAAAAACGGTGACGACGACAACGACGACGAAGATTTGAGACGTTCCCAAATTTAAAAGCCCGCATAATCTGGTACCGAGGATCTCCTTCGCGCTCTGGTACAGTTTGCGTATCATTTTTTACCCCAGCGAATGGGACTGCTTCTTGAATGAATCACGATTTCAGACCCAGGTGTGCCTGCGGGTCTTCCATTTTTTTGTATGTGTGTTCAACCTCTCCCGGGAATCGACAAAAAAACTGGCAGAAACAAAGCACCTTACGGGGAGAATTCGAGCGAGCAAGCACAGCACATAAATAATTATGCATATGCGCTCGAGGCGGGTGGGAGGTTGGATAGGTGGTGGTGGAGACCCGCTGAAGCGTTATCCTCAAATGCGTAATAATGGCGAGGAAAAAAACACGAATGCTTGATGAGAGCTAGGGGGAGTTAAGCGAGAATTAAACGCCGTGGACTAACACACATCTCCGATTGGGCGCTGGCGTGCCTTTTGAACCCGAACCCGTAGAGGTGATTGTGGGGAGCTCCCAGTGCGCATCAGACAACCAGAATCGGGCCAGGGGTTCTGGGTTTATACGAGCTCGAAGAATTTTCCTGGATCGAGTGAGTTTGCAATAGGCGATGAGGTTTTCAGACAATTCCACTGAACGGGTAGTTGTGATATGGAGGAACTACTTCACTCTCTACATAGATTGCTAGAGTGAAACGGATTGGATGTACTCGGTGATTGATAAGAGCCAAAGTATGCATAGTGAATATTACACGGAGATTCAAATGACTAGGATGAACTACACATAACTGCTTCATTAATGTAATCCGATTTTTTGAGATTTTGATCGATGGATAGAGAATGGCGAGACATTTCGTGACACTTAGCTTAATGAGTTGATCTATTTTGTCGATGTGGTATGATGATCAATTATCATAGTTATCCTAATAAAATCTCCCATGATTTTAACGCAGGACTACGTCATTTGGAAAAGGTGTTAATGCAGCGAAATGCCACGCGAATAGTTTAGACTTCAAATTAGCTATATATTTAGAGAGCTTGATGATTTGTGTGTTACTGGTTTCCAAAATACAGCAAGAACTGCAATGTTAACTCAGCGTTGTCAATCAAATCATAAGTTTGAAAGCCCGTTTTTTTTTGCAGTTACCCAGCATGTTTGAATGGAATAGACTATGGAGGACACGCAAAATATGTTTCAAAGGGGAGATTAATGAGGACCTACAGAAAATCTCTACAAATACACATAAAAAAATGCTGAAAGAATCTTTGAATAGTTGTCGAAAATCAGTGAGAACTCCATAGAAGATGTGAAGAAAGTTGATCAAAAACTCTAGAAAAAGTATACAAAAGAAACGAGAAAATACAGTACACGCAAATCTTAAAACAAAACTCTATAAAAATCCTCTCATTTAGATATAAAATGATGAAATATGCAAAAGATTTAAGTTAATTCATAAAAAAATCAGTGGAAAGTCACAGGTTGATCTAATGAAGCTTAAAAGGCTTTTCGCAAAAGCCTTCAAAGCAGACGACCTACTTACTTCTAATAAGACTAAGTTCTGAGTGTCCTACGCTGTGCACAGAAGACTACGAAGGTCATGCAATCCGTGATTCACTTGCCTTCTCCACGTTCCGGTTTCCATCTGCATTCCATCGGAGATCATACACGGCACCTTCCGTCCAAAGACACCAAGGACCCGTTGGTCCTTCGTGACTTAATCAATGTTTCGTGGCCATAGAGAACTACCGGTCGATTCAATGTTCTGTAGATGGTTAATTTCGTAGCAGCGCGAACTCTGTACAATAGAAGTGTCCTTCGGGGTCCAAAGTAGGCAAGATTTCTAGACATGCAGCGTCTTTGTCTGATGGATCTACAGAGAACTTCTCGACTTTCAATGAAGTGGGCATAACGTCTTAATCAACGACCTACATTCCGGCACAGATGCCGGTTGTATGATCGATCAATATGTTTTACACACCGAGGATGTTTGTCAGTCCTAAACATCATCCGTTGGTTTCTGCATAATTTAAGCCGATTGGGCAATAAAAAAGTAGCAACCGAGGGTGGTCGTACAAACTCATGCTGATGTTTCTTTAAACCCTCAATCAAGTACACCGTGTCCAATATATTCTCATACAAAATAAAACTCTATTTATGTTAAATCGATAATCCAGATTTTATTGGTAACTTTACCCATTATATTGCAATATACTACTGATCAACTACAGCTTATGTTTTGGAATAACACCGCCTTTAACCTTCTTGACCAGCTCCCGGCATTTTTGAATCGGTTCATATTAGACGCCCTGTGGCCATTTACCTTCGCCAGCATGTACGACCATACGAAATAATCCAAGGGATTCAGATCTGGTGAACTGTTTTCGATGAAAACCAGTGGTAATTTGCCTCGCTTGCTAATTCCTCCCCAAACCATCCCTGACGCAGCACTTTGGAACCGTGGAATATTCCTATCACCCTCTGGAACAGTTGTCGAAGAGAGAGCCCACAATCTGTCGTTCTGGATATTGTGGGATTGTTACAAGACGAATAACTTTTCGACGAATAACTTTTCGTCGGGGACGAAATTCTTCCCCACCGTGCCGCGACAAAAGCAGACATGCTCTTTTTTTCTGAAACTCCGTAAACCTTACGTGTAGTGACGATCTCGAAACATTCAGATCAGCGGCCATTTTACGTACAGAGCGCTGTGATTTTCGTCTAATCCGTTCCCAGACCACTTTCACAACTCGTGCAGTCCGCACCGTACGAGTACGACCGGATCTGTTCCGGTCATCCAACAAGCAGGTACCTTCGGATGGTTCGGTACACAAAATCCTGCATTACTCCGAGGTTTTTAAAATTTCTGAAAATAGCGCCCGGGCGCTCACCTTTCAAAAACTTTTTTATAAACATCCGAATGAAAACAATCGGACATAACCTAAAAGCGTTTGTATAAACATAGTGCAAAACTACACCAACACATGCGTGAAGCATGTTGAATAGTTGCACGACACCAATGCAAGGAAAAAGTGTTTGAGAATATATTGGACACGGTGTATGTTCCAACCGATTTCCATATAGTTCCACTATACTTTTGACGTTCTACCATGGATTGCAAAAGGTTTCACTTAATTATTTGAACTTCCTAACTTTTGCTTAATATCCCAGAAGTCCCATGAAATTCTAGATTTATTCAACTTTGAAAACATTTAATATTCAAATTGAGTTGGAAGTTTGAACTGTGTCATAGAATTTCATATGCAGTGGACTTCTAGACCGTGGCCATAAGTATTTGTGGGATGAGGAGGGCCCGTTTAGGAACTCAGAGTATCGTATCACTGGGGTTTGTCAAGGGTATGCTTGTTCAGAATAAAAAAGGTGTGTTATCGGCGGGCTTTGACGCAATTTACGCTTAGACGAGGCTAGAAACAGTTTGTAGACGCCTCACATCAAGTAGTTAAAGGACACGACAGGCAGTGCAGTTTTCTTTGGCGTGGCAATTCTTTCATTGTTGTTTATTCATTGATTGATTGATTCATTAACTAAACACCAAGCATATTGCAATTCTAATTCAAATTATAATTTAAATATGTGCGGTATACGGCAGCCGACTTTCAAATTATAGCAAATCATAGAGAGATGTTACTTTGATATAGCAACTTGAAGCAGCGTAAAAACAACATGAAATTTACAGTGACATCTCAAATAGCCTGGTCACATAGATACGAAATACAGGGAATCTTTATCTTTTCGGGATTTGCCGTATATCATTGTAATGCAGAATTCAACGTGTGAAAACATAAGCAATAGTCCAGAAGTCGCAAGACTTCAGAGGGCTCTTGCAAAGGATCATACGATTGAACTTGGGAATCTGAAAAATGAGGATGGAGTTTTTACAAAAACTCCTAGTGAAACGTTAAAGCTGATTATGGAAACACATTTTCCTGGATCAGTTTTGTGTGTAGATCCAATCAGAGTTGGAACACTTGAAGGTGAAAAAAGTTCTACAAGGAGATCTCAAAACTCTGTTAGAGCGAAAATTGCTGCAAAAGACTTGGCTGACAAAATATTTAAGAAAGCCAGGGTAGAAAATGCGTTGAGATCTTTTCAGCCTTACAAATCTGCAGGAACGGACGGGATATTTCCAGCATTACTTCAAAATGGCGAAGCAGTGTTGATCTCGCCATTAATTGAGATTTTTAAGGCAAGTTTAAGACTCAACCATATTCCAGTTTCATGGACGCAAGTAAAAGTTATCTTCATACCTAAAGTAGGAAAGCGAGACAAGGCGCATCCTAAATCATACAGACCCATTAGTCTTTCATCAGTCCTATTAAAGACTATGGAAAAAGTTTTGAATGATTATATCAATTCAAATTACATGAACAAGCATCCACTATCTGAGTTCCAGTTTGCTTACCAGTCTGGTAAGTCAACAGTTACGGCACTGCATAGTGTGGTTTCAAAAGTAGAAAAAGCTCTATCGGTAAAAAAAATAGCACTTTGTTTCTTAGATATTGAAGGAGCTTTCGACAACGCTTCCTATTCATCTATGACTCGTGCCATGAAGAAAAGGAATTTTGACATGAACATAATTAACTGGGTTCATACCATGCTCGCAAAAAGAGAAATCACTTCAGAGCTGGGAAGTTCGTCTATTACAATACGGGCAACGAAAGGTTGTCCCCAAGGAGGAGTCCTCTCACCACTTATGCGGTCCTTAGTTGTAGACGAGCTTCTAAGAAGCTTAGAGGAAAAAGGTTTCGAGGTTGTAGGTTTTGCAGACGATATAGTCACTATAGTGAGGGGCAAATTTGACAACATCATTTCAGAAAGAATGCAATGGGCCCTAAAATTTACCCAGTCTTGGTGTATCAAGGAGGGCCTTAGCATTAATCCAGCAAAAGTAGTAATTGTACCTTTCACTAGGAAAAGGAAGTTTAGTCTAAAAGCGTTCCAGCTAGGAGGATTAAAGATCCATCTTAGTGAACAGGTTAAATACTTAGGAGTGATACTGGATGCCAAACTGAACTGGAATGCTCACCTTGAGTGTGTGATCGGTAAGGCAACCAGTGCTTTCTGGATTTGCTCAAAAACATTTGGCAGAAAATGGGGTCTAAGACCAAAAATGATAATGTGGATTTATACATCCATAATACGTCCTAAAATATCGTATGCTTCTCTTGTGTGGTGGCCAA
Source organism: Aedes japonicus (assembly GCA_034211315.2). Lineage (NCBI taxonomy): Eukaryota > Metazoa > Arthropoda > Insecta > Diptera > Culicidae > Aedes > Aedes japonicus. The sequence continues at coordinate 198,739 of JASCZW010002106.1, forward strand.
AAACAAAAGAGGCTACTGCACAGAAAAAGCTTGCAAAACTTCAACGGCTAGTATCCATTGCTATAACGGGAGCGATGCGCAGCACTCCATCAAATGCGTTGAATGCAATGCTAAATCTGCTGCCTTTGCACGAATACGTGCAACTAGAAGCGGAAAAGAGTATGCTTAGACTTAAACGGTTGAAAACTTTCATGTCTGGTGATTTAGTCGGTCACCTGAGCATTTCACAAAGCTTTCAAAATGGGCCAGTGATGTACATGAATGGAGACTGGATGAAACCTGTGGAAAACCATGACATTCCTTACAACATATGTGAAACGTCACGAATAGATTGGGAAGTCGGAGGTCCCACTGTTCGTCATGGCTCCATAAAATTCTTCACAGATGGCTCAAAAATTGGAACAAAAACGGGAGCAGGAATCTTCGGCCCTGGGGTAGAAATCTCAGTGGCGATGGGAAACTATCCAACGGTTTTCCAAGCGGAGATCTTTGCAATAATAAAATGTGTCAACGTTTGTCTGAAGAGAAAATATAGATATGCAAATATTTGTATTTTTACAGACAGCCAAGCGGCACTCAAAGCGTTAAGTTATTATAAATGTACATCCAAACTTGTCTTGGAATGCATTCTTTCATTGCGAAAGGTGTGCCAAGAGAACTCGGTGAATTTATTCTGGGTTCCGGGACACTGTGGCATTGAAGGTAATGAAAGGGCAGACGAGCTTGCTAAACAAGGTTCAAATGCACAGTTTATTGGCCCAGAACCATTCTGCGGTATATCATACTGTGCCATAAAAATGGAATTAAAATCTTGGGAAGAGCAAAGGGTGATGACCAATTGGTTGGTCACCACAAAGTGTTCTCAAGCGAAAAGGTTTATAATTCCAAATGTTGCAATTAGTAAAAAGCTTCTGGAGCTCAATAAGAGAGTTCTTTGTACCTATACTGGCCTAGTAACCGGACATTGCCCGAGTAGATATCATTTGAAAAACATTGGCCTGGTTCAGAATGATATCTGTCGTTTCTGCAACATGGAACGTGAAACCTCGGAACATCTGCTTTGCAGTTGTGATGCTGTGTACAAGAGCAGACTTAAATTTCTGTACAGTGGCTATATGCAACCTAAAGAAATTTGGACTGCAATTCCTGGGAAGGTGGTGGGTTTTATAAACTCAATTTTGCCTGACTGGGAGACGCGTCTTAGGCTGGTCACTTGACAAATGGTGATCTAGCTTTAAGATGCGAATTTGTATAGTAAACAGGGGTATATCACAAAAGTTCAACTCAGTGGACGCCGTGATTCTACGCCCCAACAAAAAAAAAAAAAAATGCAGAATTGTAAATTAACGCATTTATTATTTTGTTTTTAGAAGAAAAAAAACTATTTAAAAAAACGCTTTTTGAGTATAGTAAAAGGATTGTGATTGGGAAGCAGGGATAATTTCAAATTAACACTTCATTTGATCACATTTTAAAATAAAAATAGAACATTGAAACACTTTTTTTTTCTTCAAAATTCACTAGTAAACGCGAGCAAATTCCTTTAAATTCCACTGGAGATGGCTTATCTTCTGACATATAGGCCTATTTCGTCTGCGATTTCCAGACTTCTTCAGTGTCAAGTGCTCGACTTATGATTTTCTTTTTGTAGTATTTTTAACCGGTCCAAAACGCCCCACCTTAACCACCTACCCTAACCTTTCCTTGTTCCTTCCCATGGAGTTCATGTGGTCTGAACAGACTAGTTCGCCATTACCCCTCCTTCACCATCGGCTTTGGACTGACTTGCGCTCTTATTGCCCCACCAAATGCTGCAAAATGAAAATGAAAGAAGCCCCATGAGATTCTTTCAAGTTGAAGATCTTAAATTTTCTATAAACTACCCTGAAGCCTTCAAGAATTTTTGACAGGTAGATGTACAACAGATAGCATTAGCGTAATTTTAGCGTTTTTTTTTTTACATTCTGTAACTAACTTGCTCGGTGAAATGAAGCAAATGATTTTTATAGCAACACTCTTTATTCTGAGTATCGTTATGGCCGGGAACAATAAATTCATACTAAAACGATTTTTGATCATCCAAAGTAGAACCTTTTCACTTTAACTTTTATTTGTTTTTAAGCAATGAAAGTCTTCTTATGGGAATATTTGCGCTTTTTTACTTCTTCCCCTGGAAGTCTATTCGAAGTCCTCTGCAGTTGAAAGTATGAGTTCTCAACCTCTTTGAATTTCTATGAGCTTCTTTACGAATACTTTTGAGTATCATAAGCCTTGAGTTTTCGTTTAATCTTCACGTGAACGTCATCGGAATTGTTCGTCAACTTTCTCTACTAAGTTTGATGAATTTCGTATTTCTTCTTCTTGTCTTCCTTAGAAAAAGATAATTTCTGGATATATCTTGACAATCTACTGATAAAATTTCTATTCTGAAGATCTTCTAAAGAGCTTCGTTCAGGTCAGTTTAATAGATCTTTTTTGCCACTGAGTTTCGCTGAAATTTTCGTTAGGCTATTTCTATGGGTTTCCTTTGTAGAGCTCTGGTGTACATGAGCATGCGCATGACTTTGATTGATCGCCTTGAGGTTGCTTCTCCGTTAGTTCCAGATCAGTTGTAATTTCTCAGAGAACCAACAGATGATGCATGGGACATTGTATGAAAATTGGTGACCTCAAACTAAGGCAATACCGGCGCCAGACCACCGAAGTCGTCAGAATACTGATGTGCCCACTCATAAAATGTAATGGTGGTTTACTTCACTGAGAAAACATTTTTTTAAAACTACGATTAATAGTTATTTTCAGCTTGAACTCAAACTATCGCACGTATCGTAGTTGTTCCGTGATTGACCGGATCAAGCAAAATAGCTCATAGATCAAAACTAATGGGGGCTGGGGTTGGCAAATCATTCTCTATTCCGGCGCCGGTGGTGTTAGTGGTAAGCGTGAGTACTACTTGGCACCCCAGTGAGTCTTGGTTCAATCCCAGCCGAGGTCAGTGAGATTTTACTGAGGCTTTAATGAGATCAATAACGGCGCAGACCAGGTCCTTACTGTTTATCGGGGAACGGAAGGATGATTAGTTGAACTTCCGTTGCTTCTACTAGGATAGTCAACAATTTGAAACCGACAAAATGCTCCAGTAGAAAACCCAAACTCCCTACGCCATTTTCAACTTTCACTAGAACGTACTCAAAATTTCATTTCGAACAGTCAATTCATTCTTTGTTTACAAGCCATTTGAAATTGACGTCTCAGTGTATTTTTGATCAATTGAAAAATCCGAATATCGTGCAGTGATTAAATTATCTGTTTTCGAAGGTGTATCGGCTACTGAGATTCATGCAAAGTTAGTGAAAGTATTAAGGGAGTCTTCTCCTTCATTTCCAGCCGTTCACCGATGTGTTTTGGAGTTAAAGCGTGGCCGTACAAGCGTTGAATACAATCCACGCTCAGGACGTCCAAAAAGTGCATCAACTCTACAAATCATAGCAAAAATACAGGATATTGTTTTGGAAGATCATCGATCGACTGCGGATGTGATAGCTGACACCATAGGCATCTCACATGGAACAACATGGCATATTTTGGCTGACGTTTTAGGTTTAAAAAAAACTGTGTGGGTGTCGCATTTGCTAACAATGCACAGTGCGAATTTAGCTGGAAAGACACGTTTTCAGTCTAAGTTTGAAGTTTTGGAGCAAAATTGTCTTCTGCAAAGCTGTTTCTAATAATAAGGCCCTTCTTTTGGTATAAGAAAACAAGGGTGGTCCTTGTTTTCCGAGAAATCGAAAATCTAACTCTTATATTTGCAGAAATAAAGGCGTATATTATTGGGTGAAGATGAGAAAATCTTAAGCAACATTTGTTAAACAATTTTTTTAAGCTTTTGAAATGACCGAATTAGAGCAATTTTTCCTACGTAGCTTTGGGTGGCCTTATAAAAATCAGTTATTTTTCTCTAACTTTTTTATTTCATTTTTTTTAGCAAAGCTGTGTTCGCATTCATTATACAACATTAAAAGAAACTACTGTTTGGACAACGTTATTTATATGTATAGCTACCCTACTTATTGTATCTCTCGGCTAGGGAATAACATCATCAGACAGTACAATAGATCAGTATTTCTCATACCTCCGCCATGGCAGGACGGTCAATAAACGAGTGTTTCATTTCACTTATCCAAATACCGAATATACAACGTACGGGTCATTCCCACGCGCGATCAACTACTTTTGATGTACTGAACGCTATCGTATGTCAAACAAATGTTATTATGGTTTTTGTAAAAAATAGGACTTTTTCAGCTAAATTCGCATTCTGGACCACTATGCAATGCAACAAAAATACGTTCGAATGCGACATCCTAAGCAACATTTGGAGCAATTTTGAAAAAACAAAAGGCACTGCGGCTCCGAAGCGAGTTGGTGTCCAGAAATCGGCCAAGCAGGTGTTAGTGTCAGCTTTTTGGGATGCAAAAATAGCCGTCGTAGAGGAGTATTTTGCAGTCCTTCCAGAAAGCCATCACTTCCAAAGTTGGAAGATGTTAGAACAAGGATATTTATCTTATGGGATACTGGCCAATAAAAGTGATTTCCACAAAAAATGTATTTTCATTTCCGCTTTCAAAACATCCTAACGGTTGTCAAAGGAAGGAACTTTTGTTAGTTTCAGAAATTCTTCCACAGCTCGATGGATATTTTCTCTAATCTTCTAATTCATTTTCACTCATTTTTTTAGTAGATTTTCATATAGACTACTGTTAGGATTACTGTTGACTTCCTCCAATGATCTAGACGAGGAGTGTCTCCAGGTCCTCACATAAAATTCATGTGGGATTTCCTCTAAATACTTCTTTATTTTTTGCTGAGTTTCTTAGTTCCTACTTGTTCAACATTTTCCTACAGACTTCCTCAAAAAATCGGCCCCTGAACTTTTTCTAGGTCTTATAATAGAGATTGTGGGATCTGCCGAATAAGTTGAACTTCTATACCGGTATACCTCGATTATATGTACACGGCACTGAGTTCGTCAATTCAACAAACTCTCATTATAAATATGCAGAGAATAGTCACTTCTATCTAATTGTTGATTTTCACCTTGCTTTTGACGACACTGCCATTCACCTTCAGCATCTTTTTCATAATAGCCCAACACTCTCTATCGGTCTGAGCTGACAGAGTTTGGTGGGTTGAGTACTTTTGGTAGAAACTGAATCCCGTTGGTTTCATACCACAATAGCACTGTTTTACTGTAATGACAGCTTGCAAGATCTGGCCAAAACACGACAGGTTCATTGTTGGATCTGATGAAAGGCAATATTCGCTTTTGGAGACATTCCGTTCTGTACAGCTCTGAATTAAATGTCTTATCAGTGATGAAAACCTTGGTATTCATACCGCAGCTACAAATGCCTTACCAAATCATGTATTTACGTGCAAATTTATCTGCAAACACAAACTTGAGTTTGGCAGGAACCTCTCCCCGAGCCGTAGCCAAGTAATTTTTTGTCCAGGTAGCAGTTTGAAGTCGGCCTTTACATAGGTTTCATCATCCACGAGGAGACAGCCATTGAATTTTGTCAACACCTGATCATACAGTTTTCTGGCACGGATTCTGGCCACATTGTTCTGCTTATAATCCCTAATTGGTTGTCTACAGGCACGGTATGAAGCCTTCCGTAGACAGATCCGTTGCACGGTACTACCGTGCAGGCGCCGAACTTTTCACAGCCAAATCCCGGTCTAAATGTTGAGGTTTGCCTTAATGTTCTTGATGATTTTGTTCCCCAGTTGACGGTTGACATTACCCGCCCGACGCTTTTAGGCTTGCGATCCGTCGAGAAAGTTTCTCTGTACTTTAGCAAAACACGCCACACGGTATTTCGGGGGAAAACTCAAAACATCAGCAAGTTTTGGCCCAGACCACGAAAGGGTTTCCAAAATGATTGCGCACAATTATTTTTCTTCTTTCTTCTTCCAGTTTGTATTTCTCTGAATCACGGTCGAACTGCACCTCGGAAAAAAAAAACTTCTGATGTTGTTATTGTTAAAGGGAACACATAAGATGTCATAGTTTACAAATCCGACCACTAAGGTCGCTGTAAGAATTAAAAATGTTGGTTCCAATACTAAATGGGCCACATCTCACTGTACTGTACTTCTTTCGAATTAGATTATTTTTCGATGTTTTATACAGTAAATAATTGTGTTTAGTAATTGTAATTATCCTGTGTAGATATTATTTATCACAATTAAATTGTTTTTGGTACTCGGCTCCGTAAAGTCCATTTGATCGTTTGAGCCTTAAAATTTTTTTGATTGAATGAGTACATCTACTAAACATACAAACATCAAAAATCATTTTAAGGCGTTGATCAATTTCATGCCATTTCGTTTTTTTTTTTCAAAATAGAAAATTTCGTGAAGTTTCAAATTGATTACTAATACTGTTAACATAATTTTATCTGATGAATTTCACACCAAATCACCTAGTGGTTGGCAGGACCCTCTTAGAATCCTATGAAACTTTCTGGGTGTGTAGACTATGTCTTTTCAAGCGACTTTGAAGTTTTTTGATCGATTAATTTTTAAATCAACGTAACTCAAAAAGGACAAGACTAACAAAAAAGTGATGTATGGATGACTTTTAGAAAATTGTCCAAACTTTGATGACAAAAATTGTAAAAATTGTAAAATCGATTTTTGCACATTAAAAATAATAATTTATAGTCAATTTGAAGAAAATGCTATCTTAGAATTGGACGAAATTTTCTCGCGCCAACTCGTCTTATAATTTGATTCCAAAAACCTTACAGAAATTAATTAAATATAATTATAATGACAATTTAGATTTTTTACGGGTCTTTGAATGTTGGAAAAATCGAGGCTAACATTTGTAAAAGGCTTAAAAAAAAAAAATCTAACTTAGCGATAATACAATTCAATCAGGTGGTTGATCTTGTTTAATACCAAAAACTTAAAACATCATTTAATCATTTACTATGACTATTTTTATTATTTCTTACCTAAAATAACCGTTATGTTTTCTGTGGTACAGTACATTTTATCACTTGAGCGGTCTTAGGTATAGATTTTAATGAAATACATTATATCAACCCACGTAATTTACTATTTAAGCAAGGCGTCATAATAACAGTGATCAGAGTTACACGATTAGTTGTGAAAGGAGCTCATCATAATAGAACTAAGTGGTATAATTATCAGAATTAAATGTGCACGTATCAATAATCCCAGGAGCAGCCACAAGAATTTACGTAACATATCATCAGCTATGATATAAAAAATACACTTCTGGGGATATGACCACAAGCTGGATGAAACAATGCGTATTTGTGAGTCATGCCGTGGTATTTTGACGCAAGGTCCACATAATGTGAATAAACTCAATTCTATAGTTCAAACCTTGAACATATCACCAATTTTGCGTAAAAAAAAACAAAAGAAATCTCCAAATCAGTTCGTAAAAATTTGTTTGGTTTGGATCCAGACGATGGCGATAAAGTGGAAGCTTTCGATGAAATAATGATGCAGTTGAAAGAGAAGTTCAATTCATCTAAAGAACAAAAAGAACTTTGCCAGCTTATGCGATTTCAAGTCCAAGTATGGATTGGAAGCAGAATGGCCCTTCTTTGAAACGTCTCATGGAAAAGGTCCATCTATTGTTATTGGTGATACTCTCATGCGAATGGCAAAGAGAGTAAGCCTTTCTCAAGAACTTTGTAAATATTTCGGGTAAACAAACTTCAGCTAAAAGGTGTTTTAGTTCAAAAGATCATCCAAAGAAATTAACTTTGTATGAAAAAGATTTATAAATAAAACACAAGAAGCTATGTTAATTACTAATAAGTTAAAATATACACATAAAAATTAAATGGAAACCTATGAGTTTTCATTGACAGAAACAGTAGTTCGAAAATTCATATAATGTCATATTCTAATTGTGTGTAAATGAATATGCTTGATGCATCAAATTTCTAATTTTCTAATACTTACTACAAGTCCAATTAAATATGGGGTCCGCTAGTTTTTTAGATTTATCACTACCCCTATATCACAGTTTTTCCCAAAACTTTTACACGTGCTTTGAAAAATCTTGGCCTTCCTTCCTCCCAAGAATATTCGACACCATATTTGAATCGCCCCTTAAAATAAGAATATCCTAACAAGCAGTTATGAATTACTTTTACTTAAACGTTTTACGTGATGTAAAGGAAAATTGAATGTTTTTGACCGTTTTCAAATGTCAGTCTAGATGGTTATTGTTTGTTTTTGCAAAGATGTTCTATACATTCTATATTTTATTTAGCGTGTATGAAACGATTTTACAATTTTTTTCATAAAAGTACAGACAATTTTCACCCATACATCACTTTTTTGTTAGTCTTGTCCTTTTTGAGTTACGTTGATTTAAAAAAAAATTAAGCCCTTTTCAAATGGTAGTCTAGATAAATTTTGAAAAAAAAAACAAAGTGTGGAAAGTTGCTTGAAAAGGCATAGTCTATACACCTACAAAGTTTCATTGGATTCAGAGAGGGTGCTACCAACCACGAAGACGAGTTGGCGTGAAATTCGTCCCATTTTCCTTAGTGTTGAAACTTCCAATTGTGAAATCACCAGTTGATCTTGGGTTATGAAATCAGACCAGTATAACTAGTAGATCCAATTAAAATTGCTCTATAATAAAGTTAATAACCTTATGTTCAAGACATTTGGAAAGATAGAAAAAAATCTCCTTAATTTTGGCATTCAGTTTCATTACAAGGTTTAGTATGTGGAGAATCACTATCTGTACCTTGCATTCCCTTTAATGAAGAAATTGTATGATTTAAAATCAACTTCCCTTCCGTGCATTATATTTCATCCAGCTGTATTTACTCAACTTCTCCCCCTTCAGCGCACCTCCAATCCACCTCAACCTGATCACTGTATCTATTAGCTTTGAACGACGCGACTCGCAGTCAGTCAGTATCAATAAACAAATTGATACACAATTGCACGATTGTATAAGCCCCATGAGTGTCCAATGTCTACATTGGACCAACAAGCCGGTACGACTCGAAGCCCCCGACCGTTGTGGGGGGTCGCCCGTCCGTCGACTGTCGTGCGCGAGGTTTTTACGCTGACTCGGTTGTTCTAGATCAGCTGTAATCTGTCTGTGTTTGGTAGTCGCTACCCATACATAACTGGCAGCGCTGCGAATGGAGCTATTACGAAAGAATCGATGTCGATCTTTTCTTTGTTCTACGAAGGAGCATGTCACCTACGACGACGACGATGCGATGGAGGCATCATTCCTTGGGTTTCATCATCATAAATATGCAATTGAACTTTGAGACGGTAGAAATTGGCATAGGTGGAGAACGGCTCGAATAATCTGATTAGTGCTCGTTTCTACGCAAGACGAGTCCCACGCTGGACTTTGGCGAGCCGTCCGAGTTTATTGGCACACATTCGGTCGCCATACCTTGATGCGGTGTTAATTTGATTTATTTCCCAGGCGAACTCGTGGGATGGCAGTTGATCGGAGTTCCATTGGAATCGGGGCGCCAAAAGGCAAGCAGTGATCTCATTAGCCTAAGGATTTAGCTGGTTCTCCAAAATAGGCTTCGGCAAGTCTACCGATTAGCTGAAAGCGAAAGTCCACATTCGTTTGTTGACACTGAACGGCGTTGAGAGATAACATGCGAATCAAGCCCGGAAAAGGGCTAACGCAATAAACATGTGTTAATGGAATGCAAGCAAGCCGATAATGACGAGTGCGGAAAATCGAAGGGTTTCTAGCCATGTACTTCCGCACGTTCGGTCGTCCGTCCTCGCCGTTGATAAACGCGCTTTGCAATGTAAATAGAAAATAATCCTTTCGAGGTAACTTCAACAGTTGGAATTCACACGTTTACGGTGCCTGATAGTTGTCATACCGCGGGTGAAGACCTAGAAGTGTTCGAGTGTAGGGTAGAGTGCAATTGACTGAGTTCGGGACTTGCTTGTGGTGGGGAATTTATTCAAGACCAAGATGATTAGGCGAGTGCCGTCATGTTCAGCATGATTTCAGCTAAGGTCACTCGGTTCGAAGATAATAGCATTGCCATCGTCTGTTGGGGTGCTGACAGTGAAAATCAACGTTACACCCATTAGGCTCTGCTGAAGACCCCCGACATGCAACATGATCTCGATTGTCCATCGGTACGGCAAGACTTTGAACTACGCCAGCAACCTCGTCTATTGCGGTTTTTCCTCCTCTTTGTTCGGTGCAAACAGTGTTGCCAATTATAAGGTTTCGTACAATACGTAGTATGAATAACTTCTCATCGATCCGTTTCAAACAACCTGGCCACTCTGCCTGCAATTGCAGATGGCAAACCGGTCCTACCACAGATCAGCAATAAAAAACAGCAACACCCGTTCAGTGGGTCTCTGTCTAGGTTTGTTTACACACTCATTTCCTCGTCGTCATCAGCTCAGGGACCAGCTCACACATCTCGTGGACACAGAGTTTACAACGTAAAAGACACACGTTTTTCCAGTTCCCCAACCTCGGAGTTGGCCTCGACTGCTCCTCGCAAAAGGCTTCGTCTCCACAAACCGAGCGCAAAAGTCAAACCCGAAATTGAGACAATCCAATCGATTGGCGCTGTAATAGCCATAATCAATCCATCAATCACCCTCTTCGTTTGTTGGGTGGGAGTTGCAAACGGCTATTAGAAATCGGAGAATGCCATCCCCGACGGGCCATTCCAATTTCCTCGCATTCGGAACCTATTGAACCGAATCGAATTTAGCTGGGCCGTGCGCTTCCATTGCCTTCGCCAAGAACCGGCAAGAATCATTTGTAATTCTTCCGAAAACTTAAGAATTGATTTCCTCGTCTCGCGAAGACTACGAGCGCGAGTAAAGGTAGGTAGTGTGTTACTTAATTTTATTACCTTTTCACTGCTTTGCTTCGACGCGTCACGGTTTATGGGCCATGATGGATGAAATCAGACTGGCTGCTGCTATATAGCTTCCCCGAGAGGGTGTCAGATGGCGAGTGAGTGTGTGGTGGAGAAGTGGCAGGCAAGGTGTTACTAATGTTTTGTTTACTTCGAATAAGGAATCCGGGCAGATGGAGGCTTTGATTGCCAAAGCTGTACTGCAATAGGAACGATTCATGATGCGGGGTAATCGTATGGGGCGCGGGTTTTATAGATCAATTTTAGTAGCTGGTGAATGATTTTCGGAGAGGTTTTCCACGGCACGGTTGGTTCTGCTAGCGCACTTAATATGGCGTAAAATCGTATTAGCTTTCAACTCATTTGGATTTAAATAATGAGGCAAATTAGGCACAAGGTTGATTTGAATATCTAGGAAAGTAGAGTCTGGTGATGAGGTAATCGAAAGGTGATAACAGCGTCAGACGAAATGCAGGGAGTAGTTCTCTAGGATGGGGATGGTAGTTAAACTTTCATGAAATTTCTTAAAAATACACTTCATTCATTGATCATTTCAAAAGTAGTTCAAAATTACACCGAAGAAACGGTACAAAATATAGACATTTGCTCTCCTTATGGCAAGGCAAATGACTTAATGTGAATGGATGTTACGGTTGCTTGAGTTTTATAGTTATTGGCACAATCAAACAGCGTCAGAATATTATTCTTAGACAGTCTGAATAAAAAACAAGGAAGCGGGTCCGAGTTTTCAAACTTTCCCGATCGTATTAATTTACCAATACTTTATTTACGACATTCCTTCAGAACTGCACTTTCAAAAACACAATTACCAACAATCAATAACTAGCGATTCAAAACTGGCTTGATTGAGAATCCCATTGGTCCCAAGAACACCCCATACTTTCACTTTTCGGCACTAGGATTTTGTTCTGATCCGTTGTGTTATTTTGTTGGACACTAAAGGGTGTTTCGATCAAAATTTGCTCGAATTCAACTTGACGCATTTCCTTTCATCGTGCATTAAAAATGCACACCCCTCATTTTGAAGGTGTGTGCGTGTGTCATCATGCCACTATTTTGATTTTGAGATTAGCACTTCAGTCGAAGAAAGAGAAGCAACGCATCAAAATTTTGCACGTGCATGGCGAAAATCCAAACTACTCTCACGCCAAGTTTTTTTGAAGCATTTACGTTGAAGGAAATGTCGAATAAGAACTACAAGCCGTAGAATACAACATTTTGTAAAGAAACTTGATTAAATACTGCCTGTCTTCAGTTTCTTGGGCCATCTATCCAAGGACGTTCTTCAGCCATTTCTCGCAATGGTGAAAATGAACGTTTATTTGCGCAAAATCGTGATTGTTTTCAAATACAGTTATGCCCACCGATGTGATGTAACATGAACATAAATTAAGGCCCATTAGCCAAATAAATACACACAAATAGAAGGTCAAATGAAGAGAATCGATCAGTAAATATCGTCTTTTTCGAATATTACGTGATATATTTATCTAATCAAATCTTATCTAATCTCAAACTAACGCAGCCGATTCATGAAAGCATCCTGGAAAATGACGACTTCTTGAATGCATGTGTTTTCTTGTCATGTGCCACAGAGAGGATTCCAAAAAATAGAGCGGTTCCAGAAATAAATCGCTCTAATACTTTGCACCAAGGAAAGGATGAAAGCGTGGACCTCCCGTACCAAACGCTTTCATATATAGTTAAATTATGTGATAATTTATTTTTTTATCGTTGGGAGAAATATTAGTTGATGCTCCTATTGGCTGTGGGTGTATTTTTGGCATTTAAAACAAAAGTCTGGCAATAATTTTTCAAGGTCTTTAGCACCTTATTTTGCTCACTGAATTTGAGATTGAAATTTGAAATTTACAAAATAATACATTTAGTTGTAGTCTAGGAATACAACATAAAGAACAATCCACGCTAATCCATCCCCAACTACAACTACAACTGGTAAAAATAAGAGTCCGTAGACGCATTTCGTGCCTTATGGCAACTTTGCAGACTTTATTCATGTACCCATTGATTTCATGATCTCCAATTCGCTCAACCAATCGCAATGTTCTGTGATGTTGTGAACAGATTATTATAATTTGAGATAACTCAACGCAAACGTCTTCCGAATTTGGCAGATCGACAGGCAATCGGTGCAGCAGGTCATAGCAAAATGCTTATAGGCGGACCGGAAGGTTTGATGAGCTACGTCTCCCCGAATATTACGCGATATATTTGCATACATATATTTTCCAACAGTCCCAAAATCGATTGCTGCTCCATTATGACGTCCGTGCTAGTAATGCATTTAAAAAATTGCTTTCAATAACCGATTCATACCGTTATAAGGTATGACCCTTTCCTTAGCAAATTTTCTATTCTGTTTTGTTGAGTACTAGATCTATTAAAAATATATCTTTGAAATATTATAAATAGAGTAGGGAACAGCTTCAGCACCCTAACAATGCCCCAAGGGCTGAATTGCTAAACTAATTGAAACATAAAGAACATCAAACACTTAAAACACATAAAACTCTTAAAACAAAGCTGAGACGCGGCTTGGTAGATCAGTGGTTACCCGTTCTGCTTACTGAGCAGATGGTCGGGAGTTCAATCCCAGGCCCGTCCCCTTCCTTGCCATTTGTCACTTGCATCTTTATATCACCACTAGATTTAAAATCAAAAGCAGTCTACTGCGCTTTCTTTCATTGATCTCTTCACTTACCACAGTGCATCCATGATCTAAAAATAACCTGCCTCACTAACACAACTATCCTTCCCTTGGCAATTGTAGAGATGCAGTGGTGCTCACGGTCTCTAATAACAACGATTGTCAAACTAATCATCCCTTCCCCCCTCCCCATAGACCGTGAGGACGTGGCCGCCGCCGATACTGATCTATAAATAGAATTAGTGAACTTGTACATTAAAGATGGTAAAGCTACTCCCACCTGTGCGCCGATCTACTTTGAATCGGCGGCGGCGTATATGGTATTTTCAGACGACGGCGGCCGCGGTCGTTCTTGGCGGCGGCGGCAGCGGCGTGATCGGCGCGGGTATAAATTATCCCCTCGACATTTCCTCATGCTTATCCCTTTTACCTGTTTGACTTCTACGTGCAATAATAAGACTAAAGGATCACTCCAAGTATTATATTTTGATAGAAAACCCGGATATCCATAGTGTTATATTACTCAAGTCGATGAGTTGATGTGGAACAGTGTGTGTACAAATATATGAGACTTACCATTATGGAATTTGTTCATCACAAGTCGACGGGGAATTTGGCTTATGTCTTTATTAATAAACTTAACCAGTTTCAGAAGCGTAAACATAATATAAATTCAGAAGCGTATATATAAGTTATTACCAAATAGAATAAAATTGTCATTATTATGGAAATGTGGGAAAGTGTTCAAATGTGGGTCTATGGATCTAAAATTCGGCCTATCGGTAAAATTTAACTGTCTTTAATTTTTCTTCATATTGATATGTAACTTTTCTAGGGAGGTTTGACTAAAGTCTACGCTCCATACAAAAATTCAAAAAGTGTATGGAGAAATGTCAACGTGGGGGGGGGGGGTGCGGGGAGGTCTGAGATTGTCAAAAATAAGTCTACGTGGTTTATGCACAGGTCCTAAGTGGGACACCCTTGCGCTGAACTGGCCGGCATGACGTGGCGCATGGGCTCAGTAGGGTTTCTTTGTCCTAAAGCCAAGAGTTTTTTTTATCTAAAAATTTAAAAATCTTAAAATCTAAATATCTAAGAATCTAAAAATCTTAAAATCTAAAACTCTAAAGATCTAAATATCTGAATATCTAAATATGTATCTAAAAACCTAAAAACTAAAAATCTTCAAATCTTCAAATCTTCAAATCTTCAAATCTAAAATCTAAAAATCTAAAGATCTAAAAATCTAAAAATCTAAAAATCTAAAAATCTAAAAATCTAAGAATCTAAAAATCTAAAAATTTAAAAATCTAAAAATCTAAAAATCTAAAAATCTAAAAATCTAAAAATCTAAAAATCTAAAAATCTAAAAATCTAAAAATCTAAAAATCTAAAAATTAAAAAATCCAAAAATTTAAAAATCTAAATATCTAAAAAAATCTAAACATTTAAAATTCTTAAAATCTAAAAATCTTAAAATCTAAAAATCTAAAAATCTTAAAATCTTAAAATATAAAAATCTTAATATCCAATAAAAATTTAAAAATTTAAAAATAAAAAATTATTATATCTAAATATCTAAAAATCTATCAGAAATCTAAAAATCTAAAAATCTATAAATCTAAGAATGCTTGAAAATTTAAAAATTTAAAATTCTTATATCCTACAATCTGAAAACCTAAGAATCTAAAAATCTAAAAATCTAAAGAACTTAATATCAAATTATCTAAAAATCTACTAGAAGTCTAAAAATCCAAAAATCTAAAAATCTAAATATCCTAAAATCCAAAAATCTAAAAATACAAATATCTACTAGATATTTAAAATCTAAAAATTTAAAGATCTAAGAATCTAAAAATCTAAAAATCTGAATATCTAAAAATCTACTAGAAATCAAAAATTCTTAATATCTAAATATCTAAAAATTCTGAGATTTATAAACTCGTCCACAACATTCTTCTATTTACACTCTGTGAATTGTCTCTCCAAAATGAAACAAAAAACTGATAATAATAGAAGAAAATCCGCCAAAGCCGGCATTTCCTCTTTCTTAAAATCTGAGAATGAAAATAAATGAATATCTAAAAAAAATTAGGATTAAAAAATTTAAGAAACTAAAATTAACAATATCAAAATTAACAGTAAACAAAATAATAATTCAAATTTCTATAAAAATCATATACTCAGGAGCTTGAAGATCCAAAAATAAACCAAATTTTGAAGAATGCAGAGCAGTGAATTATACCGAACTATCAATATTTTTACAACATTACTGCAATCGCGTATAAAACAGAATCCACTATGCACTGATTTACCGGTTACTACAGTGGTTAGCTAAGTTATTTGATTTGGGATTTGTCATGTTCATAGTCAATGCATGCATGGGTAGCCTTTGTGCGATGAGACTTTTACGGAAGGATTCATTGTTTACGTTTATCAGTTAGGCCCTTATGAAAAATCTTTATAGATTTAATAAATTTAAAAAACACCTCTTATTAACACAGTCTTGACTATTCAATGCAAAAATCTGGTACGTCCAATCACTGTTAATTTACACTGATCGTTAAAGATGGTTTTTGAACTTTCTCACGCCTAACAAAATGCTATCAAGTTTTGGAAATTAACTCTATTTGTTTTAAACTACGAGCTATATCAATTGATATAGCGAATCTTGATATGAACCGTCAGATCCATTATTTTCAGTGAAAAGTAGATGTACGAACATAGACATGAAGCTAGTCTATATGCAAGTGATATAGCTCGTAGACTGAACGGCACATTACATTTTCTTTTCTCTTTTTGGCAAAATTATGAAATAACACTAAACATATTTACCGTGTCGAAGTTCCGGCAATCTCAGCCCTTTGAAATTACATCAGAACAAATTATTTGGACAAGGTTCCCGAGGGGGTTTTGAGTTTTTGTTTTGATTCGATTAGACATACATTGCAAAACACTTTGTCAGGAAGCAGATGATGTGTAAAACCATTTTTGACATGCTTTTAGTGCACCAATTTTTTCCACACATCGCTGGTTCGATTACGATTATTTGTGGTATCAATATGTACACTTGCGATGGAAATTTTCTCGACATTTAAGGCGGACATTTCATTATTTTTAAATTCAAGTTTACTCGCGAAATTGCCAAAAGTCGAAACACGAAAATGTACACTGAAGTTTTTAGAACGAAACGACAAAGCTGATAAGTGTTTCACACGCACACTCTTTGGATAGCACATCTCATCGAGATGTTATAATTTGTCATCAGTAATAAAAGCAGGTTTCTGAAGGGCTAATGAACACAACTTAACTAAACTTTAAGCATATTTTATCGGCGTGACTCAAATTGCCCGGCGGCGTGAGCAAAAAAATGCAGCGGCGCGCCGGTTGAAAATAGCGGCGGCGGCGGCGCTATAAAATCGTCGGCGGCGGCGGCGTGGCGCGGCGGCGCACAGGTCTACTCCCAAGCTCCATCCCATCTATGTGGTTCTCTGTGCAATTACACTAGTTCTGATCAATAAAGGAGTAGCAACTACGATATTGCACGGTCTTTAAAAAAAAAACTCTTAAAACAAAGCTGAATATCCCACTGGGCTAAAACTCTTTACAATGTAAATTAGTTTGTAGGACAAAGATTGGAAATAAGAACAAATTTAGTATAAGTAGTACTTCAGCACCCTGAGACCCTTATTCAAGCACGGGGTTAACGATAATTTACAACGCTCACTTTTCATGGCATGATGCTCCATGAAGTGAAGCATCATACTGCAAAAATTTAGCATTGTAGGTTAATGTTTACTCCAAGTTTGGAATAGGGTCCCGGGGGAGGTCCAAAAGCCGTTCCTTACCCTATTTCCTATTTTTATTATTCGATTGATGTAAAAAACTAGGAAATATGACAAGAAGTGAGAAGAAAAATTAGTATTTTCCGTTTAATTCCAACTACCTTTGCTTATCTTGACAGATACGCGTATTTCGTCTACAATGTGCAGACTTCTTCAGTGTCTCGTGCTAATAACTCGACTCGTCGACTCGAGCCAAGTTATTAGTACGAGACACTGAAGAAGTCTGCACATTGTAGACGAAATACGCGTATCTGTCGAAGATAAGCAAAGGTAGTTGGAATTAAATGGAAAATACTAATTTTTCTTCTAATTTCTAGTTACAGGTATTCCACTAAACAGCTCAAACCCTCTAGGATTCATGCTAATTGTTGCTTTAAATCGGACCACTCGGCTTTCCATCATACCATCATACCTAGTGACACGAACTGCATCTTTACAGGTGGTATAAATCGGTTCAAAATGTCTCTCAAGCGTTCTTATAAATCATATTTTCCAATGAAGTAAACCACCATCACACTGAGTGGCATCGACAGCATCCTTACTGTTGGTTTTAAACTGTCCAAATCGAATATAACGCATTTTTTTCAATTACCATTAAAAAAATTACTATCGCACTTAGCGGATATAAAGCGTAATGAAAAATCTTATTTTTACAATTAAATAATCCATCATCATACTTGGGGCTCAAGTGGCGTCCTGATAGTTGGTTTAAATCGGTACTAAAATATCTAAACATACATATGTTTGGTTGTTTATATTGAGAGAGTTATCTCTTCACGAGAGCTCAATACCTTGATAGGTCGCAACTCCGGGCAGTTAGGTGGATTCGCCTCTTTCGGTACAACATGGAATCCATTCGCTTTATACCATTCCAAAACATCTTTGGCGTAATGACAAGATGTCAAATCAGGATAGAATAGCGAAGAAGCGTCATGGCTGCGTAGGAATGGTAACAATCACTTCTTTAGGCATTCTTTACGGTATATTTCCTTGTTTGCCGTTCCGGTAGTGATGAAGCTTTGGCTTGCTCGACCACAGGTGCATATTGCCTGCAAAATCAAATATTTTTTTGGGAAACTTGGCCTTTTTCTTCGTCCGGAAATGCTCCTCTACGCCGTTCCGTTGCATGGCATTCCGGGAAGCTGCTTAAAGTCCCCCAGCACATAAGTTTCATCGTCGATTATCACGCAGGAAAACTTCGTCAAATATTCACGATACAACTTGCGAGCCTGGGATTTAGCCGTCACATTCGGCGGTGCTTGCCGAAATAGGCGGTGCATGCTAAAAATAAACCCAACAGCGGGAGATAATTTCTCACCCGTGTTAGGCAGTATTGGGAGAGGGACAAATCGCTAGAACTAGAAAAAAGCAATAGGTAGTATAAGAGCCCGTTCGGTGCATAGCCTTTTGCCAGACAAGGGGATTTCCCCCCTTGCCTACTCTGCATGGGGTAGTTGGCAAAGGGTTATGCGCTTGATCGGATACTACCGTTCACATGCCCTCCGCTCGTTTTCAAACTTGTATCTTTCAATTTCAAAGCCTGCCGTTGCCCTTTACGGAACTATCAATACACTTTCTCTTCATGTCTATTCGTTCTAGCAATAAATTACCGTCCACTCCTAGCGCTTCGCATGGAGATGAGAAATTATCTGCGTCTGACAAACTTCATCGTTACATTCTGTTTATCATTACAGCTCTGTACAGTTTTCATCTTGAACGACTTCATACTTTGCCGGTGCTTGGAAATCTAGCTACAGTACGTACCGAAAGATCTGATCTCTTCTGCAATATTTGCTTTACCTTCACGTCCTTCTGCTGGTTCTTGAGATCGGTTTTTGTTCCGCTCCCAACCTTTCTGGCTGTTGTCCAACGTGTATCGAAAAAATCAGGAACGTTACGGACAGTGCATGCAGGAAAACCAAGCTTTTGTGCAAGTTTTCTTATCTCGTTTTCGGTTGTAAACCTGGGTCAGGTCTGACTCTGACTCGCAATTACCGAATGAAAACGGATCCCGAATCGAGTCAGTATGATGGTATTAGTGCAAAATATAAATATCAACAAACATAAACATTCTATTTTGACAGTTCATGTTTGTGTATTGGTGAATCCAGGTTGGACCTTGAAAAAAGTTGAGAGCGAACCTCATCGATTTTGGGTCGGATCCAGATCCGACCCGATTGAATAAAAAAACGTTTTGACAGCTGTTAGGGCGAACCCAGTTTCGCACTGGCAATAACCGAAAACGACATAACTGACAGATCCGGATTTTAATTGGGACCGCACACAATTGCTTTTCGCACTTCTTATATCGACGGCATCTTCGATCTAAAAGCTTGTAGTATCACCAAGAATTGATTTTACACAACGAACAGACATACGTTCATCAGTCTGCGAAATATTAAATTATTATTATATATTATTAATATTAATATTATATTAATATCAATATTTCACGTATTGATGAAGTATTTCTAGAGATATACGTATGTAGGGGTGTCCAGATTGGCGTAGTAGTAAACGTATCGTCCCAGTTTGGTATGGGTTAAATTCCAGCCGAGGTCGGTGAGATTATTCGCATTTTGAAACTTTCGATGTCATGATTTCATGAATATGTTGTGTTTTCGTGTAATGAATGTACACCATTTGTTACGAGCTCGAGGCGTGCAGAGACCGACTTTTTTCTAGCAGCCCACAAACTCTAGAATGTTTTTTTTTGTTTCTAGCTGCGGTGCAGCTTTAAGCTGGAAATTTAGTTTTTTATTACTTATGCTGGTACTAACTTATTCTTACTTACAAAAATCGGTTTTATTCCCAACGATTAATGCCGGGCTACTTTTACTGAAGGCTACACACGATCCTAATGGGGTTCGTAGGATAAGATTCGGCGTTTTGTTATAATTTCCAGTTTTTTCTTTACTTACAAGAACGTAGCAAATAATTCAATTAATAAATTCACGTCTGAGAATAATGAATGTAAACAACGTAGGTTTTCTAATAATTTTATAAACTTTTAACAAGGACTTACAATGAATTTCAATAAGTAACAAAATTTTTCACTCGTGTTTGATGAGGTTGGAATTCACAATGGCGATTTCTAGCAATTTCTTGTTCCGGTGACATCTCGTCAGCTTGACAGCCTAGCAAGTTGCAAGGCCTGTTGAGTCGACAGGTGAGGCCATTTCAACAGTCGATCTTCGAATCGGTATTCGCCTCGGCAGTGTTGCCAAAACCAACACCATTGGTGATTTATTTTCGGATAGATATAAAATCATGAATCAAAAGGGTTTAAACCATGAGGTAAATTCTTGAAACTGAAAACTTTATTCATGAATCTGAAAAACTTACCTCATCGACTCTGAATGTAAACATAACATCTTTGTCTCCCTCCCTCCTTTCAACGTGAGAACTTTCGATTTTCGAATCGAAACAGTCTCATAATGTTCTTTCAATGACAATCATTGAAAGCGTTAGCCAGGCTTTCAATTTGAAATTTGAATTTTGATTTCTTCCCTGTTGATTTTGTTTACGACAATTTTGTTATTAAATTAACAATACATATAAAGTAAATACATACTTTCATTTCTAGTACAACAATTGTTAAGGTTCACGATTAAAATGAAAATACTCGAGAAAACCACATTTTCGTTTGTCCGCAACGAAGAAATTCGAACGAAATAATATTTAAAAAAAAATTTAAAAGAAAAATAAAAAAATATTATGAACGAAGCTATGTGAAAAAAGAACACAGGTGGCACTGACTTTTGTATGTGACGTTTATTGTGCTTCTAGTTAGTTGCGAAACTGCATGGCGTAGGTGAAAATCGAAAGCTAGTAGTTCTCTCGTCGCATCGATGTTGTCAACTCCGAGAATTTTAGGAACGATCGAAAAAGTTTCGGTGATTCTGTTTGCTCAATGAATTCGAATACTTCAATCCCAAATTCGCAATTCCAGATTTGAACATGAGCATTTCGTTAGAAACTTGATTGAATCCAATCTGAAAGATTGCGGAGGTCCCGTCAGTTGTGATCAGATGCATCAATGTAGCATTCAGCCTCAAAATGAGCGGACAGAATCAAATCATTATCTAAACCCTCATCTGCTTCTACACTGAACTCATTCAGGCGTGTTCCTGATGACGCCTAAAATCTATGCACAGTCTCAAATCTCATGATTATTTCTCGGAAAACTTATTAATGTACATTAGATCTCAACCATATGGACCGATTTGCCAAGGAACTTTGCCAACCTGACTTAGACTGTCATAAAACACATCGAATAATTCCCTGCACAAACATTTCCAGTGCCACATCCAATACAACGGAAACACGTGCCAACTAATAGATCACACGCTGTCTGGTTGTCCTAAATCAAAAATATTCATCACTCTCCGATCTAGATTGTAGCATTTGACGATCTCACGGCAGTCCCTCCTATGAAATTGATTTACTACTCTGCCACCGAGAAGACGAAGACGTACCGTAACCCAGGTTCGTCACATCGTTGTTCTGGAAGCGAACCGAATCCCAGAGTAGTCCCAGTTCCCGGCCGGTGTCTGCCGGCAAAGTTGCAATCTGTCATGGTACTGTTTAGTGGCCCAGCTCGCTTTGGGATAATTTACGAAATCGTGCACGTTTACTTGCATAAATTAAATTGACAACATCTGGCTGCGCCTATCTGGGATGGTTTATTTTGTTTTCGTTTTCACTTATCCACTTTCCCGAGCTCCGCTCCCCTGGGTTTGAATTTTTAATGTTTGTAAGCAAACTATGCAAAATCCTCTCGATGCTGGCATCTCCTGCGTCTTCTGTGTCTGAGGAGGTTTTTTTTGCGCTTTCCCCTAAATAATGTTGTGCTGTTTTATGGGTCCCGGAAACTCCATCACTCTTCACAATCGTCGTCGTCGTCGTCGTCGTCGTTGGAATACGTTCAATTCCATACACCCATTATTGCAATGGCACGTAGCTACCTATAACGCAGTGGAGAAGATGTGTGCCATTTTAAGGCAATTTCACTCGTGACACACATGTCATCGTTGTTCCCGGTGACATCCACACTGGCAAACGACGATCGACAGCCAGCAAACGTCCATCAGTGCGGGAAGACGGATGTAAACCAGGTCGAAGAGCATCCGACGACGGCGCGACGCGGTTCAAAACCAAAACATAAAAATACCCGCTTTCGTTTTCATGCCAATTTTGAATTTGGTGGTCGCGGCAAGCAGGCAGCATATGGAGTGCGGAATTCCTCGACAAATAAAAACGCGGTAAACTGCGCGTGCACCGACGGCGGAGGCGCCCCATAGGTCATGAACAGCCCCTCATTACCAGACTTGAAGGCGTTTTTCGTTGGATTTCCTAGCAGGCCGTGGAATGTGAATCAAATCAAATCGCATCGACGGCAGCAAAGAAACAGGCACAATTGCTGATAATTAGATCTTCAACAATTTGAATGACCGACCGATCGACCGGACCGGCTTAATTCCTTATTGGATCGATTTTCAACGCCGAAGTTCACGGATCAATCGTTTTCGGTTTGGAGCGTGTTTGGTTGTTGACTTGGATGTAGTTGGATTTTAAATTTGACTATTGTTGGATGAGAACATATGGGGAACATACTTTGGCGGGTGACCTCGGCGTTGTTGTTAACCCGAACTTAAAACTAACCCCCGGATAAGTGGAATGATTTTAGTTAAATGCAGCAATACCGTGGTAATGTCGTACATAATTTTGAAGATCACTGAAGCAGTTCATCTAGTTCTGAAGCCGAAATTAGTGATGTCTCAATGATAAGCAACAGTTTTTGAGTGCTATGCCACATACGAGTCTCGTTCAACACGGTGGAATGTACCATCCATCCACCGTTATTTCTTTGCTGGCTTTCAGCCAATTACGCAATTTTTCTTTAAACCAGAAGTTCACTATAGACCTTAAATTCAACTTCAAGAATCAACCCAATTGCATGCAAGACAAACGAGCCTAAAAAGCTAAAGCGCAAATGCGTCCTTCCAATCCGGAGGCCAAGGATTCGATTTCCGGTCGAATGTTATTTCTGGGGGAAATTCTTTCGATTTCCCTGGAGCATAAACGAAGCATTGTGCTTGTCACACACTATACGATTGGATGCTTTGGAATGGTAAACAAACTCTCCATTAAAATCTGTGATTCTGCTTCAAAGAAGAATAACTCGAGCGTCAGGCAGAGCCCCGTAGAGCGCGTAAAGAAAAGTGGGAAGAGAAAAATACATGCGAGAAATCAGAGAGTATATCGTGTGTAATTTTTTTCGGAATACACTATAAAAATTTACTAATTGATTTAGAATGTGACTATGAGCATGAGGATGATTAACCGCCCGAGGTTTCTAATTTATTTTTTCCAGATCACCTGCAATTATACAGAGAACCAACAGACAATGCTTGGAAGTAACATACATCCTCAATGCGAAAAAACTGATGATCCTAAATTAAGGCAATATTGGTGCTAGCCTCTCCCGAATTCCGGACAAATAAGGAAAGATTAGAAATGTGTTACCGTGATACACGCTTTGTTGGAAGTCGAGAACCTCTCTGCACGTCCACGAGAATTCACTGAAACTTTGGATAAAACGGGTTGGGTAGGCAACAGTGTTCGTTTTGCTAAACGATACGCTGAAATCTTGGCTATCTTCGTTTTCAAATAATTCTCCATTTGGTTGGTTTTCAGTAGATGTACAAATATATACTTAAGTATTATAGACTGTTCCGATAATTATAAATACACTAAGGAATACCGTCGATTCAAAATGCGTGCATTATTCAACCAACTTTTGGCTGCGTCCTGTTGTTTACATCCAAATAAAACTGATGTTGTCATTTTTTTTCATTTTTTCGCACGAAAGTTTATTAATGCGTGGTCTTACTTCCGATCAAAGAAAACGGATTGTGCACTAACGTTGCACCATCAGTGCACAGTGGTCCAGAATGCGAATTTAGCTGAAAAGATACATTTTTAGCCAAAGTTAGAAAATTGGAGCGAAACCGTCTTCGACAAAGCTGTTTCTAATAACAAGGCGTTTCTTTTGGGGTGGATGAAAACTAGGGTGGTCTTTATTTCCAGAGAAATCGAAAATCTAACCTTTTTATTTGCAGAAATAAAAGCATACATCATTCGGAAAAGTTGTAGGATAAATAATTTAAAGCAACTTTGATGGTATATTTTTTTTTTACCTTTTGATACGGCCGAATTAGAGCATTTTCCCCTACGTAGCTTAGGGTGTCCCTATATAACTCAGTTATTTTGCAGTAACTTCTTTTTTATTTCAAAATTTTCAGCAAAGTTGTGTTCTCACTGATTTTAGACAATAAAAGTTACAACTTTTGGTATGCTGAAATTGTCTCTATCTTATGTCAAACAAAAGTTATTATGGTTTTTGTAAACAAAATAGGCCTTTTTCAAATGTTGGTTTTTCTAGTTGGGGCAGAACAAAAAAAATATTTCTCAACAGAATTCGATCATTGAAAACTGGAGATAGGTTATTTTTTGAAATTGAGTAAAACACTTATGAAAAGGGCGTAATTTTATAAGAAAATCGTTAATTACTCGCTAACGGTAAGAGATATCGGCAGATTTACACGTCTAAACTTATATCTTTTTAAGTTATAAAAATCATCTGAAGACAACGTTGTTGGCAAATTTGAAATAAAAAAGTTAGAGCTAAAAACTGTTTTTTTTTCGGTAGGGACGTCATACTCAGTCGAGTTATTAGTACGAGACACTGAAGAAATCTGCACATTGTAGACGAAATACGCGTATCTGTCAAGATAAGCAAAGGTAGCTGGAATTAAATAGAAAATACTATTTTTTATTCTCATTTCGATTATAAAACTCTGCCGGGACCACAGGTTTAAACCTCACCGAAGAGAAAGGATGTTTCTGGATTAATGAAATCCAGTTACACCGAAAAATTCGGCAAGAAGGTAATGGTGTGGCAGGCCATTTGTGGATGTGGAAAAATATCTCATCCATTCATTACGACAGCCAAAAAATGGTCACATCTACGTGAAGGAGTATCTGCAATAAAGGAAGCTACCCTTGCACAAACAACTTAACAAGCCTACAAGCTTTTGGCCTGATCTTGCTTCTTGCCATTAGTCTAAATATACACTAGAGTGGCACAAGAGGAACAATGTCGTATTTGTACCAATTGAGATGAATCCACCAAACTGTCAGGAGATTCGTCCTATCGAAATTATCTGTGCTTTGACGAAGTCGAAGCTGAGAAAACACATTTTCTGCGTCTAACAAACTTCGTCAGTGTCGAGTGCCCGAAGTTGCTCCGTCGTTCATGCTGTAATTACATCAAAAACTTATGCCTCAGACTAACGTACATCCTCAATGTATAAAAAAATAGGTGCTCCATAACTAAGGTAATAACTTCGCCTGTCTCATCCGAATGGGTAGGAATATGTTGATATGATACTCGGTTTATTGGCAGCCGAGAGATCCACTTGCAATGCACCTCCGTAATAATCCACTAGGATGTCGGATTAAAGGCTTGGGTGGTACCAAGGTTTCGTTTTAGTAAACGTTTCGCTAAATAGAAGTGAAACCTAATAAAATATTTATATGTTAGTACCGAAGTGTGATGGTGGTTTACTTCATTCGGAAGACCAGGTTTTTGTTTAGCAATGCTTAAGTACCGATTCGGGCCGATTTATATACTCATTAAGAGTGCTGTTGGGAAAATCTAATACGCTTAACAGCTTGCTTTGATTCAAACCAACAGTATCCGTAGAAGTTTATGGTATTTGAAAAAATATTCTCAATATCGACTGAATTTCAAGTTTCATTGAATTTGATGATCGGTTTTGGATGAACTTCTTGCAAAATCCATAAAATTCGTCCAACTTCATAGAATTTCCCAAATGTTAAATAATTATTTCTCATAGTGGTTTAAGAAGATTGCTATGCTATTGCTATGAAATTTCAATAGATTTAACAAACTTTTTCAGGATATCTCAAATCATGTTTTTGGTGAATTGCTGCCATCGCTGAAAACGAACTAAGACGTACTTAAGTGTGGACCCACAGAACTCTACACATTAACATTTTACAACATTTCTTGCATTTCAGAA
The DNA here is from genome assembly GCA_034211315.2 of Aedes japonicus. Lineage (NCBI taxonomy): Eukaryota > Metazoa > Arthropoda > Insecta > Diptera > Culicidae > Aedes > Aedes japonicus. The sequence goes on from JASCZW010002106.1 coordinate 225,332, forward strand.
TGAACCGAATGAGCATCATATATAATAGATACGAATGCTTGCAGTATCTTTCATTTACATAAATATATGCACTATCAAATAAATATTTCATGGAAATAGGAGGGACCATCAGGGCACCCGATTGAAACACTCTGGATAGGGAGAGTGGGAATGGCAACTCCCAATTGCTAACAGTTTGTGAATAGAGGGCGGGCTCTGCCCCCGTCCATTGGGGCATCCTCATATTAGATGGCTTGCTCTTTTCAATCTTGTTGATGGAAGGAGATTCTTTATATTCCTGTGGAAACGTATAAGTGATGTTGCCTATTGATCCACCCAACCCGTTTTTGGCCCCTTATACTATGGCATGATTAGGATAATCAGTGGTTATTAAAGCTTGATCAAGTCTAACAGCGAGGAGAGCCAATAGCTGTCGGACTTAGTTTCCGTGCTACAATGGGTGGTTGTACATATCATACATCCTACATCATACATACATTGCTATGCTATTGCTATGAAATTATAGTTGAACCCCCAATTGGAAATCTTACTATCTGCTTCTGAACAATCGAGTTTTGTAGGTATTTATGATTTGGTAATTCCACGAGCCAAGTCAAATTTGATGAAGCTCTGAGCATTTGTTAAGTATCGCCTATGTTACTTAATGTTTGTGGGACATTTATTGCACCTTACGTTACCCGACCAGAAGAAACCAACAAAATTATTTCAAGTTATTCAGTTACGCGGTTTTTTTTAACAAAGGTTGTTAAATTTTAGCTTAATTTGGTATAACTATGTTTCACTATTATCCAAATGAAAACGACTGTAACAAGTTTATATCATAATCAGTAAGTCGTAACAAGGTTTGATATATATTATTTTATTTTTATCTTATACCTTTCTGATCGGGTAGGCTCAAGGAACTTCTAGGAGTATCATAAATTTATCAAATTTTATTTCTAGACGCGATTCGACAGATTTTATGTTAGTCTTAGCCTTCAGTGTTTGACTTTTTACTTTAACATACACAATTTTCCAGCAACTCAATGCACACCTCTTAGATCTTTTCAATACTCAATAGTCTCTAGCGTGTTTTATTCTGTAGATTTCCTAAATCTATTGAAAATTCAGTCATCTGCTATACGATTGAAGACAGCGCAGAATATTCGAAAACAATATGTTTCCCCATTGTTGAGGCATATTCTGTCCATTTCAAAATTGAACTCGGTTCAACATCATGTTGTGTTGTCTGCTAGAAGATATTAATGTCGAATTTACTTAGGTCTATCGGAAGAATGTCGTTGGGGACTCCATCAATTCGAGGAAGACTCATTTGACGATCCACTAAATGAGCCCAATAAGCCCAACTTTCCATGGTCAAACCGAGTTAAAATCAGTCCATATTCCATCTGAGTTCTGGAGGAACATTTACGAAACTATTTTACAATCAACCTGTTAAAATAGTTCAAGGTTAAAAAGACTGCATCTAATTGAGTAAATATAACATTTTGTTTTTTAATTGCAAGACAAACAACTAGAATAATCCGAATAGCCACCGAAAACAAGAGAAAAGGTGTTTTTATCCAGAGACCCAACGAAATATCAGATCACACACTGCCACATGAAATAAGTGGTGTGGTGTACAAAAATATCAGGAGGAAGTTGAATTCTATCAAATAGTAGAGCTTGGTGAGTCCATTCCAATTATTCCAATACTTTGATTGCCTTTTTTGTCTCTCTCTAAACTAGATTAAGAAAATATCTAAATCGACTTAAGAAAGATGCATCTTAAATGAATTTAATCGTTTGCGTTTCGTTTGAATTAGGTCAATTTGAGTATCTTGAATCTGTATCTAGATAGAAAATCTTCACAGAGATAGTCGAAAGGTGTTCAAATGTTTGAAATGCTATTAATCATGAGAGGTGACAGGTGAGCCCCAACTAAAGCGATTTTAGTTCGCTAAGCAGTAGAGTTACAGATCTATACATCATTCATCATTTTAGAAAACTCTACTGATAAAAGAAGTTAAACGAAAATTTATTGTAAAAATGAACGAAAGAATAAAACTATGAGAGCCACGTCATCTATTTTAAAGACTTTTGGACCTTTTTATGAATCTTTCGAGAAATGTCTTGGACAACTAGAACTTTGAGCTATTTCTGGAAAAAGTTGATTAGTTTAAAAATCTTCATGCAATACCATGGAATCTCCCTTTCCTGTATGCTTGTTCAACTTATTTCTTAGAAATTATCTTGCGGTCCGTTCTCAACAAAAATTCTGCTTCTTCACAAAATTTTCCATTTGCTTGAAATCTTCAACTCATTCATGTGTCTTTGCATAGGATCTTGTATCTTTTGAAGGGTTCAAAGATTTGAAATTTAAGAAGTATGCAACGTTTCAAAATAACTTCATAAGTTAAAATCAAGCCAAATTTTTTTATGTCCAACACTTGATTATATCCACCTTCTACTCTTCTTAATAAAGTCTGTCCACGTTAAATTTCGGACACTTTTTGTTCAGTGTACATTTTGGATTATTTGACGGATCGCTGAAACGTTTGACTGGTATGACAGCTGAAACTTTCCACTTCTTTTCGTGGTACAACATGTTTATATTCTTGTTACATTCAGTGATATGACGTCCAACCAAGTGAAAGTGCGCAAACGGCAGCAAAATTCAATTTTTTCGGTACGCGATCTTGCCAAGAAACTAAAACTACCGAAAAGAACCGTGTTTTGTGTTTGCAAATCATTTGAACACCCTTGGCTGTGGATCAGAATGTTGGAAGTGGAACAAATCGAATGGCTACCACCTATTATTGAGAAAAATCCCAATCTTTCTGTGCGAAATGTGGCTCGCAAAGCTGGGAACCCAAAATCATACGTACAAAAACTGAAGCAGAGACAAGGACTGAAGACGTACAAAGTGAAAATGCCCCAACCGTGATGAAAAGCAAAATTTCACTGCAAAAAGTGCTAAGGAGCTTTTCACCATTTTTTTTTGCAAACATTTTCTTGTATCATAATGGACGTACTCGAAGACTTTAAACAGCTTCCCGGTGTGACCTTTTTGAACCGTAATGCAAAGGAACCCTGTTGCCGAGCATTTCCGGACAAAGAAGATGTCCAAATTCCCGAAAAAGTATGTGATTTGACAAGCCATATGTAGGTGTGGTTAAATATCTAAAAGTTTCGACTTTACCGGCACTTGCAATAAGGATTTGTAGTTGCTACCGTTTATCAGAAGCCACGACTCTCCAGCTCTGTTCTGGCCTGATTTGGCCTCTTGTCACTATGAGAAATCCATTCTGGAATGGTATAAGTTACGGGATGTCCAATACGTGAATAAACAGTCAATCCACCAAACAGTCCAGAACTTCGCCGAATAGAGAAGTACTGGGCACTAGTTAAGCGAAAACTCTTCGAAGTAAAGAAGAAAGCAAATGGTATCGATGATGTCAATCCCAATCAGATTTCCTCAAATGGAAGTCACTCCACTTTTGGCGAAATTTTGTCTAAAACTACTCAAATTTGAGTTAAGTGGACTGGCCGTGAAAATAAACAAAGAGAGATTCCTCCTATGGACTTTTCGAAAGGTCGAGTTTGACTCCGTTTTGAG